>CM060701.1:41153635-41543635 GCA_030686995.1 Artemisia argyi
ACACTTGCTTACATTTTCCGCATACCGGGCAATCCCCCGTATGATGGAAACGGCACTTGGTGCATTGCGGGAGTTGACCAACATATTGATTTGGTCCTTGGGCTGCCATCCCAAAATTCCCTGGAGTCCTTTGTCTTTTGTCTGGGTTACCTCTACCCCGATTCCTTGATTGGTTATCTTCTCTTCTTTTGTTCCCAACATTGTCTTTTTTCCACACTCCAGCTCTAACTGCATCATTGGTTAGACGATTTACCAAGGCTACTGCACTCTGTATAGTGAGTGGGTTCGCTGAAGTAATCATCCCTCGGATCTCAGGAGCCAAACCCCAGATATAACGATCAATACGCTTGTCCTCTGGAGTAACCATGTGAGGCACTAGCCTGCAAGTTCATGGAATCGGGTGGTGTACTTTTCTATATCACTACCTACCATAGCATGATTCCAAAATTCTGACTCTAACTTCTGCAACTCTCCTTTAGGACAATATTCTTCAAACAACAATTTCTTGAACTCTTCCCAAGTTAATCGAAATGCAGCTTCACATCCACGAATTTGAACTTGAGTATTCCACCATGTCAAAGCCCTACCTTGGAGTAGACAGGTTGCATGCTCCACTTTGTAATCCTTTGAACACTTGCTGATACGGAGCACAGTCTCCATGCTTTCTATCCAAGATATCAATCCAACAGCACCTTCCTTGTCGTGGAATTCCTTGGGATTGCAAGTCATAAATGTCTTGTAGGTATATCCTTGGTTATTGTTTGTGGGGATTCCTCCCGGATTCCCGTGGCTGGCATTCAGGGCCTCGGTAAGTCGAATGACAAGGTCTGGCAATGCCACATTAAGTTGTCGGGTAACTATTCTTTCTAGATCGTTAGGCTGATCTTCATTGTTGGTATCCTGTGTGCTCGTTCGCCCAGACATGGTTCTACAATTTAACACAACCATTTATATAAGTAAAGTTTTGACCAAAATGAATTTCAAGTAATATTTAAAATATAGTGTAATTTGAAGTTTATCACATTAACAATCATACAAGTAAAAGCTTCAGAAAGATTGATATAAGGAAAATGGTAAACATTCTTTCATACATTATTTGGATTATAATATTCGACAAAATTTTGGCATTTAGCCATACATTATAATATAAGATTTTGATACAAACATAAGCCTACCATCTAAGTAAAAATAACCCACACAACTAAACATTTTCAAAGAAATCTACATGTGCATAGGTTTGAACAAAAGACTATATTGACCCAAATTACAGCTAGCCCCGGAACATAATCATCACTGCAAGTACCAACACCAAGATCAGTAAGAATGTCACCATGAACAAACATAGATACCAATCCCTGTAGCTAATCTCCCTAGCCTCGTCAGCTGTACCTAAAGCCCTGGTTACCTGTTGTGTCAACCTCCCAGCCATCTCAAAAAAACTCAAGTAGAAGTTGTGCTTGATACTCAACTCCTATTCTGCAGTCTCGCACCTCTGCAGCTAATCGTTGCATTCTCTCAAGCTCCTTTGATGTCATCCCTGAATCTTGACCCACTGGTACTCCAGTAACCAAGCTGGGGTACCTACTCAAATCTGGTTGAAATCGTGTAGGGTATCCAATGTGGTTTATATGGTTCTGCCACCTATATCTATCATTCACCTGTGCGGTGGAGTATGTTGGGTCAGATGATGATGATGGCCCACCGAGTTGGTACTCACTTCTAACTAGTGGTGATGGTCAGGGACCCATCTCTCGTACAAGAGTCTGGTTTGAAGATGTCCTAAAGATACTCTCTCTGGGATCCGGACACTCATTCTCGCTGTCTGCCTCCTAATGAGGCCTTGGTGGGTCGGCGGAGATGGAACGAATGTCGGTGTAGGTGTGGGACTGGGAATACTAGCGGGTCTCTCGCTACTGACCTCATGTTCAGACTCGGTATCTTCCATGGGTTCTTCGTCCGAGTCTAGTGTGGGGTGTCTAGAAAGACTAGCAGTGTGTCCTGACTCAGTAGCAGTGGGAGCGGTATGGGAAGATGAGGAGTGCGACATACTGTGAATGGAAAGTGACCGAAATAAACGTATACTCAGAAACATAGTGTAATATATTAAAGCATGAACATGTCAGAAATAAATTCATGCTTAAGTACTAATGGTGGAAATATAAATGCCAACAATATGCAATGCACATGCGCCATAGTTATGCTTTTCAGGGATTTAAGTGGAAAATCGACTTAAGAAGATTTCAAAGGTAACTACTCCCAGCATTGCATGATCCCTCCCAAATTATACATAGGTGATCAGGCTATCTATAATTAAGGATGAATAATGCACTGCTCAGATTTGTCAAAATAGTATTAAGGTTAGTTAAAACAAAATTTTAATGCATGGTGTTTTAAGAAAGTAAAATTTTGGTTATAGTTGGGGTTTTTGTTTAGAAAAACCGGCATTCTCTATAACTGAAGCTCTGATACCACTTCTGTCACACCCCGCCGCAGCGGAAATACAAGGTGTGACAGCTCATAGTACATCACATAAGTCATAGGTAACACCATACAAGATTTAAAGAAAAAACATCATATTTTACAATAAGTTTTTACATTGTTCAAAAGATAAGACATAATACATTTGACACAAGTTCCCAACATTAACATTAGTTTTTAAACTTCTACAAAAGATAACATGATACAAGTAAAAGAGTGCCCATGCAATGCATCCGGAAATCACCACTTACTTCTGATCACCTGAAAAGCATGATAAAAACAGGTCAACTATGGCCATAGTTGGTGAGTTCACAGGTTTTTGGTACACCAAGTAGTTTTCAAAACGAAATTATCAATTGGTTGTCGAGTTGCAAAAGGTCCATTATGTATACATCGTGTTTATGGCTTGAGAGGTCCACTACTTAAGCCGATTCAGCCAAAAACTTGCCCCTACAAGTAACATGCTCTAACCTAGCATGGAAAGGTGATACTATGCACTCCGGTTAGTGGGAGTGAGGGGATGGCTCTACCCCTAATAGCGCTATCCATGAATATCAACGGCTCGTCCCGTATAGTGGGAGTAAGTTAATAAGTAGTGTTGTTCCAGGGGACTTTCACAATTGTTCCCAAGAGTCAAACATAAGCATACATATCAGTTTGCATAAAATTAGTAGAGCATAGCTCAGTAAATTTATAATTCCATAAACGCACAACCAATTTAGGTTTAAGTAATCATAGCATGCTTTCCACCCCAAAACAAGTAAAATAGTAAAACGGGGCTGCGAGAACTCACCTTAACTAGTAAGATGGGAGTACAAGTACAATAGCGATACAACAAGTATTCACTAAGCAACCCTCGAACGTAGGCCTCCTAGACGCGACCTATGGCAAGTAAAATACTTATAAAAATCTAAATGACATGCTCGGATAAAAGAACGACAACTAGCTAGGTCACCCATTTGGGTACGTCAAGATTTATTACTTTATTCCATAATCTAAACATTACATTATTTACTTTCCATGTACCTAGAAGTTACTTTATTAACTACTACTTATTACAATCGAAAATAGTTTCATTTATTAATGAAATGAGCAGGTAATATTTACGTACAGAAGATGTACAAAGACCATGCATGACAATATATTTCTTACTTGTATGAAATTCTATTTTCTTTTTGTTGTTTTCAGGTACAGGACCAACACAACAAAGAAAAGACATGTTCTAACAATGCTTTCATTCTTTTTATTACTATTATTATTATTATTATTATTGTTTTTTTATTTTTTTTATAAACACCTTAAGTACATAAATTCAGTATAAATCAAAAATTATTTCTTTTAAAACGTCTGTTTAATGAAACAGTGGTAGTTTCATTATGTTAGCTTCTTGAGAAAGTATGTCTATTCTTTTTCTAAAATAGAAGTCAACTTTTAGATTATTATTGTTCTTTTTTTTTGTTGATCTTAATAAACAATTAAGACATAAACCCTCAAGTCGTTTTGATTGATTACGAATCATCTTCATATTGTTCAAATTTGTTTATCATCATATTTCTGTTGAAAGGGGAAATTGTGAATATAGTCTTTCCTCATGTGTAATATAAAACTAACGTAATTTTGTTTTGCTTTATGAGTACTCCCTTATTTTGATCATACAAAATATTTTTAGTAATTAAAGTATTTGATATTTACAAAACCAAGTTAGGCATGAATATGTTCTTGACTAGCACTACCATAATTTATGAAAGAAAGATTATACCTTCTGTAGTTGGAACTAAGGCAACAATATAACACTTTCCTAACACTACTTTTCGATTCGACTCGTCTATTAATTTTCTCCTTTCTCTCGTTTTGCAAATCTCAGCTAAGAGATATTAACCCCAACGATATCTAATTCTACTCAAGAATACTCAGAAGGAGGTTTATATTTATTAAAATCTTACATGTAAAATATTTATATAAAAGATTGAGACTGGTGAAAGTATACATGCCCCTACGTGGTGTATTTATCTGATTGCCAACAAAGATTTTTTTGTCAACATTTGACTAATATTTGCTTAAGGCTTAAATAGTTAGAAATGAAAATACCACTATATAATATACTATCATATAACATGTAAATAGATACATGGAACTTATATTTTGAACAATTGTATATAAAAATTCTCTATCATGCATGATTTTTTTTCTTTTTTTTTTAAATCTTTATAGCCTTTAAAAGAAAACTATAGCGGTGACTAATAATTCAGTTCAAATAGTTGTATGTCTAAAATATAAGCGCGTAAGTGCAATACCGGTTTATACTTAAAAAGACCATATACACATAAAAATGGACTATTTTTTTAAGTGTGGGTGACACTAAATAGTTTGAGCATATCATTGGTATTTAGTTGACGTTAAATAAAATCATAGGTCGAGGGTACGTTCATAACACGAGGGTGCCTAAAGAAAGTGAACACAAGATATGAAAATGACCCGACTAACGCAAAGCTAGCTTAAAAGCATATTTTGAGTCAAAGGTATTATAAAATATTATCAGTCACTAACCTGAGCCTTGACGGTTGTTATATTTCCGAGGGCGGAATACCGTGGGAGTAACTCCTTCTTTGTGAGCATCAATATTGGTGAATATTGGTGGAGTGAATTGTAACGGTTTGTAGTCCACCGAAAGGATTATACTAGTGAATAGTATTGGAGTCGTGGATTTGAAACTGGACGTACGGATGGTATAAACCCCCCATCCCGAACCAGTATATATCGTTGTGTTCTTTACTAGCTTTATATACTTTGGTTGTGTTTGTCGTTGTTTGGATTGATTGTACAACCACTTGGTTTTCCTTTGGCTTCAAGTTTTTAAACGTCTTAAAAGCCAAAGAAACCGTATTCACCCCTACCTTTCTACAGAGTTGAACTCTAGAAGACAAAACAACTCTACTGAAACCAAATACTGTATAATAAATAAAAGGGAAAAATAATGAAAATGCAACTAACTTGCCACTTTTTACTTTCTTGTGTTTTGGCAATGGGGCTAAAGAGATAGATAGAATCGGTCTTGAGAGATCTTTTATCTTCTTTCTTTTGGGATCATTCCGACTTCCTTAGTGACTCAGAGAGAGCAGCCTATTGAGTTAATTTCCCATTCGGGTCGGTTTTAGGAAATATCAGGGAAGTTGCGAGTTTTTCACTATCCCTAATGCTTTGCTTTGTCCTGCACATGATTGATGTATCTTTATTTTAAAGCGTATACCTTTGGATGAGGCTTCGATCAAGAAAGATGGTCTCTAAGATAGTGGATCGTGTATCTGTTCCAAAGTTCTTCAGCGGAGGCTAATTTTATTTTTTCAATTGTATATTTTATACTTTTGAATTCCGTCTATTATGTGTAACTTATGACTATTTTACCCATACCTGTTAATAGAAGTGTTAGTAAACGAGGAGGGTAAAACTATTACAAAAAATAATAAAAAAAAATAGACATAATTCAAAATTAAGATGTATACAATAGTAAAAATAAAGATAACTACACAACAAAGCAAAAAATGGCAAATTAATTGCATTTTCGTGCCTTTTACGCTACATAAAAGGGAAGAATTTAGTCGTTGGAACATGTGGCCAGTCCCACTTTTTGTTGGAAGATTATGTAAATCATAACAATTATATAAAACATAAAATCATCATCAAGCAACGCAACGGAATATAGAATCAAATACATGTAATATAATTAACCGAATATAAAAGAATATGCGTACCGTTGTGATTTCTAGCAAGAACAAGAAATCAAGAATCAAGAATGATATAAACCCTAGATTAGGGTTTAATGTGGATCGACTAGATGAGGGTCGAATAGGGCAAGATCACGTTAACAAAAAAGTATGCTAACACTTCGTGCTTGAACACACGTACTATTAGCGTTTGAATTAGAAAAGCTAGGTTCTTGATCACAAACAAACAAAACACTTTTGCTTAAGCTTAGTTGATCGCGTAGGAACCCTATAAGGGTGTAGTTGATCATGCAAGCTCAAGAGGAGAGAAAGAAGAAGAGAAATTTGGCTTGCTCGGAATCAAGGAATGAATAAATGAATACAAGGGGTCTTGTATTTATAGTTTTTCAACCTTGGAGCACAAGTCAACAAACCCTAACCCCCTAGGGCGTTGGGTCAGCCGAAGCATATGGAACTTTCTTCATGAGTGCCACCTCTTCAAGTGTTGATGTACACAGTTTGCTACTTAAGCCATGTTCTACTTGCATTGGCAAATATCCTTTCTTGGAATTTTTCATATTGAATATCTTCAATACTTTATCAACGTAAGCAATTTGGCTTAATCCAATCAACCGCTTTGATCTATCTCTGTAGATTTTGATTCTAAGGATGTATGCTGCTTCTCCTAAATCCTTCATAGAAAAACATTTACCAAGATAGGATTTAACTTCCCTTAAACTTGGTATGTGATTTCCTAAGATTAATATGTCATCGACATACAGGATAAGGAAAGTAACATTACTCCCACTAGCTTTTTGGTATACACATGGCTCATCAAGATTTTGAGTAAATCTAAAACTTTTGATTTCTGCATCAAATCTTTTATTCCATTGACGTGATGCTTGCTTCAATCCATAAATGGATCTTTGAAGTTTGCATACACGTTTTGGAAATTCTAGATTTACAAACCCCTCAGGTTGCGCCATATAGATGTCTTCATCTAGGCGACCATTTAAGAAGGCGGTTTTGACATCCATTTGCCATATCTCATAGTCATAGTAAGGTGCTATAGCTAAGAGAATCATAATAGCTTTAATGTCAGCTACAGGAGAAAAGATCTTCTCGTAGTCAACACCATATGTTTGCGTAAAGCCTTTAGCTACCAAATGAGCTTTATAGGTGTGTACATTGCCATCCATGTCTGTTTTCTTCTTGTAGAACCACTTACTTCAAACTACCTTGGCATTGGGAGGAAGGTCTACTTCTATCCAGACTTCGTTGTCTCTCATGGATTGCATTTTCCCATTCATAGCAACCTGCCATTTTTCCTTTTTAGGACTATTCATGGCAGCCCTATAACTAGTAGGTTCATCAAGATCCCCTAGTATAGTTTCCTCACACTCTACATTAAGACATAGACGTTCAGGTGCTTTCACAGTTCTTGAAGATCTGCGAATGGGTAACACTTCAACTTCAGGTGGAGGACCTAGACTTTCAGGTTCCACAGGAAATATGCTAGTGTTTTCAGAAGGTGATGTATCTTCTTGATCATCTTCTAGATCATAAACTCTCCCACTGAATTCTTGAGATATAAGATTCTTTTCAAAGAAATCTCCATACCTAGCCACAATGACTTTATTCTCTAGTGGAAAGTAAAAGTAGTAACTCATCGTTTCCTTTGGGTATCCTACGAAGATACACTTAACATATCTCTGTTGGAGTTTATCTAGTGAATCACGTTTAACAAAAGCGTCACAACCCCAGACCTTTAAGTAAGAAAAGTTATGAGCTTTTCCTGTCCATAATTCATATGGAGTCTTATCAACCTTCTTAGTTGGAACCATATTCAATATGCGAACCGCAGTTTCAAGGGCATAATCCCAAAAGGATAAGGATAGAGTTGTAAGATTAAACATTTCTCGTACCATATCAAGCAAAGTACGATTTCTCCTTTCAGACACACCATTTTGATGTGTAGTATAAGGAGCTGTGAGTTGCTGGACTATACCACACTCAACTAAATAATCTTTAAACTTTTGGCTTATATATTCACCTCCTCTATCAGATCGAAGAGCCTTAATCTTCTTACCAAGTTGTAATTCTACTTCACTTTTGAAAACCTTGAATGTATTAAAGACTTCATGTTTATGTTTAAGTAAATAAACATAACAATAACGACTATACTCATCCGTGAATGTTATGAAGTAGCTAGCACCGCGTTTTGACACATGTCTAAGTGGACCACACACATCTGTGTGTATTAATCCAAGTAGATCTGTAGCCCTTTCCACTTGATGTGAAAAAGGTTTCCTTGTCATCTTTCCAGATATGCAAGATTCGTATTTATCAAATGATTCATCATTGATCTTTTGCAAAAGCCCATCGTGTTGCAGCTTTTCCATGCGATCCTTGCCAATATGTGCAAGACGACAATGCCAAAGATAAGATGAATCCAAGTTAGACTTGATTCTCTTATTGCTAATGCTATACATAGAATTATTTATATTGGACACAAGATTTTCCATATCAATTTCAAACACACCATTTACAGGAATTGCATTAAAGTAAAAAACATTATTTAAAGAAACCGAAATTCCATTATTAATAAATGTGTGAACAAAACCAATATCCAATAACAAAGAAACTGAAACAACACCCCTAACAATGGAGGGAGCATAATGACAATTATTCAATACTAGTATCAAACCCGAAGGTAAAACTAAATCAAAAGTCCCTATGGCTTCAACTGCTGCACGTATGCCATTCCCTACGTACAAGTATCTTTCTCCATAGGCCAGCTTCCTTGCTCCTCTAAATCCGTGCGATGTATTACAAAAGTGAGTACCACACCCTGTATCATATATCCATGAATTATTCTTATGAGGAAAAGAAAATAATTCAATCATAAACATACCTAAACTGCTTGTGACGTTACCAGGCATTTTACTCTTGTTTAGGCGCAACTCCTCTAGAAACAATGGACAGTTCCGCTTCCAATGTCCAGCTGCGTTACAATAGTGACATGAAGCCAAATCCTTATTAGGAGTCTCCTTCTTCTTAGGAGGAGCATTTTGCTTCTTAGGCTTCTGTTGGTGAGTCGCAACTTGTTTGCCCTTTCTAGCGCCTTTACCCTTGTTGTTCGCATGTTGCGGTTTGTTGGGTTTATTTTTCTTAGTGATCCTTCCACCTTGTATTGCCATTACAGCAGGTGTAGGTGCCTTCTTTGACAAACCTTTTTCAAAGTCAATAAGCATTGCATGAACTTCACTTAATGTCTTCCCCTTGCAATGCATATTGTAGTTGCGTACAAACTCACTATACAATTCTTGATTAAGGGATCGCAAAATGAGACCAATTTTTACGCTTTCTACATCCGAGTCGCTCCAATTGGTCCAAATAATGTTTCATCTCCAATACATGGGCACTCACGGATTTTCCTGCTTCCTATTTACAACTGTGCAGAGATTCTATCAAGTCATATAATTCTGCAGTTTGTGGTTTCTCAAACATTCGTCTGAGTTCATTGATCATGTCCATGGGTCCATAGTTCTCAAATTGTTTTTGCAATCGAGTGTCCATCCCAGCCAACATGAGACAAGCCACATCATTGTGCTTCTCATATTCAATGTTGTATTCTTCATGGGCTGCAGTAGATGCATTCCCTGCAGGAGCAGTAAGAAGAGGTTCACCAAGATAATCAAATCTTTTGGCCATCCTTAAAACTATTCTTAAGGATCGATACCAGTCATAGAAATTTTCACCAATCAACTTGTCTCGATCAATCATTTGTTTGAACGCAGAACTCTGTTTTCGGGTGTAGCCATTTCTACAGAAAAAATTCAAAAGTTAGTACTTTCGATAATAAAATTTCAAGAAAATTAAATTCCATTGGTAAATGTAAACATATAACCATTTAATTTTCACTGAAAACTAAGATCCAAATCGACATAGTTTCATCACATCAATTGATCTGCTAGTGATGAATGTATTCAATAAGGTACGAGTCAAACCTCAATTGCCAATATTCAGTTGCAATTCCTAGAATTGATGGGATTTACATATTTGCCAACCACAGTTGCAATGTAAGCATGTTTTATCCCCATATTATGCCTTGAGTGATCAGATCTCACTATTAACTCAATTAAGTTAACCAACTTAAGAAACAACAAACTTACATAAATCCATCACACCAGTTGATCTGCTAGTGATGAAATCATGTAATTTGCCCTTCCATTGCAATCTAGCCAGGTTACACCCTGACGTAAATCACAACTTTAGGTGTTTCCGTTTCATTGGATGGCATATAACTTAAATTTAAGGGTGGTAATTTGATGTGTGTAATCAAAATATGTACAAAGATGTCATGCATTCATTTTGTATCATATGTTTCATGCAAAAAACTTTTACTCATTAGTTTCTTTACGAGCAAAATCACCAAAGTTTTAATTGAGGCGTTGAGCAATTTGCAACATTGCCTTAAGATGCTTCGTATATAATGGTTGTAGGGTGAGACTAATTTGACGCACAAGCGAGCGCAAAACCAAAGGTGGTCCGAAGATCCTTAAAAACCCGGTTCCACTTATACCCACCACATAGTTTGTCATAATTAGCTTTACCGTCCGACCATTATGTACAGTCACATTAATCAATCAAAAGTTTATGATTTTTAAAGCTCAAAACAAGATTTCACCATTATTAAGTCCGGTTTATAATTTTATTATGTAATTACCCTTTTGCTTACTATCATGTCACAAACATATATAAACAAATAGCAATTAAATAAAATAAATTAACAACTTAAATAATGAACATGCAAAATAAATCAATTAAAACGCACAATTGATCAATATACACGATTTATATTGGGTCTTCCCCAATTTTAGGTCTTCCCTATTACATAATTAATTAAATTTTTAATAATCTATACATGTCAAACATTTACTAAAAACCCTTATTAATTAGTACAAATCGCATAAATAAGCATGAAATCATAATAACACGTAACAATTTACTACAAAATCATCATAATTTATAACAGCACATGCATGGTTTGTCATGGACACCCACATAGCACTTATTATAAAATATAATCAAGTCATAGATCACATATCCAATAATAGCATATAACAAATATCCATTAAAAATCACATAAAGATTACATGCAACCCAGGGTTTCTACAAGTTTTTACAAAATCTAAAACCCTAATTTTACTTAAAAAAATAGCAATCGACCTATAAAAAAAAATTTTAGGGTTTACAAAATTTTAAAAACTTTAGAACACCATAACATGTAATAATCACAAACGATTCAATTTTATGTGTTTCAGTAATTAATTACAACGTATTAACGGTTCATGATGCCACTGTTGGAAGATTATGTAAATCATAACAATTATATAAAACATAAAATCATCATCAAGCAACGCAGCAGAATATAGAATCAAATACATGTAATATAATTAACCGAATATAAAAGAATATGCGTACCGTTGTGATTTCTAGCAAGAACAAGAAATCAAGAATCAAGAACGATATAAACCCTAGATTAGTGTTTAATGTGGATCGACTAGATGAGGGTCGAATAGGGCAAGATCATGTTAACAAAAGTATACTAACACTTCGTTCTTGAACACACTATTAGCGTTTCAATTAGAAAAGCTAGGTTCTTGATCACAAACAAACCAAACGCTTTTGCTTAAGCTTAGTTGATCGCGTAGGTACCCTATAAGGGTGTAGTTGATCGTGTAAGCTCAAGAGGAGAGAAAGAAGAAGAGAAAGTTGGCTTGCTAGGAATCAAGGAATGAATGAATGAATACAAGGTGTCTTGTATTTATAGTTTTTCAACCTTGGAGCACAAGTCAACAAACCCTAACCCCCTAGGGAGTTGGGTCGGCCGAAACTAGCCCAAGAGGTCCCTTCCGAATCCTTCTTGGCTAGTATTTCCATTCTAGTCCTTCTCTTTTTCCTTTAATGATCGTTTAGTCCAATTACCGTTAAATACTAACGACCGTTATGTGTTTATTTGTGAATTAATAATTACTCATAACTTAATATAATAATTACTAATTAATTGAAACCCATACGTAATGTGTGCAATCCCGAAGTCTCATGTTCGAGTCTGGGCATATTCACTAATTTTATCCGTTACTTCTAACACGTTCATCACGTCGTCTATAACTAAATCAAATTCTTTCATTTAAATCGATAACAACTCTTTCACTAAAGTATATATTTATTTTTATGTATTGATGATTGTATATTTGTATGTATGTTTATGCTATGTATGGAAATTTTAGATATAAAGGCGTTTGGTAACATAGTTATGAATTGTAAAGTAACATAAAAGCTAAAAGCTTTTTTTAACATTTTAAATTGTAGCGTTTTAGCAAAATCAGAAAGATAAACGCTCCTTACCAAACAAGCATTACAATTTGATTGTATTGTTTTCATTTCATTGTGTGTAATTTATCTATGTTAAGGTTTATCTGAATGCTTTGAAGTGAAATTAACGGCTTCATGTAAAAATGTGATAGCTAATTGCACTAATGGTCTCTATGGTTAACTAAACAATTATTTTGCGTAACAAATTGGTGATATGATGCATACATTACAATGTAGGTAAAGGCAATGGCCTACATTTCCTTTGTAAAAATTAAAAAAAATTATAATTCAGTCCTTCCAGTAAGTCCCTGATACACGTTTTCCCTCTATCATTTTCTTTTTTTTAAATGAAATGTAGGTAATTGCCTACATTGTAATGTAGGCATCATTTCCTCAAACAAATTATTCATGCAACTATTTCATCAAAGAGACGATTTTATTAAATATTTTACTTAGCAAATTATTCATGCAACTATAACATGGGTTTTGCTATTCATACATAATACTCTATTCATTTTAAATTAATAGTCCACATGTTCATTTTAGAATGTACCAATTAAATTGTCCAATACTAAACATATAAACATGTATATGGAAGTTTGACCGAGTTTGCTATATTACCCTAACTTGAAATTATTAGTACAAACTATAAGACGATAATTAATTATTTAAAAGTAAAACTGTTACTTTTCAAAAATTTAGAAAGAGAAAACAGTAATAATTGTGTTTTAGTTAAACGGTATGAGTTTTACTGTTCGGGATATAAGGTTGTGTCATAATGATGTATCATAACAAACAATGGATTTGAGAAAGGAGTCGGCCTAATCCTTCCAAAACCCGGATACCAAACGCCCTTGAGTGTTAAATGCCTACTTGTATAGGCGAATGACAAAAATGCCCTCTGAACAACGCTACTGCTATTTATTTTTACTTTTATATTTTTTCAAACCATCTTAAACATCTTTTTTCCAGCTACTCAAATATCAGGAAGCATAACCTACACAAACACATAAACTTGACATGGGTTTCACTCCAAAACAATAATAAAACCCCATCTTCCTCAACTATCATCAAGACCCATATCCTAAACAATACTACACAAGATTACAATTTACAACTCAAAATACAAATTCAAACACAAAAATCATTACCATTAAAACTACAAACTACAGACATAGACATATCTGGCGGCCGAGGTGGCCGTGATGGGGGCATCAGTGGCAGAGGCTGGTGATCTAAGTGTGTGAGTGGGAGGTGTGATTTTTGGTGTGGTAAAGGCAGTTTGTGGTGGCTGGTTGTTTAACGATAGTGTGGTGGTCGATGTGGTTATTGCTAGTTCGAATAGTCCTTGGAATCAAGTCATAATCGATTATATGATTTATACACATGGATACTAAAAGAAGTTGAAAAAGAAAAGACAGAGAAGGACGAGATGTGAAAACAGATTTGGGCACTTCAAAATGTTGAGATGTTGGAATCCAGTTGAAACGGCTGATAAGATGAACAAACAATTGAGCATTTATAAGAGATGATGAATCAGACAATTTGACTACCATTACTTTCAATACTCAAATTCACTGTTGCTTGGACAATTAACGCTCCAGATTCTTTACAATACCATAAGTCCAACATCCAAAGATATGTTAGTTATACTCGTAACTGTCATTTGCTTCTGATTCCCACAGCTATCTTATCTTGTTACAACTTTTAGAAACTAAATAGTTTGCTGTATTCAGAACCAACAAATCCTGCTCCAAGAAGGTACTAATCTGTTACAATTTTATGTATTATTAAAGTCAAGTGATTTTTTATGTTTGTTCATTGTTGATGTGGTTATATCCACTCGTGTATATTAAAATGGGTCAAACTAGGTTCTGTTTTATCTTTGATGGGTTACTGGGTTGGGATACGGGAGTTGACTGAAAATGAAAAAGAAAAGCATGTCAAATGGGTCACATAAAGTCTACTAAATAGGTTTTATAGTCATATTTCATGATTTACTTGGTAGCAAAAGCCATGGGTTAAGCTTGGAGACATATCTGTGGTAGGGATGGTAATTATGAATTTATACAAAGAACTTACAAAATATATCCGTAACCTTGTATCCCTTCATTGATAAAAAAGAAGGTACATAATGTCAAGTGGAACAACAATCAAATACATGGCTTAAACCAAGAACATTTGCATTAAAGAAACCAGGAAGCGTCCTATCAACTCAAACAAAAATACACCTCTGAAACTATTGATAAGAGGCATTGACCATGGCATCTTTTCTCTTTTGGGCTCCGTAATAACAAGTTATAGGAAAGCATTTGCCAGCTGGAAATCCCATCCAGAAATTTGAAAACCCGTTCTGTAAATAAAAAAAACAGATTATATCAGAAAACAAGACATTGTTTGATCATGTTGAGCTGAATATTTGTTACTCAAATCTATCTGAAACATAAACAGCTATTTGCATAATATGTTAGGCATTTATAAAGTGGTACTACTGAAAATGGACTCTCTAGCAAAAGAATTGGCTCTGAGTTTGTCTTATCATAAAAGTTAAACAAGAAAAAGTCAATACCTGACATAGCTATATCCATAACATTCGCAATCCGTCTGATGTGAGTGAACCCATGAAACTAGAGAAAACAAGAAATTGTTGTTACTAGGTGAGTTTATCAAACATTAAACCACCGTGATAAAGATATTAATTGCAATTCAGGCTAGAATAACAGCAGAACACATTGAAAAACATATTTCAATGCAATGAAATTCAGAACATGACATGACTTTGAACTTTCATTAGTAAAATGTGGACTTCAATCAGATATTTTAAGTAGAATAAAATTCTGAAAATGCAAACTACTTGTACTAGCTCTTTGCGCCTAAAATCCATCCCCAAACGACACACTCTAACTTACAATAATTGAAACAATACAACTTGGATAATTAAGTAGTTGCACAAACTATCATCCTTCATAATCAGTATTTCCTCACTAAACTTTGGTTACAAAACTAAAACATATAATTACTTGTTCAAAATATTTTAGATTGATATCAAAAGTTATTATTGCCATGAGTTCCATTTAAAATGAGTAAATGACCAGAAAAAGTAATTAAATAATAAGTTTAGCTGCAATTGGTTACGAGTGGCCTGAAGCCTTAATAAAATAATGAGAACTTAATTAAATGAGATAAGTAACTTCAAAATGCAATTCCAAACACCCCTTCAAATACAGACAGAAGTATGTGTAAAAAGTCAAAAGGTAGAGAGTTGGACATACCTTTAGCTTATGTAGACACGGGGAATATAGGAGATAAGGGGCCAATAGCAGCCTCTTCTACTTGTCTTTTCTTTCAGTTCCTCTGGGCATCCAATTATTGTCAAAGTCAAAAGTGAAGGCAACAACTCTTTTGGTAGATCTTTCATCTTTGGGCAATCCTGAATAAAGAGATGTTGGAGGGAGGTGAGGTGTTGGAGTCCGTTTGAAACTGTTTCCAATTTCTTAAAATACCATAATTCAAGTGTAGTAAGAGATGAAGGAAGCATATGAGACAATTGACTTCCACTAGTCACATCATCTTCTTCTTCCGATCCACCATATAGCGTTAGGCGAACAAGAGAAGGTGGGAAGTTTTGTGGGCCCCACTTTGATATGGGCTTCTTCAAACACCCTATTTCTAAGAAACCCAACTTAGGAGGCCAAAGCCCAAAGGAATCAACATCCATACTTTGACAAATCCATATTTTCAGATATTTTAAGGAGGTGAGATTCGGCAACTCTGCAGCAGGAAATGACTCTATACTCGAACAATCTTGTATTCTTAATTCGGTGAGGTGAATGAAACAAGTCAATTCATTGATTGATTTCAGATTTTTCCAACTATCTATAGATACAACCTCAAGCATCAGTGGCATGCTTGTGTTGGGAAGCTCTGTATCTGACAGTTGTTCACATCCATAAATTTTGAGTGACTTGAGCTTGTGCCCTCCTGCTGGGAAAGAGACAAATGCAATCATAGGACAATAGCTGATACTCAATTCTTGAATGTTGTTTGGCAAATTGCAACGCTCAAGATTTTCACAATCAAATACTTTCAACTTCCTTAAATTCACAAGAACCTTACTTGCCTCTGCTTCTGATTCCCACAAGTATCTTATTTCATCACAGTCCCTAATACTTAGTTCTTCAACTGCCCCAAGGTAGTCCATAACACCTCTCCACACCTCATCACTAACTCCTGAAATATTAATTATACATAACCTGGTGACTGCTGAAGCTACACGAATCAGACTTCTCAATACCCCATCACCACAATACCTTATATCTAGATCCCTCAACGAATGTAGTGCTTCTAGTGAGACTTCAACCAAATTTGGACAATATGATATCATCAACTCTTTAAGGCATGGAAACATTACTGCATCAACAACACCACTATTTGTTGACCATACCTCCCACCCTCTCATATCTTGAAACCTTAAACTTTCAAGTTTAGGAAATGCAATACCTGTCCCAAGGAACTCTGAGCCCACAACTTTCACCTCGTTTAGACTTCCAATATGCAACTTCTTAAGTGATGGCAGTTGCCCAAGTGGTGGTAGAAACGTACATCTTCTACAACCGTCAATCCGAACACAAGTCAACAGAATAAATGAGGGATCCCCAATCCACTTTGGAAATACTTTACCTCCATATGACACAATTTTTAGATCTTTCAAGTCATCACTATGAGGCTTGAGCGCATCGAGGACTTCCTTTTCAAGTTCATCATTTCGAGAATCATCACTCCATCCCATTCCCATGTGTAACTCACTAACCCTCTTTTCTGATACGTTTACTTCCAGTATCTCCCTTACACTTTTCATTTTCTGCAGCCCATCAATATAAATATTCGCTTGGAGATTCTTTAAGTTCCGAAGCCAAGATATAAAAAAGGTGTTGTTTTCAACAACATCTACTTTGTTGGAAAGAGTTTCTAGGCTTTTCATCTCGCTAATCCCTGACGGCATCATATTCCAAAGCAATGTATCGCGAATGTCAAAATGCCGCAAATTTTTAAGCTTTAAGAAGTTTTCGGGCAGCTTAGTCAACTCACGACAGCCGGAAACAATCAATGTTTGCAAGTTATAAAGATTGCAGACACTTTCTGGCAAATGTGTGATGCTAGTTCGAGATATATTAAGATACCGCAAGTGCTTCATATTGCCGACACACTCTGGTACCTCATCTATCATCAATGTACTCAAACTTAGAACCCTCAAGAATGGTAATTGGAGAAGTATGTCAGCCAGTAACTTATTTGACACCAACCGATCATGTCCCATCACATTGGGCATAGCTAAAAACGTTCTCAGACTATTAGCTTTTTCGAATGCCTTAAACTTGTTGTAAGTATTATATTCCTCACAAACAAATGACATATGACGGAACTTTTTGAAATCTGTCTTTCTAACATCCTTCTTCACATCTAAGTCTAACCTCACAAAAAATTCTCCTGCAACAAATGTGGCTAAATCATTCATGAGGTCATGCATCACAAACAACGATTCTTCATGAGGCACATTTTGGAAAAAAGACCTTGACAACAGCTCTTGAAAACATTCCTCACCCAAGCGTTCCATTGATTTTTCTCTAGTTGAATTGTGCAAAAACCCTTCTGCCATCCACCACAATATCAAGTCATCTTTCTCAAACACGTAGTCCTTGGGGATCAAGCAACAGTATGCAAACAATTGCTTCAGACGTGCAGAAAGATCATGGTAACTTAGTCTAAGCGCCGGAACAATACCGCCATCGTCTTCTAACATCCATATCTCATTATTCAACAGCTGCTTCCAATCTTCTTCATCTGTTTTTGATCTGAGTAGACTTCCAAGTGCTTTTAAAGCCAAAGGCAAGCCACCACATTTTCTAACAATGCCTTTTCCATATGGTCTCAGCCCCAGATGTAAATCAAAGTTCTTTACACCCAAAGCATATTGAGCAAATAAAGATAAAGCATCATCATGTGACAGCTTCTTCAGATTGTATGGAAGATCGTAGCCCAACTTATTAAGCAAATGTTGCTTTCGAGTTGTGATGATTATTTTGCTTCCATGAGCCACTTCAAAGAATGGGAGTGCTAATTTTTCCCAGTCTTCCAGATTTTCGCTCCAGATATCATCCAAAACAAGGAGAAATCGTTTCCCTGTAAGTTGATTTTTAAGAGCTTCTTGAAGCAAATTTAGATCTGCAAATTTCTCATTTTTGTCCCCACCTACAGATTGAAAGATGACTCGACTTATAATGAAGATGTCAAAGTCTTCAGAGACACAAACCCATGCCTTGAGCTCAAAGCTATCCTTCACTTGCTGATCGTCATACAAAAGTCTAGCTAAAGTCGTTTTTCCTATGCCACCCATACCAACAATGGGCACGATGCTAAAGTTTTGACTAGATGGTTCATCACCCAGCAGCTTTTGGAGTAATTCCTTTTTATCACCTTCACGCCCAACAATACTAGGTGTATCTACCAAAGAGGTCTCGTAATTTCTATTCCTGCTGTTTGGCCCGGCATCTTTCACAATCAAACCAAGATTATTTTTTTCATCTAGAAGTTGTTGTAACCTGGTGGTAATACTATCTAACTTGCCCCCCATTCTAGTACTGATTGAGAAATTTGTGCAACAAGTTGGAATGAGCTTCCTTACCTTGCTACTCATTCCTTGATCAGACTCGTGATGCATAGCGTCTGTTGCCAAAGCATCAAGAATATCATCTATGTCGTAAGCCAAATGCTGGAGACCATTCAGCCACTGTTGAACAGCTTCATCTGTTACTTCCTTCTGAGAAGCATCATTAAGAAAGGCTCGGATATGGGATAACTGACTCTCCCATTTCTTCAGCTCGGAATGAATTTCTTTGGAGCGAGTAATCTTGTTCACGGCTACAGATGTTAGCTTCTCAAAAATGGGTTTGAGCATGCCAGAAAGAATGAGTTCAGCCATTTTTGGTTTATGGTGAAAGCACAAAAGAAAGTATGAATGTGGATAGAAAAGGGTGTATAGAATGAAAGGTCTGAGCCAATACTTGCATATATTATTGTCCAAGTCTTTGTTATGGTCAACTTCTATTATTGTTTGTTTTGCACATTTTCAATATAGGCTGCTAACAAGATGTGAATGAATGGCTATGAATTAGTCAACAAATATTGGGGGTACAATAATTTATTGTACAATTAGTTTAATACACGGGCTTTTAAAAGTAAGAGTTGAAAATTTAACATGTATCTTGATTTGTATTAATGTAAAATTTTCAACTTTTTCTTCTAAATGAGGGGTTGGAGAAAAAAAAAAATTTATTACTTGTTGTTCAAGCAAAGTAAGATCAAACTTGATCAAGATCTTACGATCCGATTGTCAAAATCGGGATTTTATTAAGATTTTATGCTTGCAAAAATCCTACGTAAAGTCGAATCATTTTTCCTTAGTACAACAATAATACCCAATTCCGCTGGTGTATCATTTTTGCTTAGTAGTATCGTAAAATCTGAAGATCATGATCGAGATCTTTACAACCGTGGATTCTACTATTACACAATCTTTATGTGTATGTGTCGACGAGCTTCTTATATAGCATGAACTTAATTATATAAAAAGAAAAATTGTGGTCAATAAATAAAATGTTGAAAACCTAAACAATGAAATAACAAAAGTATTCTCAATGAGGCATATTGGCATTCGGCTTTAGCTTTAGCTTTGTCTACTTACAACCACATATATGTCGTTATTAAATTCTCGTCACTAAATATATGCAAATGACGAGATATAGTGACGACAATTCTATATCGTCACTAAATTGTGTTTCTAGTGACGAAAAGTATATGTTGCCATTAAATTCTCGTCACCATAGCCATTTTTTTTAGCGAACATTCAACTTTAGCTTCAACGACTACACGTTCAACCGCATTCACCATGAGCTTAATGTTCACATTGACATTGAACTTAAGGTTCACCTTCAGTTTGCAACATTCAACTTGAGATTCGGTTGAAGCCTCTTTGATTCTTCCGAGTTTATCAAGCAGCTTCCATCACATGTAAATGTACCTACAAATAATGTATATTTAAAAGATGAGTTTTGCTAATCTCTGCCCACTGGGCAAAGAATTAGCTATATATATATATATAAGGAATGTTGAAGTTAATTAATATCAAAATGATGATCAATTACGGTAATTTTAGAGATGAATAAATGTACATCAAATGAATTTTTTGATTTAAAAGGAAATTTAGTCTTCTATGCATAATTCAATGAATTAGAATAAGGCATTTCGGATTTTGGTCAACAAAACTCATAATAAACTAAGGATCCGATCAGACCTTTCAAAGTTATTAGGCAAGTAACAAAATAAAGGATCGGTCATATATTTTCTTACAACTTGGCTATGTTTTGGTGACTGAATGATTTCACTTAATTTTCATTTATTTTAGGACAACCTACAAATACTTGAATTATCAAATCAAATATGATAATGATCCACTCAGCTACATTAGTCGGCTATTTAATAGTTGGTTGTCCTTTTGTGCAATTTTCCTATATTGTATTATTGATTTGACTTAGAATTAAATGAGAAGAAAACTTAAAATGAGAAGGATGAGAAATAACTATTAGCACATATTTGAGATGCATCGACTTAAATTAGATGCATCCCTAATCTTTTAGATACACCATAATATATTTTCTAGCAAAAATTTAAATGCATACACATATATTAGATGCATTTCATCAAGTTAGACAAATCCTATACATTTTTCGTCCTCTGCGGGTCAAATTTGTTGTTAGTACTACTTTGCATCGTTTTCACTTCAAATCACTTTTCGAAACTAATTGAGATGCATCAAAATGAATAGAGATGCATCTAAATCAAGTCGATTCATCTCAAATGTGTTGTTATAGTTATTTCTCATCCTTCTCATTTTAAGTTTCTTCTCACTGGATCCTTACCCTGTAGTATAGTTATGTTTACCTCAATTTTACTTTTACTACCTGTGAGTAGTGAATCCAGAAAATTCAAATATGTGTAGCATACATTTTTTTCTCTCAAGTTTTAACTAGTATAAAATAAAAAGTACGATATTCCATTAATCATATACTGTACAAGATTACAACTTACAAGTTACCTTCATTACCTTGCAACAAATTATCGTTTTTGTCCTCTTACCAAAAAGCTCAACAATCTCAATAATAATCGTCCACAAAAGAAACCTTTAATTGTGTCCGGCTCTTCAATCTCAATTTTAAATTATCGTTTTCTATCTTTTAGTCCACTTTGTTGGTTGAAGATGCAAATACACTGTCGTTATTTAAATTTCCTTCTCCATTAGTTAAAAGACCACTGTCCTTGCTTTTCGAAAAAAAAAAGACCACTGTCCTTAAGGACAGAAGATGAAATTCAGCGATCATTGATATAAAATTTGTTGATATGAAGTCCTGACCTCCTTGGCAGTTCAACCTGACGTCCAGCTCTTTGCTAAAGTAGCTTCACGCTCCTTGGCAGTTCAACCTGACGTCCAGCTCTTTGCTAAAGTAGCTTCATGCTCCTGCCGTCGATGTTCTCTCTGTAACAATATAGAATGAATACCAAACATTGATTTTACATATACTATACAAACACAAATAATAACTTATAGAAAACAAAGAAAATCCTCTAGCAAAGGGTTCAAAATATTTTCTTATTGACATCATGAGAAAGTGACGAAAGATAATTATTTTCCCGTTAGCCCATTATTCTAAGGAGATATGGTCATCTTATTTTTGGTTAATGAATACACTTCCATCCTTCTAACCGTCTAGCGTCTGCATCTTTCAAGTACGCTAGATTTTGGCTTCATCCGTGTGGATGTTTATATATTGGATATAAGTTCTTTTCTAAATTTGGCTACACTGCTAGTGGATCATTGTCATATGTTCTTAGTGTAGGATCGAAGCATGCCCGCCCAGTGTGTAGCTCAAGTGTAGAAAAGAACCAAAGATGAAATCCATATACAATAACTATATACCCAAAAAAAAAGAAAAAAAAGAAGAAAAAAAAAACGCAAGATAGAAATAGCCAACTTGAAAGCATGAAAACATTAAAATCCATGATTTCTAGAATATCAACCTATAAATTAAATGACGTGTAAAGATAATAACTCACCCTTCGCTCCCAATACGGTTGAAAGCAGACAAAATCATAGACGGGAGTGATTGTTGAGACCAAAACAACATTGAGTCCTGTAAATAGTAAAAGTGCTGCCATTGGCTGGGTTTTGTGTGGCATTTTTCTCTATGTTGGAGCTTAGCCTGCCACATAACCAGTTTTGATGTTGTTACCACTAGACAAAAAATGGAATATGACATATGTATGTATGTAGCATAAACTATAAACACTGACAATCATATATTCGTTAACTTGTCATAGTTCAATCAAAGAAGTGTAACCGACTACAAATAACTCATACACTATCAGAACAAGAGAGAAGACACAATCCATTTATCATTTGATCCCATAGAGGAACGAAATCAAATGATACCACACAAAAAAAGTTACCTAAGAAAAGTTGATGATATAGCCAGAATGGTGCCAGGAACAATTGCAAATACAGAAGAAGAAAGGGAGTGTTTGCATGTGAGTTTTGAAATCAGAATATTGTAACATAACAGGTTGTAAGAGAGTATTTGTACTGTTGTTTATGTGCTTAGATGGTTGCTTATTGCTGGGAGGCTCCCAGGGCGAACAGAAAATGAAATAAAGAACTACTGGAACACAACACTTGCCAAAAAGGTGTGTGATCTTCATCATAATGATCAGATTAATGTTGTGTCAAATCATCTCAAGAACAACTTACGAAGAGGAAAGAAAAGGAATGTGTGAACGAGACAGACACAAATGTTGTTACAACCAAGGCAGTGAGATGCTCCAGGAAACATTTTAGCTCACGCCCACTACAAATACAGTCACCAAAATCCAAACTTGTTGAGATTAAAGATCCGGCTAACCCTAAACCTATAAAGCCTGCGCTTGCTGCCAAGTGCGAACTGTACAATCTAGTCTGAAGTTTAACTCACTTGACTACCTGATAACGTATCTGGCTGATAGAACTTATACCAACTACCAGTACGAGCATGTCAAATTCTAAGAGTTTTAAGCATATAAATCATTTACCTTAAATTTTGAGTTTTTACGACCAATTGCAACCTCCAGTAAGCAGATTCCAAACCAAAGTGATTCTAATTAACTAGTGTAATCATTTAGGGCCACTTTACATGTCAATCCTTAACTTACCAGAGCTAACTAAGCACTAATATTTTCCTATTATTGCGACGTCAAACACAATAAGCAGATCCAAGTAGTGAAACTGTTTGTACAATCAGTTTTGGATAAACCACAATCTAACTTTTCATGAGTCATTACATTACATGGATAATAAGAAGTCACCGAACGCGCAAATTAACTAAGAAGGTGTTTGTGATTGCTAAAGAAGCTTATACTGTTTAGATATAACATTTTGCATCAGCGTGGCTGTTTTAATTATGGTGCAGAAATCAGAATAAATGGTTTCCAGTAAGCAGATTGGGACTAAACATGCTTATTTACGATGAAACCCAAAAATATCTTTAACTCTTATATATCAAGTTACTCACAACGCTCATTCAAAGAGTAATTACATGAACATGATTACTCTTTGAATGAACGTTGTGAGTAACTTGATATATCAATCATATGGAACAAATTCTGAAACCAAACATTATGATTGTATTTGTTCATTCAAATGGTGTGAAGCAGTTTGTAATGATGGTAAAGAGTAATCTTAAACTAATCTCACACAAGCATTTTGCAATCATATGCTTATTGTTAGCAGATAAACACCAATGATTACTTTTATTTCATGCATCAGGACTCAGAAAGACACCAATTAAGTATAAATTCCTACAACTAAACTCCATTTTGAACTGAACCGTTCTTATATACCGACCGATCACTGGGCTTACATAACCAGCAGTAGTCAGGGTTTCGGTTTTCTTGTTTGTGCAGAGTTTTGCACGAGCCTATCCAACTAAAAGTTCATTTCTTGGGTGTTTGGGATAGCCTAATCTGTTTAAATGACTAAACATAAAATCTCTATAAGACCTATGGACTAGGGTGGGGTGTAAGTTGAAAACGTAAACTACAAGACCAGAACAAACCAAACCAAACCAGAGTAAATCATGTTAGGTCAGTTTGGTTTGGTTTTGGATGGAATGATTCATTTTTTAGTCTAAATCTTATCAGTCGGTTAAGTTGAGCTTGTGGTCTTAGTTGTCGAATGAAATTGAACCAAGGCACTAGTATTAGAACCTTTGATATGCTACGAGTATAAGTAAAGTAATTTTATTTATATTGAACCAAATTGTGGTGTCGCTACTGTCAGTGACACAGAAATTCACACCACTATCTACTCAAACATTTCATCAAAAACTTGTATGCAACTCAGTTCAACTAACAAAAACCCATTTACAAAAACCCCAAAAAAACAATTATAAACAACAAGAACTCAAATGGGTCACACTTAGATAACAAAATCATTATTCAATCAGACATTTCATCAAACAGTTGGTGTGCAACCAACAAAACCCATTTATAAAACATACAGTGAGAAGATTGCATAACCATTGAAAATGGGTTTTGTTTTTTTATTTATTAATGGGTTTGAATTATAACATCTATTCACAGCTAAATAATATGTATTAATGCTACCATATAATGAACAATAAAGTATTATTCATAAAAAGCGATTTGGTACGAGATCTTTTACCAAAAAAAAAAAAAGATTACCTAGCGATGGTGGTGGTAACGGCGGGCGGTAGCGGCGACGGTGGGCGGTAGAGGATGACACCAAAGATGAATGTTGTATGTTTTGTGTCTTTTTATTGAGAAAACCAAAAAGTGAGAAGGCAATGGTCTTTTCCAAATTTTGCTTTAAAATTTAGAAAACGATAACTATAACTTTTTTTTTCCTTTTTTTTTTTTTTTTTTTTTTTTTTTTGTGAAAATTATTAAAAAAATGTGACTAGCTAGTTTTTAGTTTTTTCATTTTCAGATGAAAATTTTGCTGAAAAAATAGAGTACTTCTCTCGAACTAAACGCACCATAATTAGTTTCTTTTATGTACTATCTCATTTTAGCTGTGACAGAGTGATTATCATTATCATCACCATAATCGATCATTTTCTTGTGTTCACTATATGAAATGCCTAAAATGCAAGAAAACTGTGCCTCCAAAGTGAATACGTGGTTATTTCGAAATCATATATGTTTTTTATGTGAGTTCATGAAAGTTTGTGCGTAGATTGGAATAGGGATATAAATAATAATCATTTAAGACTGCCCATGTCTTTTGTAATTAACTCCACATGGTCTTTGTTCATGTTTATTAAAATTTTCTGATAGTATTTTCTAGTTAAAAAAAATGTGATATGTCATAAATACAATAATTTAGTGAAAAAATTGTTGTAGGTTAACAGCTAAACAGACTTTTAATATTGTACTTAAATTTTAAAGATCGCGTTTGTATCAATGTTTCAAACATTATGACAACAGACAAAATCCTTTTAAAAGGTAGGTTCATCTAGTTTCCATTTATCGCACTTGTTCTATGCAGACGATGTTATTATCTTATCCGAGTGGAACCAAAATGATATGGATAATATCATTCGTATTCTCAATGTGTTCTGCCTTGCTTCTGGTCTCAAAATTAATATTAACAAGTCCAATCTTTATGGTGTGGGAGTTTCTTCAAACGAAGTTGCTTGTATGGCTACAGGTACATGTTGTTCTTCTAGTTCCCTTCCTTTTGCTTACCTTGGTTTGCCTATAGGGTCGAATATGGGCCACATTGAGAATTGGAAAGTTTTGATTGACCGCTTTAAAGCTAGATTGTCGGGGTGGAAAGCTAACTTGTTATCATCAGGTGGTCGTCTTAGCCTTATTCAGTCGGTTCTAGGAAGCCTTGGTATATACTATTTGTCTATTTTTAAAGCCCCTGAAGCCGTTACTAAGCAGCTGGAAAGTCTTCGTGCTTCTTTTTTTTTTGGGTGCGACCAGTGACAAAAAGAAGCTTGCTTGGATTATATGGTCTAATATTCTAGCTTCTCATGATAAAGGAGGTTTAGGCGTGGGTAGTCTCAAGGCTTTCAATATTTCTCTTTTATTAAAATGGAGATGGCGTCTTTTAAAGAATCCATCTGCTCTTTGGGTGAAAGTTATCAAATCTATCCATGGTGATGAAGCGGGCATTGATCTAAAAGGATGCCAAACAAATGGTATATGGGCTCGCATTGTTGGTTCTATTTTCCATCTTCATTCAAGTGGTATTGTTCCCTTGAATTCTATTCGCTTTAAAGTTGGAGATGGCTCTGTAATTCGCTTTTGGAAAGACTCTTGGCTTGGAGACAGGCCTCTTTGTTCTCGCTACAGATGCTTATTTCGATTGGAGAAGGATCAGAATTGCCTTTTTAAAGATCGCTTCGCTAATGGCTCTTGGTCATGGGATTGGTGTAGGCCGATTATTGGAGGTAGATATGCTGATCTCAACAAATTCCTTACAGATATCAGATATCTCTTTGACTCTCTCTGATGGTGAAGATAGGGTTGTTTCATCTCTTTCCACAGATGGGATTTATTCGCACTGGTACAAAAAGTTGTATTGGTCACGCCAAAAATGTGTGACGATATGTATATAGTCACACACGTTTTTTTCGTTGTGTGTCACTAAAGGTCCCGCCACCGTAGGTGGCATATGGTCACATTGTTGAGTTCGTGGCCTTTTCCATCGAAAAAGAGTGACCAAAACCCCGAATATGTGTGACAAATTAGGCACAAGTTTTGTTGTATTAGTCATTATCAGTGACCGTAAACACCTTATAGTCACACGAATGTTTTTTGAGAGTGACTATTGTTCGTCCTTTGGCCACATAAATATATAATATATGTGACATTTGAGATGATATATTCAAGTAAATGTGTATTTTGTGTGACTATTTCCCGTCCTGTGGCCACATGAATATATAATAAATGTGAAGTTTGTGATAATTTAGTCACACAATGGGTGTTGTTTTATTGGAGTTACTCACATACAATTTAACACAAAGTGGCCAAAAGTGTAAATAAGTGTGACCATATGTTGTTTAAAGTGAAGAAATGTGTATTTTGTGTGACTATTGATCATCCAATGGCCACGTGAATTTTATGTTTGTGTGGCCTTTTGTAATATTTAGTCACACAAAGCATGTTTGTTTTGGGTATTTAGTCACATACCATTAATCAAACAGTGGCCAAAAGTGTTAATAAGTGTGACCATATGTTGTTTAAAGTGAAGAAATGTGTATTTTGTGTGACTATTGATCATCCAATGGCCACATGAATTTTATGTTTGTGTGGCCTTTTGTAATATTTAGTCACACAAAGCATGTTTGTTTTGGGTATTTAGTCACATACCATTAAGCAAACAGTGGCCAAAAGTGTAAATAAGTGTGACCATATGCTGTTTAAAGTGAAGAAATGTGTATTTTGTGTGACTATTGATCATCCAATGGCCACATGAATTTTATGTTTGTGTGGCCTTTTGTAATATTTAGTGTAACAATTCGTATTTTCAGGTTAACTTTTATTCCCGAAAATTTTACTATTCACTTTTTACTATTCACTTTCACTATTCACTCCCAAAATTTTTATTTCATATTCTCGTAAGTTAAACTATTTTAATGATAATCCAAGAGTTTGACACTCGTCAGATCATTTCTGCAAAAATCACGAAACCGTGTCCGAGATTTACTTTTAGGTTTAAACGTCATTCCAGCATCCCGATATGTCCATAAAACACTATAAACAATAGAAATATGATTTTCTCTTATTTTACGACAATTCCAAAAGTTTTGGAATTTTACGTTTTCCAGTTCAGCGTTTTACGCGTTTTAGATCCGCGTTTCCAGTTTTAACAGCGTTTAAGCAACCCGATAGAACTTATCACTTAATAAATATGCTAAGATAGGTTATATTAATAAATTCTAACATTTTTATTAGTTTCATATTTTTAGGATAACCGATTTTAAGTTTCATGACTTAACGACTTACCGTTAGCGATTACCGGGACCAAAACTGACTCCGTAAGCTAGATAATACCAAGTTTATCCATCTAGTCACTCCTCCCATCATATGAACGTGTATATGATGATTCACCAAGCCTTGGTGGCTTGGTGATAAGCCTTGGACTTTAGGATACATGTATATTAAGTAAACTTGGCCACAAAGTCTTGAAAAATATCCTAAAAACTAACCTCCTCAATGAACCTTCCTAGGCACCTTCCTTGCACCTCCTCTTCATGCTATAAAAGCAAGGCTCATCCCTTCCTTTCTCTTCATTCCAAACGACATACACATAATCCATAAACCTTGATCCTTTGATTTCCAAGTTATAAGTTACATACCAAAGTTGAAGGCATAGTTAGTCTCTACATGAATCAAGAGTTTGTTTGGTGATTCCATGGTTGAATTAGGAGCTACACAAGGTGTTAGGGGCTGAGGTAAAAAGGTTTTCACAAGGGTTATGTAAAGGTTAGCAAGGGTTTACAAGAGTTGTGGTGAAGGGTTTGCAAGCATAGGTTTAGTGTCCTAGTTTCATACTTGACTTCTTTTCTTTAGAAAGCCAAAAGTTGTAAGAAACCCTAATACACTTTCTTGCTCAATATCATTTTCATGCTTATTATGTTTCATTCATTCTATATATGGTTTTTGTGTTATGTTCATAATGTATAAAAACCATTAAAACAAGTTAAAGGAACCATATGTTAACTTATGTTAAGTAATCAAGGAAACTAGTGACTTATATTGAGAACCACGACCAAAATAGTATAACTATGATATTGAAACACTTACCTAATGTTATATAGGACTTAAAAAGGAAAACATAGCAATTTGAATCACCTAAAACGAGTGCACGAGTCAAAAGATACGACCAAAAGAAGTTAGTGAAACCAAAACGCCGAAACTGCCTAAAACAACCTGTTAACGATCTGACCATTTTGAAAGTCGCCCTTCTGGTCCGTTTCATCAAAAAGTTAAAACACGAAAGTTGTTCAGAACGACGTTTTCGTTCAGGACTAAAGAAGCTCGAGCCCTGAAAATGCATAACGAGTGATATTTTTCTTCAAATTCTTAACAGCCCATTTTTAATACCAAATGACCATGTAATGGTTATGGTTAAATGAAACCAAGAGGTCTAATGACCTAAAGCTAAGACCACAACCATGGCTAAGGCCAAGGTTGAGTCTCAAGACCATGGTAACAATAACCAAGGTCACGGAAAATCCACGGCTAAAGACCATATAACTTACCAAGACGAAAACATGAACTAAAGAGTTAATGGCAACATAAACATCCAATTCGGATCTACTCCATCAAAACAACCATGAAACTTTAGAAGTAATATTCATACTAGACTCAAGAAACTTATTGTAATAACAATCTTCATCCAAAATAAACTTTCCTAAGTTTATTCAATTATTTGGACATGTAACTTTTCGGATCAAAAACTTATATATTTTATCAAATACTACAATAGTAGGGGGCCTCATGTGAGGGGTTCATTAAAGTAAACCGTCGAGATGAGTTGTGAATTTACGAATTAAAGTGTCCTGGCTCCTCGAACGTTTACTACATGACCTCTGAATTATGTCGGCCCGAACGGTAGTAAGCGATATACAAACTATACATGTTTCATAAACCATTTTTGTTCAAAGACTTACACTATACTAAGTACTACATCATGGACTAAATGCAAGACATATATCGGCAATTCTTCGTATTTTTAGACATTATTCCAAACCTAAGTTGCAACAATTATTCTAGGTTGCTCGTAGAAGTTCTCACGGCATATCCATCATTCTCATTATACATCATCCAACTCACGGTGAGTTCATAGCCCCACTTTTCATTACTTAATTATTTTACAAACCCTTGGGGGGAATACATGCTATTATTTTTCAACCGAACACAATGCTTTTCAATTATATGCTTGCCTGATTATTTTATTATCACTAAGTACCATCCTTGCCAATCCAAGATCCCTTATTATGAACCATTTAATCACTAGTAATAGTGAGCGCGAATATTGTGAATATGCCTATTGGGATTGACGAATCCCATTTGTATTGACTAAGTTCAAACAAATGCATTAATATTTGAAACATAGGTATGACGGCAAAGTACCTACCGGATAACTCCGCCGATTGATATTGGTACCCGTTAACGTTTTGGTGTCATAAGCTTAGTGTAATAATAATAACTGTTTTGTTTTCCAACCATTGGTGTGAGTCTATAGCTCACACTACCAACATATTGTGTTCAACCATTAAACAAACTCTATGAATATCACTCAACCTCTGTGTTGACCTCTTAAGCATGTATTTCAGGTCCATGATGATCAAGGATGTCACGGGAGGAGCACGAATGTTCAAGAGGGCTATAAATTTTATTATCATTCGAAAACTCATCTAATGTAATTTGTAAACATGGAACCATCTGGGACCTCATTTTGTAATCTCTGATATTCATATAATTTGAATGATAAATCTTTTAAAACGACTCTATTATTGTGACTGTTGTGCCGTCGAGTAACACCCAGTTTGAATTCCGTTGCATCATTGAATTGGGGGTGTTACATTTAGTCACACAAAGCATGTTTGTTTTGGGTATTTAGTCACATACCATTAAGCAAACAGTGGTCAAAAGTGTAAATAAGTGTGACCATATGCTGTTTAAAGTGAAGAAATATGTATTTTGTGTGACTATAGATCATCCAATGGCCACGTGAATTTTATGTTTGCGTGGCCTTCGGTAATATTTAGTCACACAACGACTAAAGCAAACAGTGAACAAAAGTGTTAATAAGTGTGACTATATGCATCTTTTAGTCACATTTAAAAAATCAATATATATCAAAACAATTCAAATATATATCAAAACAAATTCAAATACAATAAAATAGGAATGTATAACTGAACAAAATATAAAATTGGACATCCTTTTATACACCAAGGAGTCCTAGTCGGCTTACAATAGTTTCTTTATAAGTATCTATAATCTTTTCCATAAGCAAGTAGCAACTTCGAGCGGTCTTAATCTCTGAGCAGTACCAACTTTAACTAGCAGTAGTAACTTTTTTACTAGCAGTAGTAAATACTTGGCCACATTTTCTTTGAAGTTCATGAGCTGCACTAAATCCATCTAAGCAATATTAACACAAACATGATCAGTAGTAATTTAAACAACATCATGAAGACTTTTAATCCAAAACAATGAACATACTAATAAAATTTGCAGTTAAACTTACAAGTTTTTCTCCCATTGTGTCACACCCCCAATTTACCTGACTTGCAGCGGAATGGAATGCCTGAGGGTGTAACTGTCATAGCATCACAACAAGGATATATTGAACGACCTAAAGTGTCGTTTGGAAAATACATCGTTTGATTTATTTAAAAGGAGTTCAGAGTTACAAAACATAGGTCCCAAAGTATTTAAAAGTTAAAGGAAACAAGTTTGGTACAATCAAACGATAATATATAAGTGCATGAAAAATCCAAAGTGAGACGCGTCATCCTTGCTACTCACTAAAATGACTCCATGCATGCCATGAGATATACCTTAGTTACCTGAAAATACATTGCTAAAACGGTCAACATAAAGTTGGTGAGAAATCATAGGTTTGTAAGTTAAATCGTATGTACATAAGCCACAAGTAAAGTAAAGTGACAAAAATGTCAAAATGCTACATTGTCCTTTAAGCTCATGACCCCGAAGCTAGACATAATATTGTATTGGCCCCAAAAGAGTGTTTACCAGGCACTCAAATAGTTTAGACATGAAATGCATTCGTACCCGTTGGAGCAACCCAAACACGAATGGAGGCGTCACCCTCAAAAGATCTATTCACTCACTCTCGCTTGGCATTATAATTAACGGTCCATGATAATAAAGGGGACTTAACTTGGTAGGAAGGCAACTTAAGCAATGTATGGAATTTAATACTTGGGCATGTACGAAAATAAGTGGTGCAATGTATTCTCCCCCGTGGGATTTGAAATCAAAGTAATGTATTAAAAACGGGGCTATGAAAACTCACCTCGAAGTGATGATACAATAAAATGGAATGATAAGGACAACAAGGAATGAAATCAACCGCAATCTATGATGAATGAATATGATCTAATTTAGATCATGAAATGATGTAGAGAATATGTATGCACATGATAACTATACCACTCATAACTTGAAAATACTAGTTATAGTCATATGAAAATACATTCCATACTTGAGAAAAATAATAAGTCTTAACTAGACTTGTGTAAACTTGTCGTAATATATATATATATATATATATATATATATATATATATATATATATAGAAAGTTAGTGTCATAAACTTCGCCTTGAAAACCTTGAAGTAACGTCTAATGGTCGTAAAAATAAACTCATAAGTATAAGTACTTCGTTAGTTATGAATTCAGCAATTTAGTAGTATTTCTAGAAAATCTAGGATTTAGTACGTAGAAGTAGTATTATTATTATTTCTAGTAAAAGCTGTCAATTATAGAGAGTTTTTGCCGATATTGAAACGTGAATAACTTGGTCGTTTTAAGTTCATTCTCTTCGTTCTTTATATCCCCGGATTCGTCTTAGTATGTACTAATATATTTTTGATAACTCGGCTTCTATAGGTTACGTCTAACGCCTTGGTTTGTCCACCAAAAATCGTCCAACAGCAAACAATTTTCAGAAAAATAGTTTTCGTCAATAAACTTGCAAAAATCATATCTCCTTCGTTATAAACTCGTTTTAACCCGTTCTTTCGCCTACGGCTTCGTTTTTGAAAGTATTTTCTAAATATTTGGTTGAAAATTTCCCCTGAGTTACTGAGTTTTCCAGGATTTCATTTTTGGGACAGTAGGTTTGCAAATAGGTTCCAAATCCATTTCTAGTGTTCTAAACTTGTTTCTACTCCACCCAAATCACTTCCAATCACCACAAATCTAGTCTAATCCTACCATACACCTTCTTAAGGTGTCATGGGTTCCTAAACATCATCAATCTAGTGGATCTAACCAAGGTTTCCATTTCTAGGGTTTCAAAGACATAAGTGTATATTATGAGTGGTAATAGCTAACATATGCATGAAATATTGTATGAAAACCATATGATTATAACAAGTACTTGAAGAAATGAAGAAAGTAATTTTTTGTAAACTCACTTGAATGATTATGAAGCTTGTATGATCAAAACCCTAACAATTCTTGAGTTTATATTTCAAAACCCTAACAAGGACAACAATCTAGACTTGATTTAAACTTGATCTTGGAAAATATGATGGATCTTGGTGGATTTGGTTTGGGGCCGTGGGTTTGGAAGAGAAAAAGAGAGAAAAAGTAACTTTTTTGATCTAAAATTATGAGTATGAAATGAAGTTTGAGGTTTGTAGATATTTACTTATGAGGTGTAACAAGTTAAAGAAAATTTAATGCACAAGGTTAAGGGGGGGGGGGGGGGGGGTGGGGTTCATGGCCGGTTTTTCAAAGGAAGCAAAATCAAAAATATAGTCTTTGATTTATTTAGGATTGTTGGTGGAAGATTTGTAGATATTAGTATAGGTTTTAGGTGTTAAATTTAGGTAATTTTAGTTAGTTTTTAGTTATAATCGAGTACCAGGTTTGCGAGAAATAAATTTTAACAAGTTAACCGGGACTTAATAAAGTCATAAAAATGTTAAAAATATGTTGGGTACAAAATTTGAGCGTTTGGATAATTATTATTTAGTTTTCACGAAAACCGTCATAATTATATTAAACTTACGTTATAAATTTAATAAATTCCCAAAATACCGGGTAAATGAATTTTATAATTTTTATGACGTTGTAAGGAGTTTAAAAATATATCGGAACCATCGTGGGGATTTTTAGATATGTTAGTCATATTTATTTATCGCGGGTTAACGTTTAATTAAAATAAATAAACGTAAAACGTTAAACATACCAAAAATAATAATATGAATATTCTACGAGTGGTATAGTATGCAAATGCTATTATAATGATATGTAGACTATTTCTAGTCCGTATGAAGTGTCCCTAATGATAATGCATGAATTCGCACCTGAACCAATAAGGTTACGCGAATTTAAGTACTCGTAAATTAAATTTACGATGAAATGAGCAATGCACGTGAATAGTATTTTCTTTCCGGAAATGAATAGTACTTGGTGAATAGTAAAATTTTTGAACGCTTCTCAGAATATCAAATTGACCTCAAAAATGATGAATAGTAAAACGATGAATAGTGTTTTTGATGAATAGTGAATTATGAATAGTAAATTGTCGAAGTTTGGGAAATGACCTGAATGGTGAGTTGTGACAGTCGCCTACCCAAAAAGGAATTCAGTCCCGGGATTCAGCTAGTGTTGGTCTCGGTAATAGGTTTGGTGAAAAGATGTGGATACTTGCGTTGCATTTGATCTTCTCGTTCCCAAGTAAACTCGGGTCCTCTTCGAGAATTCCAGCGAACCTTCACGATCGGAATTCGACTCTGTTTTAATTGTTTGACCTCTCGGTCCATGATCTCAACTGGTTCTTCCACAAAGTTAAGCTTGTCATCTAGTTGAATTTCTTCTAATGGTATAACGGAAGACTCGTCCGAAAGGCATTTCTTGAGGTTTGAGACATGAAACGTGTTATGTACGTTGCTGAGTTCTGATGGAAGTTCAAGCTTGTAAGCTACTGGACCAATCCTTTCCAGTATCTTAAATGGACCAATGTATCTCGGGTTCAACTTTCCGTGTTTCCCAAATCGTATCACGCCCTTCCAAGGCGAGACTTTCAACATGACTTTGTCTCTGACCTGGAATTCCAATGGTTTGCGTCGAACATCTGCGTAGCTTTTCTGTCTACTTCTAGCAGTTTCAAGTCTTTCTCGAATCTAAATTATCTTTTCTGTTGTTTCTCGTACCATCTCCGGGCCAGTACATTGTACCTCTCCGACTTCGGCCCAACAAACTGGAGATCGACACTTACGACCATAAAGTGCCTCGAATGGTGCTGCTTTTATGCTTGAATGGTAGCTGTTGTTATAAGAAAACTCGATCAACGGCAAATGGTTAGCCCAACCATTTCCAAAGTCAATCACACATGCTCGCAGCATGTCCTCAAGTTTCTGAATAGTTCTATCACTCTGACCATCGGTCTGAGGATGGTAAGCAGTGCTCATGTCTAACTTGGATCCAAAAGAATCTTGTAGTGACTTCCAAAAGTTTGAAGTAAATCGACTATCTCTGTCAGAAATAATGGAGATTGGTGCTCCATGTCTTGAGACTATTTCCTTGACATAAAGTTTGGCAAGTTGTTCCATGGAATAAGTCTCTCTAATGGGTATGAAGTGGACTGATTTGGTAAGACGATCAACAATTACCCAAATAGCATCGTAACCTCCTGACGTCTTGGGAAGTTTAGTGACAAAGTCCATTGTAATACGCTCCCACTTCCATTGTGGAATTTCTGGCTGTTGAAGTAGTCCTGACGGTTTCTGGTACTCAGCTTTCAATTTAGCACAAGTAAGGCATTTGCTGACGTACGTAGCTATTTCTGCTTTCATGTTCGGCCACCAATATAGCTTTTTGAGATCCTGATACATCTTGTCAGAACCTGGGTGAATAGAGTACTTTGACTTGTGGGATTCATGCATAATCAATTCTCGTACTCCACCATAGAGTGGTATCCAACTTCGGTCCTTGAAGCATAACACTCCATCTGCTCTCTTCACAAAGCCATTTTTGTTCTCTGGCATACCATAAAGTTTCTCCTGTGGTCGATTTTCCTCCTTGAGAGCTTTAATTTGAGCTTCTAGAATCTTTGATGGTAATTGATGAGGTGAAAAATGGTCCGTTTTTAGGGGGTCATTTAAGCCCGAATCCGAATTTATTTGATCAAATATTGCCCTAAATCGTTCCTTTTGTGATTTTAGGTACTTGGAGAGTGAATTCTGGAAAAGAAGCCATTTTGGACGTTTTTGGAGCATAAAAGTGAAGAAAACGGCAAAGTCTCAATTTTCCATGCTGGGAACAGTACATGAAGGCGTCAAGAGTTTTCCTGACGGCGTCAAAACCCCAAGAATTAAAATCCGTAGTTGATGACGGCGTCACACACAGGGCGTCAAGAGTAATTTGTGTGACGGCCTAGGCCTTGACGGCGTCAGAAGTAGATCAAGGCCGTCCGAGGAAGTATTTGGCGGCGAGATGACGGCGTCACACCTTTGTTCTTGATGCCGTCATCCCTATTTTCCTAAATATAGTTTTCTAGTTTTTCACATTAAAAAAAAGGGAGAAGTTTTGGGAGAAACCCTAAAGACGATTTTGGTGTAACTTTACAGGTTTTTCAAGGGTTCCAACCCCTTGATACCTTGCATGATTAATTAAGATAAGTGTTCTTCTAATTCAATCAATATGTCTATGTGTTGGTTGTCTATATCATGTTCTTGTCTTAATTCTATCATGCTAGGCTAGATCTCTTTTGTGTTTGCTTAGATCTAATGAAACCTAGATATTGATTATGTGTTGATTACTTGTTTATTCTTGTCTTGGATGAATGATTTATATGTTAGGCTTAAGAAAACTGGCAGATCTCCAAATGGTAACATGCTTGAACGTCTTAAGAAACATGAACCGAGGCGTACTAGGTCTTTATTGGTTGTATTTAATGCATGAGCCACTGTTTACAATCCCTATAGTTGTGTTGGGCATGGTGTAGGAGGAGATAAGAGCTCATAGAATTGGGGAGTTATGTATGCCACCCCATGAATGGTATTAAGGAATACGATCCGTCATCCATGCAATTATAACAAGTAATTAACGTGTAAAAGATATCTAGGGAGTAGTGAAATCTAAGTAAACACATTTTCTCCAATTACTGCTCATAACCTTAGTATAATTAGTTTATTTTCATTTTTAGTATTTTATTTTGATTGCATCTTAGTATTGGGTTAGTTGAATAGCAACTAATTCCGCCCAAATCCTTCAAAACCCGAGATTTTACTTGCTTTCCATAAAATATAAAAACACAAAAATAATCATCCCTCACCTTTAGAACTAGTATTTAGGCTTTCTAATCCTAGCGACACTATTCCTAAGCTGAACGATCAATCCCCCGGTACTTGTCACTATACTATACTACAACGATCAGGTACACTGCCTGGTGGGGGTTGTAAGCTTCTCGAGATCCCTAGAGAGGTAAAGCCTGTTGCGATTCCCACGCATCAAGTTTTTGGCGCCGCAGCCCGGGGAATAGTTATTGTCTAGGTTAGAATTTCTTTTTATTAGGTCTACTTGCTAGATTCCTTTCTAGTAAGATTTTATTTTTATTTTTAGGTCTTCTTTAGTCTATCTTATTTCTTCGTGCTTTTGTTCGTAACTCTTTACCATCCGACATCATGGAAAGTGGTAACATCTTTGAACCCGTCATCCCACCACAACAAAACCCACCATTAGAACCCCTTAGGCCCCGAACCTTAGGAGAGTATTCCCGACCTAGCCACCAAGGCTACCGAAACACCATTGAGCTCACCGGAGCCAATGTGACTCCCTTGCGATCCGACACCATCCGGTTGGTGCAAAGCGGATGTGCATTCCATGGACTTCGTTCCGAAGATCCAAATCAACATCTTAAGGACTTCCTCAAAATCGTAGATTCCATAGACTTAGGTGTTGAAACTAGAGAGACTACCCGTTTACGCCTATTCCAATTCTCTCTACGGGATCAAGCTAGTCAATGGCTTGAGCGTTTACCCGCGGGATCCATCACCACATGGGATGATCTCACCACTCGTTTCCTTGCTCAATTTTTCCCACCGGGGAGAACTACTAAGCTTAGGAATGACATCTTGATGTTCCAACAACATCAAAATGAATCTCTTTATGAAGCATGGACTCGTTTCAAGGACTTACTCCAAAAAGTCCCTCATCATGGCATAGATCTTTGGCTCCAAGTCCAAATCTTTTATGACCATATCGACATCTCCACGAGGCGAACCATTGACAAATCGGCCGGTGGTAAGCTACGTGATCTTAGTGCGGAACAATCATGGGAACTCATAGAAGATCTTGCTCTCTATGACAACGAAAGTTGGAATGATCCCCGTGATTTGAACAAAACGGTCAAGGCAATATCTTTGCCTTCGAACAACTCTAGCACTCCCGACCGTAGGATCATGGAACTTGAGGACCAAGTCAAGTTTCTCATGAAATCTTACGATGCTCCTAAGCCTTCAAGTCAAGTGAACAAAATCACTTCTTCATGCGAATTATGAAGTGGTCCCCATGACACTCGTGATTGTGTGGAACTCCCCGGAACAGCTTTTGCGGACTACACATCCACGCGTACCGACGAAGCGGGAGATAAGTGGTACACTTTCAAGCCCGAGCCAAACCCTTACGGTGATTCATACAACCCCTCTTGGAAAAATCACCCAAACCTTAGGTGGAAACAAAATCAACCCAATTCCTCCAATCCGCCTAACCGTTACCAACCAACCGGTCCACCATCCAACCGTACTTTCAACAACAATCCTTCTAACAACTTTGGTAGTACCAACAATCTTGAAGGGTTGATGTCAAAGTTTATGGCATCTCAAGAAGCCCGCATAGCTAGGTTTGAAACCGAATTCAACCAACAACAAACGGAGATGACCAACAAGATTGACAACTTGTTGAAAGCCCTCAACAACCAAGCGTTAATCACACCTAGGAAGGACACTAGGGACACCAATAGTGGAACCCAAATTAAGGACCCCTCATCATCCAAACATGTCCACTTTGTCAATGTTGTCACGATTAAGCCGATAGATAAGGAGATAGAGGAGAGTGACAAGGATGAAGTTAGAGTAGAAGCCGAAAGTAAGGATGAGAGTAGGGAAGTTGAGGTTAATAAGGATGAGGAATTAGAGGAGGTAGAACCTATAGAAGATTACTTTGATAAGTTGCCAACCAAGGAAGAACGGGAATACCATAAGGATTTATTCGATAGTCCCGAGAGAACATATATCTTTGGCAACCCCCTTATCAAAATGGGAGACCCCTCTAACATTAACATCCCATGCAATATCGGGCACATGCATATATGGAAAGCTTACATCGACCTTAGATCCCCCGTGAACATCATGACTAGGACTTATTACAATTGGGTGATGAAGAAGCAACTCAATTTTAGGATGATGCTCGGTAAGAATCTGATAAGTAATTTTGCAGGAAGAGTGAAGGGATTACATGTGATTATAGGGAATCTTACCTATGAAATCGATTTTATGATAGTGGAAAACATTCGTCCGGTGATAGATGCTTGCCTAAGTCAAATAGTATTCGGAAAACCATTTGTTGAGGCCACTAGGATGAGTTATGATCCGACTTTAGGGATAGTTAGATTCAAGAAAGAGAATGATGAGGTTGCTTATCAAATGCCCTACAAGATCGAACAATACCGCCTTCTCTCTAATTTCGAAATGGAACATAAGCAAGCGGCTTATTATAGGAATGAGGAGGATAGACGTAGAGGAGTAGAGTATGTTAGAAATAGGATGCTTGGTTTCTACAAAGAATGCTTGCAACTAGGTCCGGAATACAAAACTGGTTTAGAAGACGACCTAGAGAATGAAACCAATGATGAGATCACGTAGTAACCCATGACTTTGAGTCTAGCTACAAGACTCGTAAATAAAGAAAAGCGCTTCTTGGGAGGCAACCCATGTTCTGTGTGATTTGTATTTTGTTTGTTTGTTATTTGCTTCCGTATGCATGCTTTATTTTTATTGTTGGTTGATCATGTCTCTAAATTAAAATGTGGAAATACTTTACTATGTTGTTTGGCCTAGTCTTAACTCCAACCTAAAAGTATTTTTGCAAAAGATAAGTGTAAGGGGAAACCCCAAATATGTTTTTAAGAAACAAACCGATCATGATTCTCCACAATATTAAATGAACATGTATATTCGTATTTGTTAGAGTCAAATGCTTGTATTGAGTCATAATGAAGTTTTGCAGGATTTTCCAGGAAGTAGGACCAAGTTTTTCCAGAAATTTCCCGGAAACTTAACATAAGAATTTCTGCAGGTCCATTCTGACGGCGTCATGAGTTTACTCTTGACGGCGTCAGGAGTAAAAATCTGGAAATTTTACCAGTTTTGTTTTTCTAACGGAGTCTTATGGTTTTTGTGAATTATTAAGTTTTATAATCTCCAGGAGATCTGCAAACTTCATTCCACAAGCATTATATCTTACTTTGTTTTCTAGAATTTAGTAACTTATATAGGATGCCGCCGATTTTACGCGAGGTTGTCTTGTCTATTTTGTCAGGTTTTACAGGTTATGTATGACAAGAAGATGATTTATATTCTGGAAGGGAAGCTTTGATTGTTCATTTTCTTGGAGGAAGATTTAACCTGGCCACCTATAATCCATACCGAGCGAATCAGGGGAGTATTTGATTTCATTCTCTTTACTTTTTCACTTTTACATTCTTTACTTGAACATTGGGGACAATGTTCATCTTAAGTGTAAGGGGAGGGTAAAAAGATGATACCTTACATATGCACTTTCGCTTGAGTTTGTTTTGTTTAATGGTAGATGTGTAATAAAACTATGAGAAATACTTGTTAGTGCTATTTTAGCGCCAAATTTAAAATTTTTTACAACATTTAGGAGTGAAACTTTAGCCATAGCAAGCGTCTCATGGATAGGAGATTGTATGACTAGCACATAACCGTATATTCAGAAAAATTTTCCACCCAAATATGTGAGGTTCGCCTTTAGATTTGATAGGAAAAGCATTCATTATTAGTGCTTATGAGTGTACCGGTAGCATTTAGATTCTAGAACTTGCGTTAGTGATGCATTCCGAGACCGCTAGTGAGACTACATTCGTGTGGTAGGATTTACTACATGATAAGAGGCATTAGGATCACCCTTGTGTTAAACCCGTATCATAATTACTTGACCATTTAAGTCATACTACTTGACTAGTTAAGTCAACTAATTTTTCCCACACCCATAGCGTTGTACTCATTTTTAGTACACGAAACCCCTAGTACACCCCTCCGAGCCTATCTTTTCGTTTCTAACTTTAAGCATCTTACTTAAAGGAAGAATTTGTTACACCCCACTTAAATGTACACCCAAATCGCCTTAGCCTTCCGTGTATGCGCTCATTTTTAGTGCATTATTGTTATTTGTTAAACCCTAAGTTAACTATCTAATTGATTACATGGTTGCTAAGTCGAGTCATATCCTTGTACATATTGTTTTGGGACGATTGGGACTCATGGGTAAGTACTTATTTTATGGAGTAATGGGGAAGAACATAATATTATTACCCCCATATGTACGTTAATATTAAAAGTGCTCCAAGTGTTTTGATTTTCTTAATTCGAGTCATTAGATTAGTTTAATTGTAAAGTATGTAAAGATTCAAGTGTAAGGGGAATTTTCATTCCCTATGATGTATTATTTTGGATGGTAGGGTAAGAGTGTATGCAAAAAAAAAAAAAAAAAAAAAAAAAAAAAAAAAAAAAAATCGAGAAAATCAAGAAAAAGAAAAAAAAAGAAAGGAAAAGAGAAAAAACATACGGACTACCATCCCGTTTCATTCTATGTTCATTTTATGTTTTTGTTATTTTTCATTTATTAGCTTAAGTCGAGTCTAGTCTTGGCTTAGCAACGCCATATTGTACATGTAATTAACCAAGATTGTTAACTCGCCACCAGTAAAACTTCCTTTATCCAACAAAACCGTGTAATTCATATCCCTATACCTAACGTTACAACCCTTTAAAAGACCTCTTTGATAGTTTATCCTAGGTGCTTACGCCATGTGGTGGAGGTTTGATCCTTTCCCAAGCCTATGGTAATCTATTTTGCTATGACAGGTAGTGAGAGATATCTTCCATTTCCATAATGTTATATTACTTTATTACACCCGAGAGATGTGAGTATCTAAACACGATTTGTGAGGTGCTAGTGTATGACTTCCGTTGTCTATTGGTCTTTAGTGGAACGATTATTTGTTGTAATTACTTTTATATTAGTGTTAAATGACCCCTAACTTGTCTTTTGAGTAGAATAAAAGCGTATTTGCTTGAGGACAAGCAAATCTCAAGTGTAAGGGTATATGATGAGGCGAAAAATGGTCCGTTTTTAGGGGGTCATTTAAGCCCGAATCCGAATTTATTTGATCAAATATTGCCCTAAATCGTTCATTTTGTGATTTTAGGTACTTGGAGAGTGAATTCTGGAAAAGAAGCCATTTTGGACGTTTTTGGAGCATAAAAGTGATGAAAATGGCAAAGTCTCAATTTTCCATGCTGGGAACAGTACATGAAGGCGTCAAGAGTTTTCCTGACGGCGTCAAAACCCCAAGAATTAAAATCCGTAGTTGATGACGGCGTCACACACATGGCATCAAGAGTAATTTGTGTGACGGCCTAGGCCTTGACGGCGTCAGAAGTAGATCAAGGCCGTCTGAGGAAGTATTTGGCGGCGAGATGACGGCGTCACACCTTTGTTCTTGACGTCGTCATCCCTATTTTCCTATATATAGTTTTCTAGTTTTTCACATTAAAAAAAGGGAGAAGTTTTGGGAGAAACCCTAAAGACGATTTTGGTGTAACTTTACAGGTTTTTCAAGGGTTCAAACCCCTTGATACCTTGCATGATTAATTAAGATAAGTGTTCTTCTAATTCAATCAATATGTCTATGTGTTGGTTGTCTATATCATGTTCTTGTCTTAATTCTATCATGCTAGGCTAGATATCTTTTGTGTTTGCTTAGATCTAATGAAACCTAGATATTGATTATGTGTTGATTACTTGTTTATTCTTGTCTTGGATGAATGATTTATATGTTAGGCTTAAGAAAACTGGCAGATCTCCAAATGGTAACATGCTTGAACGTCTTAAGAAACATGAACCGAGGCGTACTAGGTCTTTATTGGTTGTATTTAATGCATGAGCCACTGTTTACAATCCCTATAGTTGTGCTGGCATGGTGTAGGAGGAGATAAGAGCTCATAGAATTGGGGAGTTATGTATGCCACCCCATGAATGGTATTAAGGAATACGATCCGTCATCCATGCAATTATAACAAGTAATTAACGTGTAAAAGATATCTAGGGAGTAGTGAAATCTAAGTAAACACATTTTCTCCAATTACTGCTCACAACCTTAGTATAATTAGTTTATTTTCATTTTTAGTATTTTATTTTGATTGCATCTTAGTATTGGGTTAGTTGAATAGCAACTAATTCCGCCCAAATCCTTCAAAACCCGAGATTTTACTTGCTTTCCATAAAATATAAAAACACAAAAATAATCATCCCTCACCTTTAGAACTAGTATTTAGGCTTTCTAATCCTAGCGACACTATTCCTAAGCTGAACGATCAATCCCCCGGTACTTGTCACTATACTATACTACAACGATCAGGTACACTGCCTGGTGGGGGTTGTAAGCTTCTCGAGATCCCTCGAGAGGTAAAGCCTGTTGCGATTCCCATGCATCAGTAATGGTGAAATGATAGTCATACCCAATGACCTAACCCTCAAAGGTTTGAGTCGTTCCTTTCGGCTAAGTGCATCTGCTACAACATTTGCTTTTCTTGGGTGATATCGGATTTCACAATCGTAATCACTCAACAATTCTTGCCAACAACGTTGTCTCATATTAAGTTCCTTCTGATCAAGTATATGCTGTAAGCTCTTGTGGTCGGTAAAAACTACACATTTGGTACCATAAAGATAGTGTCTCCAAATCTTGAGTGCAAAAACTACAACACCCAACTCCAAGTCGTGTGTAGTGTAATTCTTCTCGTGTGTCTTAAGCTGTCTAGATGCATACGCTATCACCTTCTCGTTTTGCATTAGCACATCTCCAAGTCCTTTATGCGAAGCATCGCAATATACCACAAAGTTCTCAATACCTTCTGATAGTGACCAAATCGGTGCGCTACAAAGCTTCTGTTTCAATAACTGAAATGCGGACTCTTGTTTCTCTCCCCACTCGTACTTTTGATTCTTTTGCGTCAGTTTAGTCAGCGACTTCGCTATCTTAGAAAACCCTTCAATAAACCTTCTGTAATATCCTGCAAGTCCTAGGAATTGACGAATTTCCGTAGGAGACTTGGGCGTAGCCCAATATTTTACTGCCTCGATCTTTGCTGGGTCGACTTGTAATCCTTGGCTATCAATGACATGGCCAAGAAATTGAACTCTTTGTATCCAAAAATCACACTTTGAAAATTTGGCATACAATTGCTCCTTCTTGAGTAGTTCCAGAATTGTTCTGAGGTGCTCTTCGTGCTCTTCCTTACTCTTGGAATAAATCAAGATATCGTCAATGAATACAATCACAAACTTATCAAGATATGGTTTGCACACTCTATTCATGAGGTCCATGAATACCGCAGGTGCGTTGGTTAATCCGAAAGGCATTACCTGAAACTCATCATGACCATAACGTGTTCTAAATGCCGTCTTCGGGATATCCTCTTCCCGAACTCTAAGTTGATGGTAACCGGATCTTAAATCAATCTTGGAATAAAAACAAGAACCTTGTAGCTGATCGAACAAGTCGTCGATCCTAGGTAGTGGATAACGATTCTTCACCGTTAACTTGTTCAGCTCACGATAGTCAATGCACATTCTGAAAGATCCATCCTTCTTCTTCACAAACAAAACCGGTGCTCCCCAAGGCGAGGAACTCGGTCTAATGAATCCCTTGTCCAAAAGTTCTTGTAATTGGTTTGACAACTCCTGCATTTCCGAAGGTGCAAGTCTATACGGTGCTCGTGCAATTGGTGCAGCTCCTGGCACTAATTCGATTTGAAACTCAACTTGGCGTGTAGGCGGGAGTCCTGGCAATTCTTCCGGAAAAACTTCTGGGAATTCCTTAACAATTGGCACATCTTCAAGTCGTTTCTCATCCGACTTCTTCTCCGTGATGTGAGCCAAGAATTCATAACAACCCTTCTTTATGTACTTCTCGGTTTTAATGCACGATATGATACTGAGTCTAGTTCCACTTCGCTCTCCGCGAACAACTAAAGTTTCATCACTATAAGGGAGGTGAACCACTTTCTCATCACAAATAATTCTTGCACGATGTCGAGACAACCAATCCATACCGATAACAACGTCGAAACTTCCAAGTTCTACGGGCATAAGGTCTATATTGAATGGATGGTTTAAGAAATTGATTGTGCAACCACGGACAACGGTGTTGGTTTGAACTAAAGACCCATCGGCTAATTCAACAATATAGGGAATGTCTAAGATGGTTGGTTCTATGTTAAGTAAAGGTGCAAATGCAATAGAAACAAAACTTCTATCCGCTCCTGAATCAAATAAAATGGATGCATAACGATTATTAACGAGGAACGTACCCGCAACAACATTCGGGTCCTCTCGGGCATCTTCTCCTCCCATAACATAAGCTCTTCCTCGAGCCACTCCACCTTGGTTTCCTGTTCCTTGGTTCTTCTTCTTTGGGCACTCACTCCTATAGTTTCCAATTTCCCCACAGCCAAAACATGTTACTGGCGGTTTCTGATTGTTACCCAAGTTTGGAAGCCTGCAATCTTTGGTGTAGTGACCAATCTTCTTGTAGTTGCCACATGGATCTGGGCAACGTCCTTGGTTATGATGCTTTTGACACTTATCACACTTGGGTAGATTACCCTCATATCATTTCCTTTCGGTTGGCCCTGCAGCATAGGCCTTTGCCACTTCCTGTCTCTTGGGTGCTAGTTGGATAGCATTTCCACCTTGGTTGTAGTCAAACCTCCTCTTGTTGTTGTTGTTGTTGTTGTTGTTGTTATTGTTTGGGTTGTTGTTTCGGTTATTGGGATAGTTGGGGTTTCGGTTGTTATTATAGTTGTTGTTGTTTCGAGTGTTGTTGTAGTTGGTGTTGTTTGAACGGTTATTGTTGTTGTTTGCAGCAGATTTTCCTTTTACCACTTGGACCATAAGTTTCTGAGTTATACGAATAGCCTCTTCCATTGATTGTGGGTCGAAAGACATCACATCCCGTCGTATGCTTTCGGGTAGTCCACCAATAAAGTTCTCCATCTTTTTCTCATCGTCAGGAACCATAGTTGGACATAGTGCAGCCAACTCCTGAAACTTCCTGATATAGGTCTCAATGTCATCACCTTTTGTTACTAGCTCATAGAATTCGGTTTCCAACTTTTGCACCTCAGTACGAGGGCAAAACTTCTTAGTCATCAGCTTCTTGAATTGATCCCAAGTGAGCTTGTAGGCATTCTCCATACCAATTGGCTGAGCATAAGAATTCCACCAAGACATAGCTTCATCAAGAAGCATACCAGTAGCAAAATTTACCTTGTTAACATCCGGGCAACCGCACATGAGGAATACATTCTCAGTCTTTTTAAACCAGCGGATCAAAGCAACCGCTCCCTCAGTGCCCTTAAACTTGACGGGATCACTAATCTTGAAATCCTTCCAAGTGCATTCACGCCTAGCAGTGGGTGGTTCAACCGCCCCAGTATTAGGTGCAACCTCAGCAGCCCTAGCAGCAACCTCAGCTCTCTCAGTCTCCAGAGCTTCTGCTATACTATCCCTGACCAGCTTACGGATAGCGGCTTGAGTCATAGCGGGTGTTTCTGGTGTAGCCTTTCCTTTCCTTGGCGCCATACTTCTAATAAATAATAATCGACAACAACCATGAGAAAGCCATAATAGAAATAGTCATCGTACCAAAAGTATACACCCACAACATGTATATATTTTCAACCACAACAAGTATAAATACAACCACGACATGTACGAGTACAACCACAACCTGTAATAATACAACCACGACACGTATAGATACAACCACAACAAGTATAAATACGTTAATAATAAAGAGCAACCACGAAACATCATAAATATAATCACAACACATGAATATAATACATGAAAATTTCGGCCTACATGGACCGATATATATATATATAGCATAACCATTCCAACATAGTAGAGTCACACTTGATATATTTGTTTGTACAACAACCAAAACACTACAAGTTCTTGAACTATGTCCCACACCTCGGGACTAGGAAAATAGTAAAAGCTAATACAATACAAGTCTATGTCTAGGCTCCTTCAGGTGCTCTAGATGGTCCGGGTGCTCCAGGTGCACTCTTAAGACGACAGATCTCCCTGTCCATCATGACGACAATCTCCTCTAGATGCTGAACTTGGAGCTGAAGAGCAGCATCTCTACCCTCCATCATAGTCAACCTCTCCTGAGCTACTGCCAACTGGTGTGTCTGCTCTCCCTGAGCCTCCTGTGTCATCTGAGCTCTATCCCGTATCTTCGGTAGCTCATCCCTAAGCTGATCAATCAGCTCCTGATGTCCCTCCTGCCGTGCCTCAAGTCCATGATACGACACGTCGATGCTAACTCTGCCTAAAATCAATCCCTCAACCTGCTCCTCGATCGCCTCAAGTCGAGTAGTGATAACCTCATCAACCCTATAACCCAAACTATCAACCTGCTCCTGTTGAGCCCCTAACTGATCCTCTAAGGTAACAGCTGTAGGCCCCCTGGCAGCAGCTGCTCTCGAACTCTCACCTACATGGTATACTAGTGGTGGTGGAAGGTCAGAAGTCTCTGTAGTAGGTGAAGCTGGGGTAGTAAACCTTGCACGCTTCCTGAGCGGCAAGAGTGATGTATATATAGGAGTAGTAGTGGGTATGGCTGGTGGTGCAGGTAATATAGGAATAGCAGGGATCCTAAAAGTAGATGTAGCAGGGCGAACACCCTTCCTAGCAACTAGAGTCGTCTTCCTACGGGGAAACATAAGTCTTGGTTCTGAGGGAATGGAAGTAGTGGGAGATGATATGTCAGTAGGTACACGGGTAACCTCAGGTGGTGCAATAGGGGAGACATGAGGAGTAGGAGCAGTCTCTTCCTCCTCAAAAGGTTCGGTATCCTCACCTGATGCCGAAAGTGGCAACACAGGTACATGAGGAATGGGTGGTGGTGAAAAAGCAGTGGAAGACATAGAGCCTTCAACATCAGAGTCTGAGACAGAGTAAAGTATCACAATGTTCGGGTCTGAAGACATAATTCTGTGATAATCAAGGTGAAATGAAAATAAATAACTCGTATAATGGAATCACCTAAAACAATGAATATGCACTTATGATGTAATGATGAGATGCTATGATAATGTGGTTATAGTCTAGGGTCTATGATGCATCCTAGTTCGCTATAACCTTAGCTCTGATGCCAATCTGTCACACCCCCAATTTACCTGACTTGCAGCGGAATGGAATGCCTGAGGGTGTAACTGTCATAGCATCACAACAAGGATAAATTGAACGACATAAAGTGTCGTTTGGAAAATACATCGTTTGATTTATTTAAAAGGAGTTCAGAGTTACAAAACATAGGTCCCAAAGTATTTAAAAGTTAAAGGAAACAAGTTTGGTACAATCAAACGATAATATATAAGTGCATTGATGAGGCGAAAAATGATCCGTTTTTAGGGGGTCATTTAAGCCCGAATTCGAATTTATTTAATCAAATATTGCCCTAAATCGTTCCTTTTGTGATTTTAGGTACTTTGGGAGAGAAATCTGGAAAAGGAAGCAATTCGGACGTTTTTGGAGCATAAAAGTGAAGAAAATGCCAAAGTCTTAATTTTCCATGCTGGGAACAGTAGGTGACGGCATCAAGAGTAACACCCTGACAGCGTCAAGAGCAAAATTCTATGACGATCCAGTAAAGATTTGAAGGCGTCACGAAGTAGGGCGTCAAGAGTAAAAGTCATGACGGCCTGGAAATGATTATCACTTGGCGGCGTCAAATATAGATCAAGGCAGTCCGAGAAAAGTTTTGGCGGCGAGGTGACGGCGTCACAAGATTGGTCTTGACGCCGTCAGACCCCTTTTCCTATATATAGTTTTCTAATTTTCACATTAAAAAGAGAGAAGTTTTGGAGAAACCCTAAGTACGAACTTGGTGCGAATTTTACAGGTTTTTCAAGGGTTCCAAGCCCTTGATACCTTTCATGTGTAATTGAGATAAGTGTTCTTTTAATTCAATCAATATGTCTATGTGTTGGTTGTCTATATCTTGTTCTTGTGTTAATTCCATCAGGCTAGGCTAGATCTATCTTGTGTTTGCTTGGATCTAATGAAACCTAGATGTTAATTATGTGTTGATTACTTGTTTATTCTTGTCTTGGATGAATGATTTATATGTTAGGCTTAAGAAAACTGGCAGATCTCCAATTGGTAACATGCTTGAACGTCTTAAGAAACATGAACCGACGCGCACTAGGTCTTTATTGGTTGTGTTTAATGCATGAGCCACTGTTTACAATCCCTATAGTTGTGCTAGGCATGGTGTAGGAGGAGATAAGAGCTCATAGAATTGGGGAGTTAAGTGTGCCACCCCATGAATGGTATTAAAGAATACGATCCGTCATCCATGCAATTATAACAAGTAATTAACGTGTAAAAGATGTCTAGGGAGTAGTGAAATCTAAGTAAACACATTTTCTCCACTTATTGCTCACAACTTTAGTATAATTTAGTTTATTTTCAGTTTTAGTATTTTATTTTGATTGCATTGTAGTATTGGGTTAGTTGACTAGCAACTAATTCTGCCCATATCCTTCAAAACCCGAGAATTTAATTGCTTTCATAAAATATAAAAACATAAAAATAATCATCTCTCACCTTTAGAACTAGTATTTAGGTTTTCTAATCCTAGCGACACTATTCCTAAGCTGAACGATCAATCCCCCGGTACTTGTCACTATACTATACTACAACGATCAGGTACACTGCCTGGTGGGGGTTGTAAGCTTCTCAAGATCCCTTGAGAGGTAAAGCCTGGTGCGATTCCCACGTATCAAGTTTTTGGCGCCGCAGCCCGGGGAATAGTTATTGTCTAGGTTAGAATTTCTTTTCATTAGGTCTACTTGCTAGATTCCTTTCTAGTAAGATTTTATTTTTATTTTTAGGTTTTCTTTAGTCTATCTCATTTCTTTGTGTCTTTGTTCGTAACCACCCAACATCATGGACGATGGGAACATCTTTGAACCCGTCATCCCACCACAACAAAACCCACCATTAGAACCCCTTAGGCCCCGAACCTTAGGAGAGTATTCCCGACCTAGCCACCAAGGCTACCGAAACACCATTGAGCTCACCGGAGCCAATGTGACCCCCTTGCGATCCGACACCATCCGGTTGGTGCAAAGCGGATGTGCATTCCATGGACTTCGTTCCGAAGATCCAAACCAACATCTTAAGGACTTCCTCAAAATCGTAGATTCCATAGACCTAGATGTTGCAACTAGAGAGACAACCCGATTACGCCTATTCCAATTCTCTCTACGGGATCAAGCTAGTCAATGGCTTGAGCGTTTACCTGCGGGATCCATCACCACATGGGATGATCTCACCACTCGTTTCCTTGCTCAATTTTTCCCACCGGGGAGAACTACTAAGCTTAGAAATGACATCTTGATGTTCCAACAACGTCAAAATGAATCTCTTTATGAAGCATGGACTCGTTTCAAGGACTTACTCCAAAAAGTCCCTCATCATGGCATAGATCTTTGGCTCCAAGTCCAAATTTTTTATGACCATATCGATATCTCCACGAGGCGAGCCATTGACCAATCGGCCGGTGGTAAGCTACGTGATCTAAGTGCGGAACAATCATGGGAACTCATAGAAGATCTTTCTCTCTATGACAACGAAAGTTGGAATGATCCCCGTGATTTGAACAAAACGGTCAAGGCAATATCTTTGCCTTCGAACAATTCTAGCACTCCCGACAGTAGGATCATGGAACTTGAGGACCAAGTCAAGTTTCTCATGAAACCTTACAAAGCTCCTAAGCCTTCAATCCAAGTGAACAAAATCACTTCTTCATGCGAATTATGTAGTGGCCCTCATGACACTCGTAATTGTGTGGAACTCCCCGGAACAGCTTTTGCGGACTACGCATCCTCGCGTACCGACGAAGCGGGAGATAAGTGGTACACTTTCAAGCCCGAGCCAAACACTTACGGTGATTCATACAACCCGTCTTGGAAAAATCACCCAAACCTTAGGTGGAAACAAAATCAACCCAATTCTTCCAATCCGCCTAATCGTTACCATGCAAACGGTCCACCATCCAACCGTACTTTCAACAACAATCCTTCTAACAACTATGGTAGTACCAACAATCTTGAAGGATTGATGTCAAAGTTTATGGCATCTCAAGAAGCTCGCATAGCTAGGTTTGAAACCGAATTCAACAAACAACAAACGGAGATGACCAACAAGATTGACAACTTGTTGAAAGCCCTCAACAACCAAGCGTTAGCCACACCTAGGAAGGACACCAGAGATACCAATAGCGGAATCCAAACCAAGGACCCCTCGTCTTCCAAACACATCCACTTTGTCAATGTTGTCACCGTTAAACCAATTGATAAGGATATAGAAGAAAGTGACAAGGATGAAGTTGGAGTAGAAACCGAGACTAGGGATGAAATTAGGGAAGTTGAGGTTAATAAAAGAGAAGAGTTAGAGGAAGTAGAGACTATAAAAAATACTTTGATAAGTTGCCAACCAAGGAAGAACGGGAGTACTATAAGGATTTATTCAATAGTCCCGAGAGACCATATATCTTTGGCACACCCCTTATCAAAATGAGAGACCCCTCTAACATTAACATACCATGCAATATCGGGCACATGCATATATGGACAGCTTACATCGACCCTAGATCCCCCGTGAACATCATGACTAGGACTTATTACAATTGGGTGATGAAGAAGCAACTTAATTTTAGGATGATGCCTAATAAGAATCTGATAAGTAATTTTGCAGGAAGAGTGAAGGGATTGCATGTGATTATTGGGAATCTCACCTATGAGATCGATTTTATGATAGTGGAAGACATTCGTCCGGTGATAGATGCTTGCCTAAGCCAAATAATATTTGGAAAACCATTTGTTGAAGCCACTAGGATGAGTTATGATCCAACTTTAGGGATAGTTAGATTCAAGGAAGAGAATGATGAGGTTGCCTATCAAATGCCCTACAAGATTGAGCAATACCGCATTCTCTCTAATTTCGAAAAAGAACACAAGCAAGCGGCTTATTATAGGAATGAGGAGGATAGACGTAGAGGAGTAGAGTATGTAAAGAACAGAATGCTTGGTTTCTACAAAGAATGCTTGCAACAAGGTCCGGAGTACAAAACTGGTTTAGAAGACGACCTAGAGAGTGGAACCAATGATGAGGTCATGTAGTAACCCATGACCTTGAGTCTAGCTACAAGACTCGTAAATAAAGAAAAGCGCTTCTTTGGAGGCAACCCATGTTTTGTGTGATTTTTATTTTTTGTTTGTTTGTTATTTGCTTCCGTATGCATGATTAGTTTTTATTGTTGGTAGATCATGTTTCTAAACTAAATAGTGGAAATACTTTACTTTGTTGTTTTGGCCTAGTCTTAACTCCACCTAAAAGTATTTTTGCAAAAGATAAGTGTAAGGGGAAACCCCAAATATGTTTTCAAGAAACAAACCGATCATGATTCTCCACAATATTAAATGAACATGTATATTCGTATTTGTTAGAGTCAAATGCTTGTATTGAGTCATAATGAAGTTTTTCAGGATTTTCCAGGAAGTAGGACCAAGTTTTTCCAGAAATTTTCCGGAAACTTAACATAAGAATTTCTGCAGGTCAATCCTGACGGCGTCAAGAGTTAACTCTTGACGGCGTCAAGTGTAAAAATCTGGAAATTTTACCAGTTTTGTTTTTCTAACGGAGTCTTATGGTTTTTGTGAATTATTAAGTTTTATAATCTCCAGGAAATATGCAAACTTCATTCCACAAGCATTATATCTTATCTTGTTTTCTAGGATTTAGTAACTTATATAGGATGCCGCCGATTTTACGCGAGGTTGTCTTGTCTATTTTATCAGGTTTTACAGGTTATGTATGACAAGAAGATGATTTATATTCTGGAAGGGAAGCTTTGATTGTTCATTTTCTTGGAGGAAGATTTAACCTGGCCACCTTATTATCCATACCGAGCGAATCAGGGGAGTATTTGATTTCATTCTTTTTACTTTTTCACTTTTACATTCTTTACTTGAACATTGGGGACAATGTTCATCTTAAGTGTAAGGGGAGGGTAAAAAGATGATACCTTACATATGCACTTTCGCTTGAGTTTGTTTTGTTTGATGGTAGATGTGTAATAAAACTATGAGAAATACTTGTTAGTGCAATTTTAGCGCCAAATTTAAATTTTTTTACAACATTTAGGAGTGAAACTTTAGCCATAGCAAGCGTCTCATGGATAGGAGATTGTATGACTAGCACATAACCGTATATTCAGAAAAATTTTCCACCCAAATATGTGAGGTTCGCCTTTAAATTTGATAGGAAAAGCATTTACTATTAGTGCTTATGAGTGTACCGGTAGTATTTAGATTCTAGAACTTGTGTTAGTGATGCATCCCGAGACCGCTAGTGAGACTACATTCGTGTAGTAAGATTTACTACATGATAAGAGGCATTAGGATTACCCTTGTGTTAAACCCGTATCATAATTACTTGACCATTTAAGTCATATTACTTGGCTAGTTAAGTCAACTCATTTTTCCCACACCCTTAGCGTTGTACTCATTTTTAGTACACGATACCCCTAGTACACCCCTCCGAGCCTATCTTTTTGTTTCTAACTTTAAGCATTTTACTTAAAGGAAGAATTTGTTACACCCCACTTAAATGTACACCCAAATCGCCTTAGCCTTCCGTGTATGCGCTCATTTTTAGTGCATTATTGTTATTTGTTAAACCCTAAGTTAACTATCTAATTGATTACATGGTTGCTAAGTCGAGTCATGTCCTTGTACATATTGTTTTGGGACGATTGGGACTCATGGGTAAAGTACTTATTTTATGGAGTAATGGGGAAGAACATCATATTATTACCCTCATATGTGCGTTAATCTTAAAAGTGCTCCAAGTGTTTTGATTATCTTGATTCGAGTCATTAGATTAGTTAATTGTAAAGTATGTAAAGATTCAAGTGTAAGGGTAATTACCATTCCATATGATGTATTTTAGATGGTAGGGTAAGAGTGTATGTCTAAAAAAAAAATATCGAAAAAAATCAAGAAAAAGAAAAAAAAAATAGAAAAAAAAACATACGGACTACCATCCCTTTTCATTCTATGTTCATTTTATGTTTTTGTTATTTTTCATTTATTAGCTTAAGTCGAGTCTAGTCTTGGCTTAGCAACGCCACATTGTATATGTAATTGACTAAGATTGTTAACTCGCCACCAGTAAAACTTCCTTTATCCAACAAAACCGTGTATTTCATATCCCTACACCTAACGTTACAACCCTTTAAAAGACCTCTTTGATAGTTTATCCTAGGTGCTTACGCCATGTGGTGGAGGTTTGATCCTTTCCCAAGTCTATGGTAATCTATTTTGCTATGACAGGTAGTGAGAGATATCTTCCGTTTCCATATTGTAATTTACACTTTATTACACCCGAGAGATGTGAGTATCTAAACACTATTTGTGAGGTGCTTGTGTATGACCTCTGTGCTTGTCTATTGGTCTTTAGTGGAACGATTATTTGTTGTAATTACTTTTATATTAGTGTTAAATGACCCCTAACTTGTCTTTTGAGTATAATAAAAGCGCATTTGCTTGAGGACAAGCAAATCTCAAGTGTAAGGGTATATGATGAGGCGAAAAATGATCCGTTTTTAGGGGGTCATTTAAGCCCGAATTCGAATTTATTTGATCAAATATTGCCCTAAATCGTTCCTTTTGTGATTTTAGGTACGTTGGGAGAGAAATCTGGAAAAGGAAGCAATTCGGACGTTTTTGGAGCATAAAAGTGAAGAAAACGCCAAAGTCTTAATTTTCCATGCTGGGAACAGTAGGTGACGGCGTCAAGAGTAACACCCTGACGGCGTCAAGAGCAAAATTCCATGACGATCCAGTAAAGATTTGAAGGCGTCACGAAGTAGGGCGTCAAGAGTAAAAGTCATGACGGCCTGGAAATGATTATCACTTGACGGCGTCAAATATAGATCAAGGCAGTCCGAGAAGAGTTTTGGCGGCGAGGTGACGGCGTCACAAGATTGGTCTTGACGCCGTCAGACCCCTTTTCCTATATATAGTTTTCTAATTTTCACATTAAAAAGAGAGAAGTTTTGGAGAAACCATAAGTACGAACTTGGTGCGAATTTTACAGGTTTTTCAAGGGTTCCAAGCCCTTGATACCTTTCATGTGTAATTGAGATAAGTGTTCTTTTAATTCAATCAATATGTCTATGTGTTGGTTGTCTATATCTTGTTCTTGTCTTAATTCCATCATGCTAGGCTAGATCTATCTTGTGTTTGCTTGGATCTAATGAAACCTAGATGTTAATTATGTGTTGATTACTTGTTTATTCTTGTCTTGGATGAATGATTTATATGTTAGGCTTAAGAAAACTGGCAGATCTCCAATTGGTAACATGCTTGAACGTCTTAAGAAACATGAACCGACGCGCACTAGGTATTTATTGGTTGTATTTAATGCATGAGCCACTGTATACAATCCCTATAGTTGTGCTAGGCATGGTGTAGGAGGAGATAAGAGCTCATAGAATTGGGGAGTTAAGTGTGCCACCCCATGAATGGTATTAAGGAATACGATCCGTCATCCATGCAATTATAACAAGTAATTAATGTGTAAAAGATGTCTAGGGAGTAGTGAAATCTAAGTAAACACATTTTCTCCACTTATTGCTCACAACTTTAGTATAATTTAGTTTATTTTCAGTTTTAGTATTTTATTTTGATTGCATTGTAGTATTGGGTTAGTTGACTAGCAACTAATTCTGCCCATATCCTTCAAAACCTGAGAATTTAATTGCTTTCATAAAATATAAAAACATAAAAATAATCATCTCTCACCTTTAGAACTAGTATTTAGGTTTTCTAATCCTAGCGACACTATTCCTAAGCTGAACGATCAATCCCCGGTACTTGTCACTATACTATACTACAACGATCAGGTACACTGCCTGGTGGGGGTTGTAAGCTTCTCAAGATCCCTTGAGAGGTAACGCCTGGTGCGATTCCCACGTATCAAGTTTTTGGCGCCGCAGCCCGGGGAATAGTTATTGTCTAGGTTAGAATTTCTTTTCATTAGGTCTACTTGCTAGATTTCTTTCTAGTAAGATTTTATTTTTATTTTTAGGTTTTCTTTAGTCTATCTCATTTATTTGTGTCTTTGTTCGTAACCACCCAACATCATGGACGATGGGAACATCTTTGAACCCGTCATCCCACCACAACAAAACCCACCATTAGAACCCCTTAGGCCCCGAACCTTAGGAGAGTATTCCCGACCTAGCCACTAAGGCTACCGAAACACCATTGAGCTCACCGGAGCCAATGTGACCCCCTTGCGATCCGACACCATCCGGTTGGTGCAAAGCGGATGTGCATTCCATGGACTTCATTCCGAAGATCCAAACCAACATCTTAAGGACTTCCTCAAAATCGTAGATTCCATAGACCTAGATGTTGCAACTAGAGAGACAACCCGATTACGCCTATTCCAATTCTCTCTACGGGATCAAGCTAGTCAATGACTTGAGCGTTTACCCGCGGGATCCATCACCACATGGGATGATCTCACCACTCGTTTCCTTGCTCAATTTTTCCCACCGGGGAGAACTACTAAGCTTAGAAATGACATCTTGATGTTCCAACAACGTCAAAATGAATCTCTTTATGAAGCATGGACTCGTTTCAAGGACTTACTCCAAAAAGTCCCTCATCATGACATAGATCTTTGGCTCCAAGTCCAAATTTTTTATGACCATATCGATATCTCCACGAGGCGAGCCATTGACCAATCGGCCGGTGGTAAGCTACGTGATCTAAGTGCGGAACAATCATGGGAACTCATAGAAGATCTTGCTCTCTATGACAACGAAAGTTGGAATGATCCCCGTGATTTGAACAAAACGGTCAAGGCAATATCTTTGCCTTCGAACAATTCTAGCACTCCCGACCGTAGGATCATGGAACTTGAGGACCAAGTCAAGTTTCTCATGAAATCTTACGAAGCTCCTAAGCCTTCAAGCCAAGTGAACGAAATCACTTCTTCATGCGAATTATGTAGTGGTCCTCATGACACTCGTGATTGTGTGGAACTCCCCGGAACAGCTTTTGCGGACTACGCATCCTCGCGTACCGACGAAGCGGGAGATAAGTGGTACACTTTCAAGCCCGAGCCAAACACTTACGGTGATTCATACAACCCGTCTTGGAAAAATCACCCAAACCTTAGGTGGAAACAAAATCAACCCAATTCTTCCAATCCGCCTAATCGTTACCAACCAAACGGTCCACCATCCAACCGTACTTTCAACAACAATCCTTTTAACAACTATGGTAGTACCAACAATCTTGAAGGATTGATGTCAAAGTTTATGGCATCTCAAGAAGCTCTCATAGCTAGGTTTGAAACCGAATTCAACCAACAACAAGTACTTGAAGAAATGAAGAAAATAATTTTTTGTAAACTCACTTGAATGATTATGAAGCTTGTATGATCAAAACCCTAACAATCCTTGAGTTTATATTTCAAAACCGTAACAAGGACAACAATCTAGACTTGATTTAAACTTGATCTTGGAAAATATGATGGATCTTGGTGGATTTGGTTTGGGGCCGTGGGTTTGGAAGAGAAAAAGAGAGAAAAAGTAACTTTTTTGATCTAAAATTATGAGTATGAAATGAAGTTTGAGGTTTGTAGATATTTACTTATGAGGTGTAACAAGTTAAAGAAAATTTAATGCACAAGGTTAGGGGGGGGGGGGGGGGGTTCATGGCCGGTTTTTCAAAGGAAGCAAAAGCAAAAATATAGTCTTTGATTTATTTAGGATTGTTAGTGGAAGATTTGTAGATATTAGTATAGGTTTTAGGTGTTAAATTTAGGTAATTGTAGTTAGTTTTTAGTTATAATCGAGTACCGGGTTTGCGAGAAATAAATTTTAACAAGTTAACCGGGACTTAATAAGTCATTAAAATGTTAAAAATATGTTGGGTACAAAATTTGAGCGTTTGGATAATTATTATTTAGTTTGCACGAAAACCGTCATAATTATATTAAACTTACGTTATAAATTTAATAAATTCCCAAAATACCGGGTAAATGAATTTTATAATTTTTATGACGTTGTAAGGAGTTTAAAAATATATCGGAACCATCGTGGGGATTTTTAGATATGTTAGTCATATTTATTTATCGCGGGTTAACGTTTAATTAAAATAAATAAACGTAAAACGTTAAAAATACCAAAAATAATAATATGAATATTCTACGAGTGGTATAGTATGCAAATGCTATTATAATGATATGTAGACTATTTCTAGTCCATATGAAGTGTCCCTAATGATAATGCATGAATTCGCACCTGAACCAATACGGTTACGCGAATTTAAGTACTCGTAAATTAAATTTACGATGAAATGAGCAATGCACGTGAATAATATTTTCTTTCCGGAAATGAATAGTACTTGGTGAATAGTAAAATTTTTGAACGCTTCTCAGAATATCAAATTGACCTCAAAAATGATGAATAGTAAAACGATGAATAGTGTTTTGATGAATAGTGAATTATGAATAGTAAATTGTCGAAGTTTGGGAAATGACCTGAAATGGTGAGTTGTGACACATTGATCTAATCTCATCATCTGGATATAAAAGCCTTGAAAATGTAGGCTACTGCATATCAACACATCAGGATGAGAGCAGGACTAGAACATGTCAAAGCTCACAACATAACAGAACTAGATGAGCCACTGGTTCAACTATTTGCACAAACATGATAGGAGAGTTAATACTAGTACCACATTAGTACTGCTGGAGCAGAGTTACTACTGCTAGTATATATATATATATATATATATATATATATATATATATATATATATATATATATATATATATAACAAAATGTATATAAATGAAGCAAATATATATAAAATTGTAATGTCGTATATAATCAAATTCTCAATTATCATAAGTTAAAACCTGTTGACTCTTCGCCGCCTTAGCTTGCTTTTGCAAGGTTTCACTAGAGACCAAATGTTTTTGCTTCGTTGGTAGTAATTTTAGTCCTGTATTTTGTTCACTAATATTTGGTATCATAGTTGGTGGCGTAACCTGTAGAACCTGTTTGTCGTGGCTTAAGCGTTTTCGTATGTCCGATAGTTTTAACAGGTTCCTATATGTAAATATAAAACATGGTACATTAGTCATGTACGTAAAACTAAAAAAATCAAAGGTGGATTTTTATTACTTACCACTGTTTCCATTACTGGTACGTTTTCCAAAGTTTCAATGGCCATTGGAGTGGTCACCTGCAATATAAATTAAGAAATACAATGGTGTTATCATTAGAAAATGAAATTGTTAACAACATAAAAAGTGGCTTACATCTGAGTCTAATGCCAGTTTCTTTCTGCAAAAAAATATGGGAAATGTAAGAAACTAAGGCACTAATAACGCTGCATAATATAAGATCTGCCAACCATGAAACCGTAAAAATATACATTGGTTGGCTTTGGTGACTGAGATGGAGCATACCCACGCCTCGAAAATGAAGTGTGCCAGAAAATCCATCTAAGGGAATTTTTAGCCAGGCATCCCATATATCATCCTCACCCGTGAAAATAACATGTAGCCCCTGCAAGAAACAAGTAACGTGATTAATGCTAACATAAAAGACGACAACATTAGATGTCCCAAATATAAGTTTAGCCTCAAAAACAAACATACGGGTTGCATATCGACTCGGGCAACAAATAATATACAATTGGTTGCAATTTTATGCAGTGCCAAACGTGGAACGAATAAATGTCAAACACATTACCATGCAAGCAAATCACTAACATTTGGTACAAATGAAACAGTTTGACAAAAAGCAACCATATTTGAGTTAATTTCCTATATAACAGATGTTATGTTAATCTTTTGATAGATAACTTACGCAATTGCGATAAGCAAACTCCAACTGTTCAGCAACATCCTCCCGGAGTGGAAACCAATCAAGACTCCCTTTACGAGCAAAACAGTGGCCTCTTAGAACACGTCGATTGTCTCCATTCCAATAAACAGGAAAACTATGTCGTCTTAATAAGTCTACCTGCAACGATTACCACCACACGAATTTATAATCAAAAACATGTTTTAGGCTAGTTTAATCCACGAAAATCAATGTAAATCATTTTATATTCGATTACACATTTAAGAAAATATAAATTAAATATGTGTTTGAGCATACCCATGAACAGAGTAGGATAGGTGAGATGAGGGTGATGGTGGCTCGACTGTGATGCTGGTAGTTATCTCGAACCAAACAACCGAAGCAAACAAAGTCTCCCATATAGTTCCTTTGTCTTGATGAAGGTGATGGCGTGGAGGAGCGATGGTTGGTAGAACCACGGTGAGATAAGGCGGTGAAGTGTGGCGGTGGTGTGAGTCGGTTCTAGAGAGAAGGAGAAGAGATGAATAGAGAGAAGATAGATCTGACTAGTGTAAGTGTTAGTGTTTTGATTTTGGGGGGGAAAGGGAGGGATCTTGAGCGGGAGATTGAAATTTTTGGGGAAAAATTAGGGGCGGGATCTGACTAGTGTAAGTGTTAGTGTTTTGATTTTGGGGAAAAATGAGCTTGAAATGTTTAATGAGTTGAGCTCAATCTTATATAAGTTCGACTCGAGTTATTGTTGAGTTCTCGAGCTTGTAAGTAATATAAATTATTATTATTATTATTATTATTATTATTATTATTATTATTATTATTATTATTATTATTATTATTATTATTATTATTATTATTATTTTTAAGTGTACTAAGTGCAAATATTTATTTATGAATGTATCAAGCTTTTCGAGCTGAAGTCGAACCGAATTCAATTCTTAGGTTATATTATATTTCAATTTTAATTTGTGTCAGAAAACACATCTTTACAGATAAATCGAGCTTTTTGAGTCAAGCTCAAGCCGAGTTCAAACTTTCTCGATCCCGGATAACATGATCGAGAGGGTGATGGAGGCTTGACTGTGATGGTGGTGGATGTGGTGGTTATCTCGAACCAAACAACCGAAGCAAACAAACTCTCCAATATAGTTCCCTTGTCTTGATGACGGTGATGGCGTGGAGGATCGATGGTTGGTGGAACCACGGCGAGATAAGGCGGTGAAGTTTGGCGGTGGTGTGAGTCGGTTCTAGAGAGAAGGAGAATAGATGAATAGATAGATAGATCTGACTAGTGTAAGTGTTAGTGTTTTGATTTTGGGGAAAAAGAGGCGGGATCTTGAGCGGGAGATTGAGATTTTTGGGGAAAAATTAGAGGCGGATGTTGAGATCTTGAGCGCCTGATTAAAATTTTAGAGATTGAAAGCCTATCAAATGAGCTCAAAAGGTTTAATGAGTTGAGCTCAATCTTATATAAGTTCGACTCGAGTTATTGTTGAGTTCTCGAGCTTGTAAGTATATAAAATATGTTTTTTTTTTGTTTTTTTTTTTGTTTTTTTTTGTTTTTTTTTTTTGTTTTTTTAAGTGTAGTAAGTGTAAATATTTATTTATGAATGTATCAAGCTTTTCGAGCTGAATTCGAACCGAATTCAATTCTTAGGTTATATTATATTTCAATTTTAATTTGTGTCAGAAAACACATCTTTACAGATAAATCGAGCTTTTCGAGTCAAGCTCAAGCCGAGTTCAAACTTTCTCGATCCTGGATAACATGATCGCGAGGGTGATGGAGGCTTGACTGTGATGGTGGTGGATGTGGTGGTTATCTCGAACCAAACAACCTAAGCAAACAAACTCTCCCATACAGTTCCCTTGCCTTGATGACGGTGATGGCGTGGAGGATCGATGGTTGGTGGAACCACGACGAGATAAGGCTGTGAAGTTTGGCGGTGGTGTGAGTCGGTTCTAGAGAGAAGGAGAATAGATGAATAGATAGAAGATAGACCTGACTAGTGTAAGTACTAATGAGTATAGTACTAATGAGTTAATGAGTTTGGCGGTGGTGTAACTCATCCTAAAAATCCTGCAAAACATTCATTGTGACTCGATACATGCATTTCTCAAACAAGTACTAATGAGTTAAGGTAGGCATGCATGCAAGTTCATTTATCCGATTTTACAAGGAAACTGCATGTTAAAGAGAGCGAGACTATTAAGAAAATGACATTATAGCTAGTAGGATCTTACGATCCCGATTCGATCATACGATCATGATCTTGCAAAGACGAAAACGATCCTGGGTAGGATCTGATCCCGATCTTGAAACTTTTAATACTTTTAGTTTTTATACTTTTAATCATTTTAAACTTATCTATACATCTTATAATGCATCTTTGACTCTCTCTCTTCCAATTTTTTAAGATTTTCATTTATACATTTTAAGTAAATACAACAAATTAAGCTATATGTACAATCAATTTAAGCATTAGCACCTACACACATTGACTGGTCAACACTTATAATTAATATATATAACATTTAAAACACCTTTTCAATTACAAGTATCATTTATAAACCACAATGTACAAACAAATCAAGCTGCTAAACACTCTTTTCATAAAATTTGTAAGACATTTTCTCATAACTTCAACAGTTTATTCGCTATCTGTAAACTTTAATTACAGGGTACCTCCCGCCGCAATGCACGTTTGCCCCGCTAGTAATATATAACATATGCAAAGCTTATCAAACACACATCACTTATAATATATAATATTTACAAAGCTTATCAAACACACTTCACACACTCCAACATATACTTAATACTCTATCCAACAATCACACATAGCTGCCTTGTTCTTTCTTTCTCTCTCTCACTACTACACCCTAAGTTTGACCCTAAGTTAGATCGGAAGCATATGGTAACATACTTAGATCGCTTCTATATTGACCCTAAGTTTGACAGATGATTTGGTTTATCTGATTATTTAGTTGTTTTTTTGGTTTATCTGATTATTTCATTGTTTGTGTTTATTTAATTAGTATTATTTAGTGTTAGGGTTTATGTATGATCTGTATATTTGTGTTTTTTATTGTTAGGGTTTATGGTTGTTTTTTAGTTTTAGTGCGAATATTTGGGCTAAAACATCAAGTATCAAAGATGGAAGAAGTATCAATGATGGATGAAAATACACCACTTTCAAGTATGAACATAAACTTGTTCTGGTGTTGTTCATCCATTATTGATTCATCTTTGTTCTTTGTCAAGGATGGGTGAACCGACACCACTTTCAAGTATGAACATAATATGTATCTGTATCAAAGATGGAAGAAGTATCAAGGATGGATGAAAAGACACCACTTTCAAGTATGAACATAAACTTGTTCTGGTGTTGTTCATCCATTCTTGATACATCTTTCCTCTTTGCCAAAATACAGAAACAATGAAAATATTTTATCTTAGGATTAGGTTGAAGTACCATAAGCATATCAAGAACTTAAAGAGTTTTTTCATGTATTTAGTTACAATGAAAATATTTTCATTGCATTTTTGATATAAATTTAATATGATTTCATTGATTCATGATTAGCTCTCTAATGTCCTAGGACCTACATAACTAACATGTATGTTCGTCACATTTAAGTGAGTAATATAAATGATAGTAAGAATTTGGTTGCTAAGAACTTAAAGCTCAATTATCAGGGCAGATCTATCTAACGATGTAGATGGGTTCCATCGCTTTAACTGGACCCCATTTTCTAACGATGTTTAATGGTTCTTTCAATAATCAAGATTAAACATTGTTAGAAAACGGGGTCCAATTAAAGCGATGGAACCCATCTGCATCGTTAGATAGATATGGCCTGATCATTGAGATGTCTTCAATGCGATAATGATATAGTGTGTATTGTTCATGACAGGCCACACTCCTTCTTATCGCATTCAAGATGAGTGATGTTACTTAGACTCTATTCTTTACTCAACATTTGTAGATTGTTTGTATCACTCTGTTTGATTTATATATATGTATGATGTAATTTTTATATAAGAATTATGTTGCATTTGTATTGAGAGTATAATGAAGATAAGTGGCGGATGTGTGTGCGAATATTTAGGCTAAAACATCCAAGTATCAAAGATGGAAGAAGTATCAACATGGGTGAACAGACACCACTTTCAAGTTTGAACATAAACTTGTTTTGGTGTTGTTCATCCATGTTGATTCATCTTTGCTCTTTGTCAAAATACAGAAACAATTATCAAGTATAATTTTTAGGTTCGATGGTTGAATTTAGCGTCTTCGTCTTCCAGCATGTTGGTAGGTTAGAGATTCAAGGCTGAATAATATGTTGTTGTTGGCTAGGGTAGAAAGGATGGTAGTTCATTGCATTGTTATTATAAGTTTAGTATGATTTCATTCATGCACGATTAGCTCTCTAATGTCGTAGAATTTACATAATTAATATGTATGTTCGTCACATCTAAGGGAGCAATATAAATGATAGTAAGAATCTGTTTTCTAATAACTTAAAGCTCAATGTTAGGGCAAATCTATCTAAAGTTGTAGAACGGTTCCATTACTTAATTTGGAAAACCTCTACTACCGTTATTAGACGGTGTCCAAAAAACAAAGCAATGGAACCTATCTGCAACTTTAGATAGATCTGGCCTGATCATATGCGATGATGATATAGTGTGTATTGTTCATGACAGACCACACTCCTTCATCATCGCATTCAAGATGGGTGATGTTACTTAGACTCTATTCTTTACTTAACATTTCTAGATTGTTTGTATCACTCTGTTTGCATTCAAATCTTTTTTATGATCTAAATGAGTCTGTAATTTCAACATACCTTTCCATTCTCAATTCCCATACAGTTCCTTTTATTTTTTCAACAATCTAGCAATGCGGCTGGTGCAGTCCTTTGCTTAAAGGGAGTTGAAACGATAAAAGGAGCTGTAGCGGGAATTTAGAAGGGTTACGTATGTTGTTTCAACATACCTTTCCATTATGAGTTCCCATACAGTTCCTTTTGTTTTTTCAACAATATAGCAATGCGGCTGGTGCAGTCCTTTGCTCAAAGGGAGTTGAAACGACAAAAGGAGCTGTATCGGGAACTTAGAAGGGTTACGTATGTTGGTTTATTGCATTCCATTCTTTTTTATGATCTGAAACCAACCATCCACCAAGTACTGTGGCCATTGGAGTTTCAAGAACAAATGTTGTTTCAAATACATCCTGAATTGCAACATTATCTTTTATTTCATTTACACTATATTTTTTTAAATTTTAATATATTTTTTACTTTTTGCAGAAATCATACATTGACAGCAGTGACTCAAGTTCATTTCAACATACCTTTCCATTCTGAGTTCACATACAATTTCTTTTGTTTTTCAACAATCTAGCAATGCGGCTGGTGCAGTCCTTTGCTCAAAGGGAGTTGAAATGACAAAATGAGCTGTATCGGGAACTTAAAAGGGTTACGTATGTTGGTTTATTGCATTCCATTCTTTTTTATGATCTAAAACCAACCATCCACCAAGTAATGTGGCCATTGGAGTTCCAAGAACAAAGGTTGTTTCAAATACACCCTGAATTGCTACATTATCTTTTATTTCATTTACACTATATTTTTTAAATTTTAATATATTTTTTTTTATTTTTTTGCAGAAATCATACATTGACAGCAGTGACTCAAGTTCATTTCACATATCAAGCAGTTCTAAAGGTCCTCCAAATACATGGGCAGACTACTTTCAAAAGGGATATTCTGGATCAGGCACAAAAAAGGAAGATGCTAGGAAGGTTAAAACTCCAAAAAAGACTGCCAAAGAGCTTTTTGATGAGAGGGTTCAGGTGCTAGGCCTGCCCAATGCTAAGACTTGTGAAGACAAAGGTATAAAACCATGGGAACCAAAAATGCCCAAAGTTTCAAAAGGGAAGGGTAAAAAGAAAATGTATTAGTTGAGTTATGAAGTAATTTGGATAAACCTGTGTAATCCGTTTGTACTACTTTATTTGACTTTATGAATAAACATGTTGTCATTGCTCAATTTTCTCATTAATGAACTGAATATGAATCAGTTAATTTTTGTGGCATTTTATTTTTATCCCTAGCAGCATTAAGTTCTGAGTTACTAGCATTCACCCAAATTCCAATCTAAACCCAGAGTTGCCCATAAGATAAGTTTGACAATCTTTGACTTTTGCAAATGACAATCAAGTTTGACAATCTTTGTTTGACTTTTAACAAAGCATCATAACATAGTCAACAAAGCAACATAACATAATTAATCAACAAAAAGATAACTTGATCATATAGTAATATAATCGATAACTTGATTAACAAAGAAACATAAGATAAGTTTTCTTTGAACACAAAAACATTAAACTTCAAAGAAATAACATAATAATGATTAATATCATCTTACATCAGGGTTAATTCAATGAAAATTATACAAAATATTTTGAATGCCTTTGTAAATATCAACAATGTTTCCACGGATTTGTTCTATTTCTTGATTCCGAACATTAACTTTGTTCTGATGCACCAGTTTGATATCTTGGTCTTTTTTGTTTTGTTCTTCCAACAGCGCGATTCGTTTGTTGTAAAGTTCAACCAACTGTCATTCAGTACCATATTGGCCTTGAGAATGGCATTTGTCCCAGCACTCTTGGGTTAGGCCATGGATTTTATATTTTTCTGGCATTGGAGGAGGAGGAGGAGAAGTATCCCTTGAACGTTTTGTTTTCTTTGAAGCAGAATTTGAAGATGATGAAGCCATTGCAGTTCCAAACAAAAATTGAATACGTAATGAAAATATGAAAGAAGTTGGTTGTAATTCCTTTGTATTTATAGGCACACAAGAGTCGCAATGTCACAACGTTTAAGTGTCACAACGGTTTACAGTTACTTTTTTACAGTTACACCGGTTCACAGTAATTTATGCCTAGCAACATTAAGTTCTTTATTAATCAGGTCATAACAGTGTTGAAGTAAGTTTGCCAATTCAGAGAGTAAACATTGTCACAAACACAAATTTTACACAACTAATAACTAGATTAATACCATTATGTTTATTCTTACTATATTTTCTAACATTTGAAACCACTTACAATGCTTATTACCATTTAAAGTTTAAAAATAAAATTATAGAATGTTTAGGAGCGCGCATTTAATGTGTAAAATTAAAATGATTACAATTAGGCATGAGTAATTAGTGCATTTCACATGCTAATGTGACGTTAAACTTGGTAAATTGCAATAATCTTTAATGTTGAGACTTTCAAAATTCCCTAGGCGTATAGTATATCCCATCCCTTTTTAAGGCCATCACTTAGCTTTTCAACACACACTTTTTAAAACAATCTAAGATCGAAGTTATGGCTGGAAACAAGAAAAGGTACATTTCATCAAAAAAGAAGCGTTCAAAGTAAGTACTACTAATTAAACTTTTGTACACGTAAACATTCAAAGTTTGTAAAGATGTTATGTACGTACATGTTGACTTGGTTAGAATGTTACATTATATACATCATATAATTAAGAATACCAAATTAAAAGAATAATCTTTGTCATCTAATGCTTATTTGATTTCAGGAAACCAGAGACGGTATTTAACATTGAAGAGTGGTATGAGTCGTGGAGTTCTCGAAGAAACAAGGCAAGACGCAAAGCAAGTTTGCTTCAAATTAAGAAAGATGAGAAGGAATACAAGCGATCAAAGCCGCGGGTTGGTTCAGTGGAAGAGGATGCGGCTGATGTTGGATTTTTGAGTGAGGAAGAGAGATTCGACTCCATTGACTACGATAATGTGCATTTGTCGTTTGATCCGGAGAAATCTCCGAAATTTAATTGTTAAACTTTTTATATGTATGAACTGCTTTATTTTACTTTTGTTATATATGGATACTAATGTTTTTTTTTTGGTTTATTATATATGAATTTTAACTTTCTTGCTTCATTAAAGCTTGATTAAGCTTGATTTTTCATCTATTCATTAAGCTTGATTTATGCCTAGCAATATTAATTTATGCCTAGCAGCATTAACTTATGCTTAGCAACATTAATTTTGAATGTGTTGCACATATTTTGAATTTTCGTTACACTTAAATATCACATTTTGCTATAAATAATAGTCACATAAATATCACAATGTGACTATTTTGAATGTATTGCACATATAATACCCTTATAATGTGGCAATAAACATAATTTAGATACACATTTATGATATGGTGTGACTATTGTAAAGCCTATAGTCACATGATCATGCTACATTTAAATGTGACTATACACATTAGGTTGTGACAAGCAAACACACACTAAACTTTAGACACACATATTTACTTACGTGACCATATGTATCGAATTTTCGTTACACTTAATCATGTTTCTATGGTTTCGTGTGACCATATATGACATTTGGTCACACTCTTCAAGTGTGTGACATATATATATTTGTCACTATTAAATGCATATCGTGACTAACGCTTCAAACTTACTTTTTAGTTGTCACACATTTCAAACGCTATGTGGCTAAATATTCAGCAAAGAATAGCAGTCACGTTTAAATAATGTGTGACAAACTTGACTATATAATTTAGTCACATACACAATTACTTCATGTGACCATATATCTATTTTGGTCACAATCTTCAATTGTGTGACATATATTTGTCACATATGTATATCTGTAGTGTGACTAATGCTTAAAGCTGATTTGTATCGGTCACACGTCCCAAATTAAATGTGACTAAATGATCGAAAAATATTTACCACCTACCCTCTAGTCACATAAATACACAAATGTGTGACATATACCTTCCGAAATGGTCACACAAGTCGGATCGAGTGTGGCTGTTTATTTTATTTTCATACATTTAGTCACATAAGCATGTTACAGTGTGGCCGTTTGAAATCGACCATGTGTGACGAAATGCCATTTTTGTACCAGTGTCGGTAAGTGATGTTAACTCTCTCCCATGCACTAGGTGGTTCAAGGTTATTCCTCGGAAGGTTAACATTTTTATGTGGCGTTTTTTCTTGGATAAACTGCCTCATCGCCTTAACCTTTCATCTCGGGGTTTGGATATCGATTCAATAATATGCCCGTTGTGTAACAATCATGTGAATCGAATGCCCATGTTTTCTTCTCGTGTGATGTTGCTTCTAACGTTTGGAATCTTGTTCGAGGTTGGTGTGATGCTAAACTCCCAATGTTAATCTCCTGTGAAGATTGGGACATTTGGTTTCTCCATTGGCGTGCTTCAAACGATGCGAAAGTTCAAGCTTATGTTATTTTTGCTTATACATGTTGGGTGCTTTGGCGTTTTAGAAATAATGTCGCTTTTCATTCTCAAGTCATGAGGAAATGTGACATCTTTGATAACATTCGTCTTTTTTCCTTTTCTTGGTTAAAGTTTAGAGGTAAAATGTCTATTAGCTGGACTGATTGGCTGAAATCGCCTATGTAATCTAGCGTCTTGCTAGTGTTTTCTATTATATTATTCCGCCGTTCAAAAATAAATAAATAAAATAAAAAATAACTAGGTTTAGAACCTGACAAAGATGACGGTTATAACTAGATTTTATCTGTTTGAATATGTTCATATTATCAGCATTAGCGGGTCGGACAAAACATGATACCATGTTATGGCCAGGTAACGATAAAAAGGTACGGGCTGTTTGGAGTCGTATTGATTGAGAAAACCAAGTGAGATGTGAAATGGCCTCCATTTTGACATAAAATCCTTTTTACATCATAGCTTCATTTGGACCGCAAAACTAATTAATTGACCACAAGCAATCAAACAATCATAATCAAGTTTATTGCAATAGTTTCGCACCTCCCAACAAACTCATTAAATTCATTTCAACTGCAATACATGAGATAATGAACTCCAAAAAGTAATGTCGAATAGTCCTTGGAATAAAGGCATAATCGATTATATATGATTTACACATGGATACTAAAAGAAGTCAAAAAAGAAAAGACAGAGAAGGACCTGCCCTCTGGAGATGTGAAAACATATTTGGACACTTCAAAATGTTGAGATGTTGGAGTCTCGTTGAAACGGTTGATAATATGAACAGACAATTGACTAACATTACTTCAATACTCAAATTCACTTTTCCAGATTCTCCAATACCATAAGTCCAACATCCAAAGATATGTTAGTTGCAAGTTGCACCCCTAAGTTATACTCGTAACTACCATTTGCTTCTGATTCCCACCGCTATCTTATCTTGCTACAACTTTTGATAACTATCTCTTAAACTGCCCAAGGTATACATGTCTGAAAGTAAGTACTATCGGGTGAGTCATTTATAATGTAGTAACCTTCATATGGGACTTGGGATTGGTGTCACTTTTCAGGCAATATGATAAGTTAAACCCAAGGCTTTTTTAGATTGAGAAGGTCGGCCTAATTCTTGGTGATTGTTATAACAGTCAATTAGAAACCAAATAGTTTCTTGTATTCAAAACCAACAAATACTGCTCCAAGAAGGTACTAATCTATTGCATTTATGTATTATTAAAGCCAAGTGATTTTGTATGTTCGTTCATTATTGATGTGGTTATATCGACTAGTGTATTTAAAAATGGGTCAAACTAGGTTATGTTTTAGCTTTGATGGGTTAATTGGGTTGGGATACGGGAGTTGACAGCTAATGAAAAAGAAAAGCATGTCAAATGGTTCACATAAAGTTTACTAAATAGGTTTTATAGGCATATTTCATGATTTACTTGGTAGCAAAAACCATAGGTTAAGCTTGGAGACATATCTGTGGTAAGGATTGTAATTATGAATTTATACAAAGAACTTACAAAATATATCCGTAAACTTATATAGAACCCTTCATTGATAAAAAAGAAGGTACATAATGTCAAGTGGAACAACAATCAAATACAAGGCTTAAACCAAGAACAGTTGCATTAAAGAAACCAGGAAGCGTCATATTAGCTAAAACAAAAAAATACACCTTCTCTGAAACTATTGATAAGAGGCATTGACCATAGCATCTTTTCTCTGTTGGGCTCCCGTAATAACAGGTTATAGGAAATTATTGGCCAGCCGGAAATCCCATCCAGAAATTTGAAAACCCGTTCTGTAAATAAAAAACAGAGAGTGTATCAGAAAACAAGACATTGTTTGATCGTGTTGAGCTGAATATTTGTTACTCAAATCTATTTCAAACATAAACAGCTATTTGGCATAATATGTTAGGCATGTATAAAGTGGTACTACTGAAGATGGACTCTCTAGCAAAAGAATTGGGTATGAGTTTTAGTCTTATCATAAAAGTTAAGATAAACAAGAACAAACGTATATAAACGCCTCATTGACAAAAAGTGGAAAAAGTCAATACCTGACATAGCTGTATCCATAACATTCGCAATCCATCTGATGTTAGTGAATCCATGAAACTATGACAAAACAAGAAATTGTTATTATTAGGTGAGTTTATCAAACATCAAACCACCTTAATAAAGATATTAATTGCAAGTCAGGCTAGAATAACAGAACTCATTCAAAAACATATTTCAATGAAATGAAATTAAGAACATGACATGACTTTGATTAGTAAAATGTGGACTTCAATTAGATATTGTAAGTTGAATAAAATTCTGAAAATGCAAACTACTTGTACTAGCTCTTTCCGCTTAAAATCCATCCCAAACGACACACTCTAACTTACAAGAATTCAAAACTACAAGACCAACAAAGGAGCCAGAAGCATCACTTAGATAATTAAGTAGTTGCACAATCTAGCATCCTTCATAATCGGCATTACCTCACCAAACTTTGGTTACAAAACTAAAACATACAATTACTTGTTCAAAATATTTTAGATTGATATGGAAAGTTATTACTGTCATGAGTTCCATTTAAAATGAGTAAATGACCATAACATAAGTAATTAAATACAGTAATAACTAACTTCAAAATGCAATGCCAAACACCCCTTCAAATACAGGCAGAAGTATATGTGTAAAAAGTCAAAAGGTAGAAAGAGAGAGAGAGAGAGATGGACATACCTTCCTGTTAACTGAACCATTTACCAGTCTTTATATGTGTAAGGGGCCAATAGGAGCCTCTTTTACTTGTCCTTTTTTTCAGTTGATTTTGGCATTCATTGATTTCCAAACTCAAAAGTGAAGGCAACAACTCTTCAGGTAAATCTTGAATCTTTGGGCTATTAATAAAGAGAAGTTGGAGGGAGGTGAGGTGTTGGAGTCCCTTTGAAACTGTTTCCAATTTCTCAAAATACCATAAGAGATGAAGGAAGCATATGCGACAATTGACTTCCGCCAGTCACGTCTTCTTCTTCTGCCGATCCGCCATATAGCAATAGGTGAACAAGAGAAGGTGGGAAGTTTTGTGGGCCAAACTTTGATATGGGCTTCTTCAAACCCCGTAGGTTAACCAAATTAGGAGGCCAAAGCCCAAAGGAATCAACATCCATACTTTTACAATCTCTTATTGTCAGACGTGTTAGCGAGGTGAGATTTGGCAACTCTGCAGCAGGAAATGACTCTATACTCGAACAATCTTCTATTCTTAATTCGGTGAGGCGAATGAAACAAGTCAATTCATTGATTGATTTCAGATATTTCCAACTCTCTATATATACAACCTCAAGCATAGCTGGCATGCTTGTATTGAGAAGCTCTGTATCTGGCAGTTGTTTACATCTATAAATTCGGAGGGACCTGAGCTTGTGCCCTCCTGCTGGGAAAGAGACACATGCTATCATAGGACAAAAATAAATACTCAATTCTTGAATGTTGTTTGGCAAATTGCAACGCTCAAGATTTTGACAATTAAACAAGTGCAAAATCCTAAGAGATGTTAGTTGGTTGCATCCATCCTCCTCTTTCTCTCCTAAACTCACCAATTTTGAACAATTCCATACGTCCAACTTCCTTAAATTCACAAGAACCTTCCTTGCCTCTGCTTCTGATTCCCACAAGTATCTTATTTCATTACACTCCTTGATACACAATTCTTCAACTGCCCCAAGATAACCCATAACACCTCTCCACACCTCATCACTAACTCCTGTAATACTCTTTATACTAAACTCGGTGACTGCTGAAGCTACATGAACCAGACTTCTCAATACCCCATCACCACAATCCCTTATATCTAGAACCCTCAGCGAAGGTAGTGCTTCTAGTGAGACTTCAACCAAATTAGGACACTCTTCTATAAAAAGCTCTTTAAGGCATGGAAAGACTGCATCAACAACACCACTATTTGCTGACCATACCTCCCACCCACTCATATGTACAAAACTTAAACTTTCAAGTTTAGGAAATGCAATACCTGTCCCAAGGAACTCCGAGCCCACACGTTTCACCTCGTCCAGACCTCCAATATACAACTTCTTAAGTGATGGCAGTTGCCCAAGTGGTGGTAGAAACGTACAATTTCTACCACCCTCAATTGAAACACTAGCCAACTAATGAAATGAGGGATCTCCAATCCATTTTGGAAATACTTTACCTCCATATGACCCAATATTTAGATCTTTCAAGTTATCACTATGAGGCTTGAGCGCATCGAGGACTTCCTTTTCAAATTCTTCATTTCGAGAATCATCACTCCATTCCATGTGTAGCTCGCTAACCCTCTTTTCTGATACGTTCACTTCCAGTAACTTCCTTGCACTTCGCATTTTCTGCAGCCCATCAATATAAATCTCCGCTTGGAGATCCTTTAAGTTCCTAAGCCAAGATATAAAAAAGGCGTTGTTTTCAACAACAACTACTTTGTTGGAAAGAGTTTGTAGGCTTTTCATCTCGCTAATCCCTGGCGGCATCATATTCCAAAGCAATGTATCCCGAATGTCAAAATGCCGCAAATTTTTAAGCTTTAAGAAGTTTTCGGGCAGCTTAGACAACTCACGACAGCCGGAAACAATCAGTGTTTGCAAGTTATAAAGATTGCAGACACTTTCTGGCAAATGTGTGATGCTAGTTCGAGATAAATTAAGATACCGCAAGTGCTTCATATTGCCGACACACTCCGGTACCTCAACTATCTTCAATCTACTCAAACTTAGAACCCTCAACAATGGTAATTGGAGAAGTATGTCAGCCAGTAACTTACTTGACAAGTAGGATGTCCGCCAGCGATCATCTCCCATCGCATAGGGCATAGCTAAAAACGTTCTCAAACTATTAGCTTTTTCGAATGCCTTGAACTTGTTGTAAGTCATATATACCTCACAAACAAATGACATATGGCGGTACTTTTTAAAAGCTTCCTTCCTAATATTCTTCTCCATATCTATGTCTAACCTCACAAAAAATTCTCCTGCAACAAATGTGGCTAAATCATTCATGAGGTCATGCATCACAAACAACGATTCTTCATGAGGCACATGTTGGAAAAAAGACCTTGACAACAGCTCTTGAAAACATTCCTCACCCAAGCGTTCCATTGGTTTTTCTGTAGTTGAATTGTGCAAAAACCCTTCTGCCATCCACCACAATATCAAGTCATCTTTCTCAAACACGTAGTCCTTGGGAATCAAGCAAAAGTATGCAAACAATTGCTTTAGACGTGTAGAAAGATCATGGTAACTTAGTCTAAGCGCCGGAACAATACCGCCTCCGTCTTCCAACATCCATATCTCATTATTCAACAGCTGCTTCCAATCTTCTTCATTAGTTTTTGTTCGGAGTAAACTTCCAAGTGCTTTTAAAGCCAAAGGCAAGCCATCACATTTTTTCACGATGCCTTCACCATGTACTCTTAGCACTGGATATGACTCAAAGTCATTTATCCCTGCATATCGAGCAAATAAAGAAAAGGCATCCTTATGTGACAACTTTTGTAGATCTTCCATGAGCCACTTCAAAGAATGGGGCTGCTAATGTTTCCCAGTCTTCCAGCTTTTCGCTCCAGATATCATCCAAAACAAGGAGAAATCGTTTCCCTGTAAGCTGATTTTTAAGAGCTGCTTGAAGCAAATTTAGATCTGCAAAATCCTTATTTTCCCCACCTATAGATTGAAAGATGACTTTACTTATATTGAAGCAGTCAAAGTCGTCAGAGACACAAACCCATGCCTTGAGCTCAAAGTGATCCTTCACTTGCTGATCGTCATACAAAAGTCTAGCTAAAGTGGTTTTCCCCATCCCACCCATACCAACAATGGGAACAATGCTAAAGTTTTCATCACATTGTTCATCACTCAATAGCCTACGGAGCAACTCCGTCTTCTCATCTTCACGACCAACAATAATCTTTGAATTTATCAAAGAGGTCTGGTAATTTCTATTCTTGCTTTTTTGCCCGCCATCTTTCACAATCAAACCAAGATTATTTTTTTCATCTACTAGTTCTTGTAACCTGGTGGTAATACTATCTAACTTGTCTTCCATCCTAGTACTTAGTGAGAATTTGTGCAACAAGTTGGAATGAGCTTCCTTACCTTGCTACTCATTCCTTGATCAGACTCGTGATGCATAGCGTCTGTTGCCAAAGCATCAAGAATATCATCGATGTCATAAGCCAAATGTTGGAGACCATTCAGCCACTGTTGAACAGCTTCATCTGTTACTTCCTTCTGAGAAGCATCATTAAGAAAGGCTCGGATATGGGATAACTGACTCTCCCATTTCTTCAGCTCGGAATGAATTTCTTTGGAGCGAGTAATCTTGTTCACGGCTACAGATGTTAGCTTCTCAAAAATGGGTTTGAGCATGCCAGAAAGAATGAGTTCAGCCATTTTTGGTTTATGGTGAAAGCACAAAAGAAAGTATGAATGTGGATAGAAAAGGGTGCATAGAACGAAAGGTCTGAGCCAATACTTGCATATAGTATTGTCCAAGTCTTTGATATGGTCAATGCTTCTATTATTGTTTTGCACATTTTCAATATAGGCTGCTAACAAGATGCGAATGAATGGCTATGAATTAGACAACAAATATTGGGGGTACAATAATTTATTGTACAATTAGTTTAATACACGGGCTTTTAAAAGTAAGAGTAGAAAATTTAACATGTATCTTGATTTGTATTAATGTAAAATTTTCAACTTTTTCTTCTAAATGAGGGGTTGGAGAAAAAAAATTTATTACCTGTTGTTCAAGCAAAGTAAGATCAAACTTGATCAAGATCTTACGATTCGATTGTCAAAATCGGGATTTTATTAAGATTTTACGTTTGCAAAGATCCTACGTAAAGTCGAATCATTTTGCCTTAGTACAACAATACCCAATTCCGCTGGTGCATCATTTTTGCTTAGTAGTATCGTAAATCTGAAGATCATGATCGAGATCTTTATAACCATGGATTTTACTATTACACAATCTTTAATTATGTGTATGTGTCGACGAGCTTCTTAAATAGCATACTTAATTATAAACAGTAAAAAGAAACATTGTGGTCAGTAAATGAAATGTTGAAAACCTAAACAATGAAATTACAAAAGTATTCTCAATGAGGCATATTGGCATTGGGCTTTAGCTTTAGCTTTGTCTACTGTAACATTCAACTTTAGCTTCAACGACTTCACGTTCAACCGCATTAACCATGAGCTTAATGTTCACCTTGACATTGAACTTAAGGTTCACCTTCAGTCTGCAACATTCAACTTCAGATTCGGTTGAAGCCTCTTTGGTTCTTCCGAGTTTATCAAGCAGTAGCCATCACATGTAAATGTACCTACAAATAATGTATATTTAAAAGATATGAGTTCACCAAACATAATGATTCATGAAACTTTCCATACTATGCATAATAGATTCAATGAATTAGAGTAAGGCATTTCGGATTTTGGTCAATAAAAGTCATAAGAAGCACCAAACTGACAAAGTGGCCAAAACTAAGGATCCGATATTAGGCTAGTAACAAAGTAAAGGATTGGTCATTTAGTTGATTACAACTTGGCTATGTTTTGGTGACTGAATGATTTCACTTAATTTTCATTAATTTTAGGACAACCTACAAATACTTTGAATTATCAAAATATGATAATGATGAATGAGCACTATTGAGGGCATTCATGACATACTCCATGAATGCCCAATTTTTACAACAAAAAAAGGGAGTACAATGAAATACAATATACCTTTCATTCTTGCTGCTGTCCTAGGCATTCCTTGAAGAATTCTTTCTCGGTTCAAGTATTGTAAGTTCCAGATGCAAGTTCTCAGTGTAAGTGTAAAGTTCTCGGTTTCTACGATGACATTTCTCTGTCTTTTTTGACAAAAGTTCTCAGTTCGTGACGCACAAAAGTACTTGGTTCAACTATTCCAAAGTTCTCGGTAACACAAATCAAAAAGTTCTTGGTTGACTAAGTTCTCGGTTCTACTATTCTCAGTACCACGTAGGATAGTAATGCAAATTGTGAACACCCCTAAAACATGGGGTGTTTAGAACCGAATAAACTAAACAACCCGATAACCGAACTGATGAACACCCCTAAAACATGGGGTATTTAGAAATGCATATTGTGACTGCTTATTAGCTAAGCATCAATAAACACTTGCTGACTTTCAACCCATCTGATATGATACTAGACCTGTTTGAGACAAAACACAACCCACACAACCCAGGTAGACCCATCAATATACAATGGAAATTGCCATTAGCATGGTTACAAGGCCCAACACAATCATGCAATTTATAATAGGCAAGTTCTAATAATTTAACAAACTAAAGAACTAATACAAAGGTTAATAATTTAAATTAGCAGCTGAATTTTCAAAATACATGTGAATGGGTCATTGATCTTAGCATGGTTACAAAAAGGCCCCAACACAGTCGCACTATTCTACTAATCCAACAAACTAAAAAGATAATACAAAGATCATTAAAAGGAACTAGCACCCCCATGTGGGTGCAACTCTAAGAAGAGTTTTACTCAAGAAAAGATGTCTGATGGATCAGCCATTGCACCGGTCCCAGAATCCCCACAAGCAAGCTTTTTTGAGACAGGTGGTAAAAGAGTGATTCCCAGTTCATCTATCGACATGAAATGCTTTTCTGTTAAAGGATTTGACCACATAAACGTGTTCATTGCTGGAGCCACAAATATTGGTTTTCCATAATCCCATGCTCGAATGATGCTTGTCAACAGGTTGTCGCACAGTCCACCAGCAATCTGCAGTTCAACATAATGATAAATTTTGTTCAAGACACACATACACATTGTTAAGAGAAAAACTGCAACAGTTTGTTTATGAAAGAATCCAAGTTGTATACATTTTCTTTTTGGACCATATTTGATGGATTTTATAAGAAACTTTCGATCAATAGATTATTTAACTACCTAAGGATCAAATAATCAATTTTGTATTATAAATTCATAAAAAGTGCAATAAAACTAATTCCGCAATAGTTAGTATCTGCTACGCACTTGTCTTCAGTATCTAATTATTAGAACTTAAAGCACATCCAATACCTTTGTAATAGCCCATTTTATTATAGTCAATCAAATGTTGCCTTTTTTTTAATAATAATTAGAGAGAACTCATGATATAACTATTGGTCACACATATTACCTTGGCAAGGGTATTTGCTGACAACGGGGCAATAACCATTATATCAGCCCATCGACGAAGCTCAACATGAAGCACAGGATCTCCTACTTTTGACCAGGTTGACCACTCATCCTCATCAGTATAAAGAATCATATCTTTTGGAAGTGATGTCTTATCGATAAAATGTAGAGCCGCTTGTGTTGCAACAGCTCTAACATCTGCCCACTCTGAGAAACAACTGCAAAGGCACCCAAACTTTATACAATCTACACTTCCACTTGCTGCTAAAAGAATCCGGGGTTTTCTAGAACCATCACTGACCGGTTCAACAGATGTCATTTCCTGAAGTAACAACTCGTTATATCATGTATACAAATATACGATACAAAATACAGTATATGACTTGTATATGTGTAGGATCCATGATTACAATATATTGATTTTGTGAGTGAAAATGTCGTGAAACAATTTTTCTCGTGAAGTTGAAAGTCCACCAGATTGTGAAGTTTAAAAACCATCAGTTGGAACTCACAACTAATAGTACCTCTTTTTTGTTATAATCAATGAAGCTTGAACGTGATTATATCAAAATTGCCAACTGAAGCATGTTAATTAAAACTTTCGACATGGGAAACATAAGCAGACTGATATGAACCAATTCGATAATGAGGTAAAAGAACAATAAAGATAGAGTAATCGACGTTCGAGAGGTCGAATAAGCTCTCCCAATTAACACTAAATCAATAAACTGTAATCATATTCATCATAATAAGAATTACAACCCTATTCATCTATTTATAATAAAAAGATACCCTAATACTTATCTTGTAGAACAAGATATTATCTTTACTTTAATTAAAGACTATCTACTAATTAAATAAAATAACCTAATACTTATTCCATAATTAATTATCCAGGGATCATATCACAGACTATGCTTGCATATATCACAATCCTTGGTTAAATACACCAAAAAAGCTAAAAAGATTAAAGCAGTACTATTTGTTGGAGAATTTTTAGTTTTTTACAACCACAAATGGGTAGTAGACTAGAAGTGACACTTGCTCTGAACGTGTTAAACTATATGTTCTGCTTTTATTTGAGTTTAGGTGTTAAGATATGACATTCCAACTAATTCCCAGAAAATATAAATTTGTACAACCAACTACAACTTTGTTTCCTAATTTGGGTAACCAACTGCTCTGTTCTTGTTTTTGCTATGCATGTCTGTTAGCTATCGACTTTTGCTACATCCGTCACAAACTATCAATTTGTGTCATCCAAGTCCTTGTGTCAATCATTGACATAGAATTTAGAGACAATAAAATGATAGTTCCATTACATATATAACAAAAAATGATACTTAGTTACCCAAAAATGATAGTTAAGTTGCATAGCAGAAAATGATGGTCAATGACCTACATTGCCCCAAACAAAAGGTCTGTTATCCAAATTAAGAACAAAGGGAATAAACCTAGCAAGTAAAACAATCTATGTTTCCCTACATATTATACAACAATTCAAAACCAAGGAAAACCACCACAAAAGTTGAAAGGCCTCATAGATACCTGATCGATACATAAATTATAATGGTTTAGGCTTACCTGATCGATAGTAGGCACAATCGGCGTTGCTGGTCTTGTGGTGGAAGGTCCTTGTTGATGTTGAGGTGGTGCAGTCTTAGCCAGCGCTTTCGAAATAGGGGTCTGAACATCATCTTGCCTTGCTGCAAGCATCTCGGCAAACTCAGCCCGCATTTCCTTTCTCATATCCTCCCTCATTTCCTGCCAAAACTCGCTTGACTTAATTACTTCTTTCACTTGTTGCTTCACTTGATTTTGTATCTCTTCAGAATCTTGTCGTTGTTTAAAGGTCCTCTTTTTTCTAACATATCCTTCTATGCCTTTTTTATATCCAATGTCACCCCCGACCCCTCTAGTGCGACCCCCGTGCTCCGGTCCCAACACCATTATCAGAGGATCTACTCCCGCTTGACTTGAGACAACTTTTCACTTGCTTTTGTCTGTTAATATCAGTATGATTTATAAGGAAGACTTATTCAGAAACAACTATTAATGAGTAATTATAACAATATTATAAAAACAAATAATTAAATTACCAAGTCTCTTGAAACATTAACTAGCTCAGGAGGCACCGTCGTAATCCCATCTTTGTCGCGGGGAGCCCTCGCCAAACAATAATTACTCCCACGACGGTCTGGAATTTTATGAAGTTCTGTTGCCTTATTTGGGTCATTTCTTTCCTCTTGCCACTTTTCTTCAAAACCACGATACCCTTTCGATCCTAACCGAGTCCGAGGCTGATTCATATGTTGTTTTGCTCGTTCACTCAATTCTGCACGCAATTTCTTCAGATGGGAGTAACGAATGAATCAGAAACACCTCAATATAATAATATATCATAGTAACAAAAGATAAAGTCAAAACAAACCAGTTTTTCAGGTGTATTTTCAATGCGGCAGAATTCTTTCCACACATGAGGCTCTATGAATGTCCATTTCTTGATAGGAGATATATTCTTAAGCATGTATTCACCTCGTAGTGTGGTCTTAAATTAATGCCTTCCACTTAGTGCCACACGATACAAGCGTAGGTTTTTTGGCATCATCATTTTCAAGTCTAAAATGCGTCTGTTTGATATCATGGAGCATACTAGCCATATGTCAATACTCAATACATACATTAATTAGATGAAAACACAACTAACAGTCTCAGATGACACTATACCTTGATATCCAACCATAACGAGTCTTTCTCTTCTTTAGTTACATGCTTCCAATCCTCCTTGAGGATAGAAATATTCATCCGGGTATGACTTCCTATGTATTTTCCAAAAAGGTTTTGGTACTTACCTATAGCTTGACCAAATCGATTAAAATCTACAGATTCACCTGCGGGAAGATCTTTGATTTTATTGATTCCTCTCTTTTTCCGTGGTTGTACTTCAGGGTCCTTAAAAAACAAGTAAACCGAATTCAACAACATAATAACAGGTGTAAATCAAATATGTATCCAAACTAATTTAACATAATATTTGCCAAATAGTTGGCAGCCCATACTACACAATCACATGACGATCTATGCATATCTTGAACTAGCAATTTCATTTGATAATTAATAAAAGTAACAAGTTCACTTAAACCATTGAACTAAGCGTAATCTATCTATACATGCATAAACAGATAAACGGGTAAATGGAGAGGGGACCCTGTCTAGGCTACCCAAGGAAAGTCGAGCCTCTTTGGTTCTGACGTAGACAGTCTAACAAGCATTCCCGTGGCTGTATCCGGACTTTCGCCGGTCATCCCAGATGTTCAACCAACGAGGTTTGAACCCAGGTCTCTTCTAAGACCTTCAGGCCACCTATGACCTGACCACTAGGCTATCTTGAGATGGTTGGATACATAAATATCTAAAACTAAACCTACGTGATTACTTGACTTACAATCTATTAAATAGAAAATGGCATATTAAAAGATAGCTTACTTGCCACTTTTTATAGTTGTGTAGCTATCTATTTTTATTTTATTTTTTTGTTTTTATCTATGTAGCATACATTTAACTTCGGTCTTTTTGGTGTATCATGTGACCAGTTGTGTGTATTAATTGACCATTTTACCCTTCAAGTTACACACTCGTATAGTCCTATTAAACCGGCGGAAGGGTAAATCGGTGAAATAATACAAACAACTGACCCAGAATATGAAATTTAAGAGTACACTACGTATATCTAGAAAAAACCATGGATGGCTACGCATAACTATAAAAGGTGTAAAGTAAGCTACATTTTCGTGCAATTAGCCCCAGCAGATACACTTTTTGCATGTTTAACTTTCGGGTAACTTCTTTTCTCTCAAATGAAGCATCAAAGTTAAAACTTGTTCAAGTAGAGGTCTTTTTAACATTTCTAATGATGCAGTCAAAACTTACCCAATTAAATGATACCAGACAATTTGATTTGATTCCCAAATTCCGATTCTTTTTCAATTGACTTTCAAAATTTGTTTCTTTGACCATATAAAAGATTTAAAGCAAATTATTTAGGGTGCGTTTAGTTGGTGAGAAATACCTTATTTTTCCAGAAAATTTTCATAGAAAAATGAAAAAACAGAAAACTCGTTTAGTTACAAATTTTTCTAAAATAATGAAAATCTCATTTCTCAAATTTTAACTAAAAATCTGAAAAAGTCTGATTTACCGTTCTCTACTTTTCTCTTCACTAGAAAATGAAAATGTAACACCATCTAAACGGGTTTTCAATTCTCAAGAAAACCAAAAATGAAAAAGTGCGAATATTTCTCCGCAACTATTCTCAAGTATTATTTTTCATAGGAAAATGAAAAAACAGAAAACCCGTTTAGTTACAAATTTTTGTAAAATATAATGAAAATCTCATTTCTCAAATTTTAACAAAAAATCTGAAAAGTCTAATTTACCGTTCTCCACTTTTATCTTCACTAGAAAATGAAAATGTAACACCATCTAAACGGGTTTTCCATTCTCAAGAAAACCAAAAATGAAAAAGTGATATTTCGAGTATTATTGCATTTTTCAATGACTAAGCAAATCCAAACACTAGTTTCAGAAGTGCATATTTTTAGGCAGAAGCAAATAAACCTAACCCAGGTGAGTAATGAACTAATTATTATTATTTATTTTTTTTAAAATAGGGTAAATAGAGATTAAAATCTAAGTGACGCATAATAATTGCATATAAAGGATTGATTTGCACAATTAAGCATAAATGAAGAAATGAAAATGAAAAGTTAGTAAAGAATAAATGTAATTGTACCATTTTTTTATGCAAAATAATTGATAGAAGAAGATCGGGATTGTTGGCCGGATTTTGGGGGTTAGGGCTACAGTGGTGTAGATTTGGTAAAGGTCAAATATTTGAGCGCGTAATGATAAAACAAGAGAAACGTAGAGTGGTGGTTTTTTTTATTCTTCACCGCTCTCTATGAGACTAATGGAGATTAGCTTAATTTTGGGAAAATCTGATAGAATCATTTTTTTTCCCCCTACATATTCAAGAATACAATCTTTTTTGTTTCATTTGAGGGTGTGATTGGTTCAAACTCGGGAAAAGGAAAAGCAACGATAATGGTGAGAAAAGGGAAAAAGAAAGAAAAGTATTTCCCCCAATTTATAAGTGTTAATAAGTCATTGCATTATATTCTACCAGACACTTTTTTCATTATCTTTCTCATTCCTCAATCATATAACCCCTACCAAGCATCATTTTCTTTCTTTTTTTTCTTTCCTTCAGTGTAATTGTGAAAACTTTATTTAAGAAAAAAATAAAAATAATAAATAGAAGAATAAAAAAAAACCCTGACAAAGTCAAGTAATTTTATCGTCAATATAAAGAATCAAATCTTTAATAGTTGACATAGTAACCAAAGTTAAACGAGTTGAACTCTGGAAGACAAAACAACTGTACTGAAACCAAATATTGTATCATAAATAAAAGGCAAAAATAATGAAAATGCAACTAACTTGCCACTTTTTACTTTGTTGTGTTTTGGCAGTGGGGCTAAAGAGATAGATAGAATCGGTCTTGAGAGATCTTTTATCTTCTTTCTTTTGGGATCATTCCGACTTCCTTAGTCACTCAGAGAGAGCAGCCTATTGAGTTAATTTCCCATTTGGGTCGGTTTTAGGAAGTATCGGGGAAGTTGTGAGTTTTTCACTATCCCTAATGCTTTGCTTTTTCCCGCACATGATTGGTGTATCTTTATTTTAAAGCGTATACCTTTGGATGAGGCTTCGATCAAGAAAGATGGTCTCTAAGGTGGCTTGTGTATCTGTTCCAAAGTTCCTTAAGGGAGGCTAATTTTTTCTTTATTGTACACTTTATACTTTTGAATTCCGTCTATTTTGTGTAACTTATGACTATTTTACCCTACCTGTTAATAGAAGTGTTAATAAACGAGGAGGGTAAAACTATTTAAATAAAAAAAAAAAAAAGAAAAAAAAAAGACATAATTCAAAATTAAGATGTATACAATAGTAAAAAATAAAGGTAACTACATAACAAAGCAAAAAATGACAAATTAATTGCATTTTCGTGCCTTTTACGCTACATAAAAAGAAGAAGGGTTGCCCTAAACTAACGGGGTCTACCCCTTTCTGCCAAACCCGGTCTACCCCCTAGGGGGGTACTGTTCATGGTACTTACTTTTTTTTTTTTTTGTCTGTTTGCTGTTTTTATTTTGATATCACATGGTGTATTTTTTTGTTAAATTTTGTCCAAGTGCATAAGCACACAAGCAGTTTTGGTCCAAGTGCATAAGCACACAAGCAGTTTTGGTCCAAGTGCATAAGTACACAAGCAGTTTTTGTCCAAGTGCATAAGCACACAAGCAGATTGCACACTTGCATTTAGCACACAAGCAGATTGCACACAGGCTCAGATTAACAATCATCATCGCCGAAATTAGTACACAAGCAGTATTCCACACAAGCAGTTTTGATCCAAGTGCATAAGCACACAAGCAGTTTTTGTCCAAGTGCATAAGCACACAAGTTATAAGCAACAAGCAGATTGCACACTTGCATTTAGCACACAAGCAGATTGCACAAAGGCTCAGATTAACACGTAATCATCATCGCCGATTTAGAAAACCATTTGCACAAGTTATAAAAAAGTTTTAGGCTCGGATAATGAAGGTTGTAAAGTGATAAAAATATCACTTTGCCATGCCATTTGGTTTTAAAAACCATTCGTCATCGCCTTTTTTGTCCAAATGCAGATTGCACACAAGCAGAATGCACAATACCAGATTGCAACCAAGTGCACAGAATGCACAACACATGTTTCACAATTCTCACAATGTTCACAAGCCAAGTACCAAAAGCAATAGTAAGATTCCTAAACTGCAGGAAGTCACAAGGGGAGGTAGGTAGTGAAACCTTGTGCACAGATTGCACATTACCAAACTGCAGGAAGTGCACAGATTCCTCACAATGTTCACAAGCCAAGTAACAAAAGCAAAAGTAAGGTTCTAAAACTGCAGGAAGTCACAAGGGGAGGTAGGTAATGAAACAACCAAATGATATATTGAGCCTCACCACAAGGCAGATTCACAAAGTAACCATCACCACCACAAGGCAGATTCACAAAGTAACCATCACCACAAACAAAGCAAAAGTACTACCCCCAAGTTACCACAAGCAGATTCACAAAGTAACTCTCACCACAAACTAAGCAAAACAAGTACCCCCAAGTTACCACAAGCAGATTCAGCAAGTTACAACAAGTGAAGATTCCACAAGTTACAACAAGTTACAGATAGGGTTGGGTTATAAACACGGTGGCTAGTTTTTTAGAACAAGTTACATATAGGGTTGGGTTATAACACAAGCCAAGTGAAACACAAGCTGCAAGTGAAAGCCACAAGTAACAAACCACAAAGAAACAAGTGCAGATATGTCTCAATCACCATTTTACACACAACAGGTAATCACCATTTTACACATTAATAAGAGATAACATTAGGCTCAGATTATAAGCTGTTTCACATAAGCAAGTTAACTCATATATGGCTGCAACATCGAAAGTTGCAAAATTAAGTTTTATTTTGCCGTCCAGTCGGAAATGCCACGCCAAAATCATGTTTTATTTAAATCATCATTGCCTTATCTCAGATTTTTTTTAAATAACAAACTGCTTATCAAGCATATAAGCAGTTTGTTATTTTCAGATTCATAAGAACTTTCATCACCCCGTTAAACTAAAAAACTAGCTACAGTAAATATAACCCAACCCGTAAAGTATATAATAACGGGGTCTAATCTGAGCCTGTGTGCAAATGGTTTGCTTGTGTGCAATAAGCACATAAGCACTTTTTTTATCATAAGCACATAAGCAGTTTGCCAAGAAACCAGACAGAGTCTGTGGACTGGGGTAAGCCAGAGCAGGTTTTCATACCACTCAAAGTTGGCAGATCAATGTGTTAACCTACCCGTTTGCACCTACACAACTCAGGCAATTTCACATAATCACAACTGCTAAAGCAGTTTCACATAATCACCCAACACCACACTCATAGATCTGATAAATTAAACATCAAATCATACTAATAATCACACACCACAGAACCCAAAATCACCCAAAACCTCCAAATTTTTTACAAACCCTAAATTTTTAAAATTAGGCGAACCATAAAATAATCATATATCTGATAAATTAAACACCAAATAATACTAATAATCACATAATCACACACCACAGAACCCAAAATCACCCAAACCCCCAAATTTTTTACAAACCCTAATTTTTTAAAATTAGGCGAACCATAAAATATTCATAGATCTGATAAATTAAACACCAAATCATACTAATAATCACACACCACAGAACCCAAAATCACCCAAACCCCCAAATTTTTTACAAACCCTAAAGTTTTAAAATTAGGCGAACCATAAAATATTCATAGATCTGATAAATTAAACACCAAATCATACTAATAATCACATAATCACACACCACAGAACCCAAAATCACCCAAACCCCCAAATTTTTTACAAACCCTAAATTTTTAAAATTAGGCGAACCATAAAATATTCATAGATCTGACAAATTAAACACCAAATCATACTAATAATCACATAATCACACACCACAGAACCCAAAATCACCCAAACCCCCAAAATTTTTACAAACCCTAAATTTTTAAAATTAGGCAAACCATAAAATAATCATAGATCTGATAAATTAAACACCAAATAATACTAATAATCACATAATCACACACCACAGAACCCAAAATCACCCAAACCCCCAAAATTTTTACAAACCCTAAATTTTTAAAATTAGGCAAACCATAAATTAATCATAGATCTGATAAATTAAACACCAAATAATACTAATAATCACATAATCACACACCACAGAACCCAAAATCACCCAAACACCCAAATTTTTTACAAACCCTAAATTTTTAAAATTAGGCAAACCATAAAATAATCATAGATCTGATAAATAAACACCAAATAATACTAATAATCACATAATCACACACCACAGAACCCAAAATCACCCAAACCCCCAAATTTTTTACAAACCCTAATGTTAGGTCACCATTTATGTAAACACAAGCACAATAATGATAGAAATGAGATGAGAATGAGAGTGGGATGATTATGAGAAATTAGAGAATATGAATTGTAAGAGTTTCCTTAATGTTTTCAAATAACCAACCAAGTTTACAAATGGCCTAAGACTAGTATTTATAGGAAAGGAGCTAGGGCAACACTCCTACTCCTTCCCTTCACATAAAACGTATGGGCTTGAGGCCCATGGACCTCATTCTTAAGCCTAGTAAACTTAATACAAAATATGAATGATAGTAAATAATAACTAAGCAACCTAGCATTATTACAAATGACCGAGACTTGATAAAATGGTAAAACTTTGGTTCCAACAATCTCCCCCTAAGGGTCGGTCATCATGGTTGCTTGACGTCTTCGTCTAAATCTTTGACTTTCATAGCTTTAGACGTCTTCAGAAATGATTAGTATAATGATGGATATACTTTGCTCTTTGTCTTTGTTCTTTGATGATGTTGTAGTGATTATGTTATGAAGTAATCTGCCATTCGTCACTCCTGCGTCTGTGGTGGTTGTCCGCCATTCCAACATGCTCATACATCTCTGAATTCTGACTTATACATGCACGTAGTCCCTTTCTTTCACTTAAGATCTTTGGTCTTTATACTTTGTAGATTCTTCCTTTTTGGCGTAGAATCTTACTTTGAACTTTGTGTTGCTTTGATCTTTGAGGGAGCTTTTGATGACTGCAAGATGCATGTATGAGCATGTGGAATCCGTCGCCATGGAAATGATGTAACCCTGCATGTAGACAGTTAGCAATAAAACAACCGGTACTTACGGATAAGGAATTAGAGCTTGTCAACAGCATAGTGTGAAGACTCCTTCTAATCCTTATCCAGGCCGTTCCCATGTCAGATACTCCCGAAGGAGCTTACGAGACCTACTAGGTAGCTCAATGACTGGGTGAGTCGCTGGGGATCACTCCACGACTGTAGACCGTAATGGAACCACCGCAAACACTAAGCGTAACCCTTGTGGGGTTACCGAAGTGACCTGCTATCAGGGCTGTTTGATGTTAACCCTGGCAGGATTTCCGTTCAATCATTGAGGAATACATATGTAATCCTCTCATAAACGTTCTCGGCAGATTGCTAAGATCTGCGAAGGACTCGATAGTTTACAACTGATGCCCATTGATGTAGAACACCAGTTGTAGAAATACTAAGTGTTCCTAAGAGATCTTTGATGTATCTCGAGGCTCTAGACTCTATAAGTGCACACCTAGGTTTCCTATGCGGAGACTGGGGAGGTGACTCCTGCTTCAATATCAACCGTCTCTAAGAGATAGGTCGATAGGTTACGCGGGTTCCCCGTGAGAATGAAACAAGTCCTTTTAAGAGAACTTGAGTGGTTAAGAAGGTTTAGTGCATTGCGTCACTGGGTCCATGACGACTTAATCTTCAATACCGGTGTTGTCTTTTGCAACAGCCAGTAGCATACGTATTGAACCCGGTGTCTGCCCTAAGGTTGAACATATGGAGGGCTATTTCTTTTCACCCTTTACTTTACTTTTCTTTTTAATTCTTCAACTCCTTCTTTCCCTTTCATTCATTTCTCCTTTTTTCGTGTCATACCTAAGGACTTCTAATTCTAACTATGGGAGATGTCCTTGGGTAGATCCCTCCGGCTCTGGCGGATCATAGGACGGATATTCCTATCTTAATCACCTTATAACTCCGACAGTAGCCAAGAAACCTTTGATTGAAAATCTCTCAAAGTGTTTGTGATAAGCAAATATTTTGGTTAACACTTTGAGAGTTTTGTTGTACACTTTTGAAGGGCTCCCCCTGCACATGTGCTCATAAGTGTTTAATAAATTTGCACATGCGGGAGGAGCAAGCACTTTTGAATTGATCCACTTTCCGTGAACAAGACCGATTCGAGACACGCTTACATCACTAGTTAAACTAGCTTGAAGTTATTACCCGGCCTGATCAAGTTCACAGAAAGTTTCTCGAGACGGTACATTTCTACTAAGACATATCCTTTTCGAGACACGCTTACGTGGTTAGATAAAGAGATACATTGTCAGCTTTTAGGTGACAACTAGCTCTAGTAACTAACTTGATGTTATTACCCGTCGAGGATAAGTCTTTTCGATATTACTAACATTAATTGTCTCGTCAATTCCTGGGTCAATACTGAGTCTAGCTCGCACATGATACAACTTTTAAGCTTTGACTTCGTATATTTTAATCACTTTTACGTTTTCTCCCCCTCAAAAATAGCATATAAAATGGTGTTTTTGACAATCGTATAGATTAAAGTATGCCTTTTGAGTCTTACGGGGAGATTCACCAAGAACTTTTGATTTTGAGCAAAGTGTTTTGTTTTGACAAGTGCTCCCCCTCAACAAGTGATTAGGTCTTATTGAGGTGAAATACTTGTCCTTTTGAGCAGAATTATGGAAAATCATAAATGTTTGATTAATTCTACTCAAAAGTAAGAAGCCTTCGCTCCTTATGTTTAGGATTGAGGCACTGAAGCGTACCTCAGGGTCCTTTCTTTTACAAGTACGGGTTGTACATTGTTATGTGTGCACAAACCATAATGGAAAAATGATTCAATCAAATGAAACAATTGATAATGAAAAATATAACCAAATGTACCAAGTTATTCTTCGTTAGGAAGTGGAGCATCGAAGTTAGTGAACTTAGGTTCTGGTCTTTCGAAGAGTCGGATAGGAAACGAAGGTCTGACACCAATGTAGCTTTCCAGACGTCTGATTTGTTCACGTCGAAATAACCTTTCTTCAATCTTTAAGACAAAGTTACGAACTTGTCTTCTGGAGCTGGATTTCCATCTAGGTTGTTCCCCCTTTGCTATCTTACGGCGATCATCATTCAACCTTTTGACAAGCCCATCACGAACTGATTTGAGTGTAACATCACAGAATTTGTGTACCTCATCGAACCTCATGAAGCTTTGTAGCTTTTTGCTGTTGATGTAGGTGAAACCAAACGGTTCTTGGATGAGAGTAAACTGTGGTGTTTGATAGAGACCATCAAAGTAGAATTGTGGCTTTGTCAAATTGATCTTCTGTTGGTAACTTTCCACACCTAGTTGAAGATCTTCCACTCTTTCTTGAACAATCAATCGTCGGATGTAAAGAAGTAGTGATGCCGTAAAGTTGTACTGTACATCTCTGTCGAAACCCCGCATTCTTCCTTTAACCTTTTCGAGATACATATCTTCGATGTCATTCAGATTAAGGTCTGGAAAGTCTGCTTCGGAGAACTTATACTTCTTTTCATCTTGTCGTTTAACCACAATTTCACGCATGAATTTGTAGTTAAACCGTTGTGACTCGTGAATCTCCAAGATGGCGATGATCTTAGATTTATGCTTCACATCTTCCAAAGATTTCTCTCCCAATCTGCTAGTATAACCGAGATGACGACGTTCTGGCCAGTGTTGAATGCCGTGTAGGGCATCTCTGTCGTAAGCTACGATGGAGTTGCTGAAAACACGAGTTGTTTCTTCGATGGCAGGAATTTCGTATCTGGCGGCTGGTACGGAGATTGTGAGTGATGAAGCATATTTCTTTTTGGTTTTCTCTTGGGTAAGTTTGATATTTTGAAGATCTTTGTTGAAGAAATAGCTGTAGGGTAACTTGGGCTTATCTGAAAATCCTGTCAAAGGTAATGGTTTTGTCCAGTCGGTGAAGTAAGGTTTTTCATGGTTCTTTGAACTGAAATCGATATTCATCTCAGGATTTAGCCAGTCAAATTCGGCAGACATTGCACTGGCTATATTCTGCAAATGAAATTCGTATTCAACTTTGTTTCCAGATCTTTTCTTGAGAAAATCTTGTGCGTCCTTATTGATTGTTCTTAGCTCCGTCTTTGTAAGTTTGTTGATCTGAATATCCTTCATGATAACTTGGGTAAACTGTAGAGTATTGCCCGGAAGGGGTTCTTCATCTTCTAGAGGAGGTTGTGCTTGAACCATGTCTGTCAACCAGTCATTAAGAGGAGTATCGTCATTGTCGAGCCATGTATGACGTCTTTTCTTCTTGGACTTCTTAGATGTAGCATCTTTGTCTTTAGCTTTGGACGGTGACGTTGGTCCAGCATGAGAATCATGAGTAGGTGGAGCACGGTAATCGGTGTCAAGTTGATCCTGGAAGTCATCATTGTGTTCCATGAAAATTTCTTCATCTTCGGTTTGACCTTTACCAGTAGTTGAGGGTTGTTGTTGAGTTCCAGGAGGAGTGGAGTCCTTTTGTGGATGTAGAGAGGATGAGGGACCTGTTCCAGACTTAGGTTTCTTGCCTTTGGAGTTTGGGTCAGGATCGTCATCTTTTCTTGTCTGTTTACGGGTTCCAGCAGCATCTTTGCATGACTCCTTTGATATGTAAGCCGCCATAGCCTCATAAAGTGCTTTTTCTTCAGCAGTTTGTGTGGTTTTGGAGGCAACATTGTCGAAGATTTTGGCAAGCATTTCATTGAAGGACAATTCAGGGACAGGTGGAGTCACAGTAGAAGGTTTTGCGGTGTAAAGTGTGAATGGTGTAGTAGACAACATTTTCTTTGTAACACTCCTGATTCTGTGATCCAAGTTGTCATTGATTGGTTCGAGAAGGTTTGCTACGTTAGGAGTGATCATCTCAACCAGATTTTCAGTGAGAAAATCATGTGTTGCAGTTCTGATAAAGCCTTCGTAGTCAGAGTTCAAGAACTTGTCGATCAGCTGCGTAGAATCCTGGAAGTTCTCAACTTGTTTTGTAAGTTTGGTAACCATGTCGGTGAGTTTGTTCACTTGCTCCTGAAGACCAACTTGTTGTTTTGGTTCATTGATCGAATGCTGTTTAGATGCGGTTTCAGAAGGTGTGGGTGATGAGTGCTCAGGTGATGATTCAGAAGACGACTCGTTGTGTGAGTTTGAGGAAGATGCGGGAGGAGTCGGATCCTTTGGTGGAGAGTCTTGTGGAGGTGGAGGTTGTACTGAGGAAGTCTGTTGAGAAGATGACTGAAGAAATATGTTGGTGTCGAACGCGTTCTTTTCTTCATTTTCTTTTCTTCGACGTTCCTCTGCTTCCTCTGCTTCTCGCGCAAGAAACTCTGGAGTAATGAGATATTCCTGTTCCTGATCCGTAGCTGTGTGCTCTTGTCCGCCAACATTCTCCTCTAAAGTAGCAGTCTCAGTCATGTGGACATCTTCAGTCTTGTCCGTATCCTTAACATTGTCATCAGGTTGTGGAGCTGATTCTGACGTTGTGGGAGGAACCATGCTGCTTGTAGCCCCTACATGTTCTGACTGATCGATAGGTGGTGGTGTTGGAGGGTGTGATAGAAGTCGGCTTTCAAGACTTGCTTTCCTCTGTTCTTTCCTAAGCCGCTTTTCTTCAGCTCTAGTGTCGACAATTATGCTTTTGAGTTTGCGTTTATCGACCAATGGTTCAACGATTGGTTCGTCTTCATCATCATTCGGCTCATTGATAGTGACTCCTTTTCTTTTCCTTGTCTCTTCTTCATAAGTTTCAAGACTTTGTTGTACGGCAATCTCTGTTGCAGGAAATCCTTCATCAGGTGCTCTGTATCTCAATTCATAGTCTGGTTCTTCTTCATCAGATTCCGTATCGAACTCGGACTCGGTGTCAGAAGGTGGAGGGGTAGGTTCATCCCGAATAAAGTACTCAGGAGTTGCCTTCTTCTTTGGCTTGGTAGCAGGTTTAGGTTTGGATGTAGGTAAAGGTTTGGTGGAAGTCTTGGGTTTTGACTTAGGAGCACCCTTAGATCTAGTATGTGGTGAGGCAGTGGTGCTTGTGGTACTCCCAGACTTTACACCTCCTTTGCTACGAGTCTTTATTGTTGCTTCTTCCTGTACACCTTTGTAAGCGTTGTCATACAGCTTGTAGTTCAGACTCTTTTTGATTTTGTCATTCAATAGGTATTCGGGAAGCCTCATTCCCTTGATCTTTGTTGAGGAAGTGGTCGTTTTGATGAATGAGGTGGTGAAGTCGTCCTCGAAGAGGTGCTTCGGCTCATTAGGATCAGCCATCCTCTTAATGAATTCTGGAGAACTTTTGCAGAGATGTTCTATGATAAGCTTGGTGAATCTCGTGAATGGTATCATAGTCTTCACACGTTCAGTCTGAATACTGTGGACGATATCATTCATGATAGGAACTACAAAATCAATCGGTGTCAGAGTCACCATTCCCCAGAGTGTTTGCAGGTGTTCTAGCCTTGGATGTTCATGACCACTTTTCCTTCCAGATATAGATCTCACCACCAACAGACAGAATGTTCTCCAAGGCTGAGGGACATTCTTGGCATTAAATTGGGAAAGCTTGACTAGAGGTACATCATCATCAACCTCATATCCTAATTCAATGAAGAAGTCAAGAAGATCCAGGTCAGGTAGTATAGGAGAGAATTCGTTGTCAGTTTGCGGCAAGAGAAGGGCTGTGCGAAGAATGTCATGATCTACAGTGTATTCTTTGCTATCCAATGTAACAGTGAAAGACTCATCATCCAAGTTAGCCCGAGCAGTAATCCAGAACTGATGAAGGTAGAACAGCGGAACTGAGGTAGAACAGGTGAGCAGTGGTTTGCATGGATGTGCAAGTAGGATATCTTTCACGATCATGCATGATTTCTCTGTGATTTTCAATTTGTTGAAATCAACTCGAGGATTGTTGTTTCCAATTGTGACATTGTAGTTCTCGGGAGTGATGTCATCCATGGTGAGTAATGGAAGAGTTTGTTCAGCGATGTTCTCATTGTGTTCAGCCATGTTAATCTGAAAAGTATCACCATAAACCAAACAACCAAATTTGTTACATGTTAGCACAGTTTAGAGTTTGGATACAGATATCTACTTGATACAGTTAAGCACAAATGTGTCATTTTGTTATGAGTGAAGTGTCACATAATGCATATTGAAAGAATCATAGTACATTTAAAATCACGAAATCAACTATACAATGCAATGTCTCGCAAATAAGCACAATTGTAATTCACAATACACAATTACATTACATTACACAACAATAATGAATCACAACAAAGGTAACATTGATATAACATGACAAGGCCAAAAACCACGATTTCGAAAAAATATATCATGGACCTTTTATCGCAAACTTGAGTAAAGAACAGATTTCGAAAAAAATGTTATGGAGAAACTTTATCGAGAAAGTGTCTTCTCGAAAAAAATTCTCATAAGTGACTTTTATCGAGATCTCTCCTTTGCGAAAAAATTGAAGTTTTCGAAAACATTTTTGTCGATAAACAATCTTTTCGAGAAGCTGATGATTTCGAAAAAATATAGTTCACAGAATGATTTCGAAAATAATATTTCGAAAAAAAAAATCTGAGCTTGAACAATATTTATCGAAAACTTAAGTTTCTCGATAAGTTTGTAATAGATTGCGATAAAACTCAATGTTCTCGAAAAATTCTTATACAAGAATCAAATCGAATATTAATTGAAGTCACACGTACGTTTCCTATGCAAAGAACTTTTCCAATGACTTAGGCCTGTCACCATGATAGATAAACACAACCTTAGACAGAATCACAAAGATTTCGATAACTACCAAGAACATGTTCTCGATAATTTACACAACTTTGAGATAAATGAGTGACATAGAGACAAGCAGATCATAAGTACATGTAATAAGCACAAAATGATACAACATGACAGTATACAACACATAAGACTCAGTTTTATCAACATTATATAAGAACGAAGCTTACTAGTTTATCGAGAATCAAGTTTAAATGATGCAAATCATTAAAGATATGTCAAACATGCATACATGAGACCTTAGAAACAAATCCCACCAATAAAATCAAACAAATATACACAGAACATCATAAACCCAATACGACCCAATATTACGAATCCGAGAAACAAAGTAAAACATGATGGAGTAAATGAAAAACAATGGGGATATGTTAGAAACACGTTAATTAACAAAGCCCTAGCAAGAATCATTTACTAAAACATGTTAAGAGCAATTTTCGAAATCATGAACCCTAGTTCTCGAAATTACGAAATACAGAGATCGAGCCATTGAAAAATCAATTAACCAAGATCCTATTTGTGTAATATCCTAGTGATTACAAAGGAACTTACGAATTGTTGATCAGGGTCTTGGATGGCACGAATTAATGAGGGCCGCAGGTTTTTAGAAAGGGTTTAAGAGTTTGAAAAAAATGGGATTGTGTTATACGGTTTGTTTTGTTATATGCTTTTGAAACTTTAAGTTTTTGACAATATGGGTCCCTTAACTATGAGATGTGTTTACTAGAACCCTAAAGTAACTAGCAAATCTATGTAACATTGAGATATGCATCCGTTAAGCTAACTTATGAAGACTTAAAAAACAAATGAGACAAAGTGATGTAAAAGAAATCGTCCACACACTCTGAAGAACCGTAAAATACGAGAAATATGCAAGTATACCAATTAAAATTGGTAAAAGATTTAAGCGTGACTCCCCCTCAACACTTGTAAAGTAAGAACAAAGTGTTGAATTGAAGCGATATACTTGCATTTTTTTTTTTTTTTTTTTAAGAAAAATAAAATGTGAAAAATCTTTTTGTGTTTTGATTAATTTATAGTAAAGAAAGAAAAACAAAATATTATACAGAGATAGTTGTGATGTTTGACGATTAGTTGTATCTTAAAAACTTTTCCAGTTCCTCTGGAGTCAAACATCTCATACCAATTTGGTGAACTAGACTAGCAAACCTTGATGGTGCTAAAGATTTGGTAAGTAAGTCCGCCAATTGGTACTCAGTTCCAACAAAATAAAGTTCAACTGTACCCCTTTCCACATGCTCTTTGATGAAATGATAACGGAGATCGATGTGTTTGGATTTGCAATGATGCACAGTGTTGCAGGAAATAGCAATTGCACTCTTAGAATCACAGTAGATAGGAATCTTGTTGAATAGGTAGCCATAATCCTTAAGTTGTGATCTCATCCAAATGACTTGAGCACAACAAGCAGACATGGCTATGTATTCAGATTCTGTAGACGACAGTGATGTGCAGTCCTGCTTCTTAGATTGCCATGACACAAGTTTGTCTCCGAGAAACTGTAATCCACCAGATGTACTTTTGCGTGTGTCTAAACATCCTGCATGATCAGCATCTGAAAAAGCAATTAGTTCAAAACCAGAATCCTTCGGATACCAGATTCCCAAGTTAATGGTTCCCTTTATGTATCGAAGGATTCTTTTGACCTCATTGAGGTGTTTTTCAGTTGGTCTTGACTGATAACGAGAGCACATGTAGACAGCAAATACTATATCAGGTCTACTAGCTGTGAGATACATGAGGGACCCAATCATACTTCGGTATTTGGTAGGGTCAACGGGAGTCCCATGTAAATCAGCATCTAGTTTTGTGGTATAGCCCATTGGTGTATTATAAGTATCACAAGACATCATTCCATGTTTCTTTAAAATTTCAAGAGCATATTTGGACTGATTTATAAAAATTCCACGGGGTGATTGATGAACTTGTAGTCCTAAAAAGAACGAAAGTTCACCCATCATGGACATTTCAAAATTATCTTTCATTAATTTTGCAAAATCATTGGAATAACTTCTTTTTGTTGAGGCAAAAATGATGTCATCGACATATATTTGAACAACAAGTAAGTCCTCCCCGTAGGTTTTTGTAAACAGTGTTGGATCCACCGATCCTTTAGAAAATTTATTGGCCAGTAAGAAAGTGGATAGTTTGTCATACCACGCCCGTGGGGCTTGCTTGAGTCCGTAGAGTGCCTTTTTGAGTCGGTAAACGTGATTAGGACGCTCAGGATCAACGAAGCCTTCAGGTTGACTAACATAAACTTCTTCACGGAGTTCTCCATTAAGAAATGCTGTTTTGACATCCATTTGGAAAACTACCATGTTCCGGTGTGCAGCATAGGCCAAAAAGATTCGAACAGCTTCATGTCTAGCCACTGGAGCAAAGGATTCAGCAAAGTCTAGACCTTCCAGTTGAGAGTATCCTTTCGCTACCAGACGTGATTTGTTGCGTATGACAGTTCCTTCAGCATCAAGCTTATTCTTCCAGAGCCATTTTAACCCAATGACAAAGACTCCATCAGGTCTTTCAACTAATTCCCAGACTTCTAATCTAATGAATTGTTGAAATTCCTCTTGCATAGATTCAATCCAGTTGTCATAAGTCATTGCATCTTTAATGTTCTTGGGTTCTTCATGACAAACTGTGAGTGCGTAGATGCAAGTTTCTCCATCTGTGTGAAGTCGTTGTCTTGTCATAACAGGTGCATCTGGATGGCCAATAATATGAACTAGTGGATGGTCTCGGGTCCATTTGTGTGTTGAAGGGTGTAGTTGATATGTATCTCGCATGTTGGCAGGATCCAAGTTGCGTGTAGACGACTCAGCTATATCAGGAACTGTAGTAGCTGGTGCAAACGGATTAAAGAACGCATCAGGATCATGCTCTGCGGATTGTGGAACTGATTGTGGTGTTGGATCTTCAGCTGGATGGCAGGAAGTAGAACCAGTTTGTTCTGCTGTAGATGGTGATACAATTGGAGGACCGTCTCTCTCAATACTTGTAGAAGTTTGTTGAGGTGAGTCTGGTACTGGAATGTGATCAGGTTGAGCAGCGGAATTAGGTGAGACCTCAGTAGGACGGTATTCAATTGTGTCATCAAATAGTGGAGCAAACAGGGTTTCTAATTCTTTGCGGTTAAGTGGCAATGGTTCAGCTGAAGATGCCGGAGAGTTAAGACGGTTAAATTCGGGTCCTAAGCTGTGTTGCTCAGAAGCCATTTGTGTAAGTTCATCAAAATTAGCGTGAATTGTTTCTTGAATTTCTCTTGTTCGACGATTCCATATCCGAAAACCTTTGGAATTTTCACAATATCCAACGAACACACCGATGTCAGCCTTAGCTTTGAGTTTACCTAAATCATCACGATCATTTTTCGGATAGCAAAGTGCTCCAAATACATGAAAGTAATCGATGTTCGGTTTCCTTTTGTGAACAATTTGATATGGTGTTTTGCGATGGCGTTTTGTGATCATGCAACGGTTTTGAGTATAACATGCGGTTGAAACAGCTTATGCCCACAAGTAATCTGGTAATTGAGCATTAATCAACATAGTTCTAGCAGCTTCCACTAACGTCCTGTTGCGTCTTTCAACCACACCATTCTGTTCTGGGCTTCTAGGAATAGATGTTTGATGTTCAATTCCCACTTTCTCATAATAAGACCTAAGTGTCTGATTTTTGAATTCAGTGTCATTGTCAGTTCTGACGATTCGTACCGTGTTGCGTAACTGAACTTGAATTTTAGTGAGAAAGGTGATGATCATTGAAGGAGCCTGATCTTTACTTCGTAAGAAATAAACCCAAGTCCATCGTGAGAAGTCATCTACAATTACGAGTATGTAGCGTTTACCGTTGATACTATGAACGCGCATCGGTCCACATAAATCCATATGAAGCAGTTGTAAGACATGATTCGTAATTTGCTCAGGTTTAGACGGAAAATGAGCACGAGTACTTTTTCCTTGTTCACAGGCTGGACATAAGTGATCTTTGGTGAAACGGAATCTTGGAAATCCATCGACAAGTTTATAACGAGCAAGGTCAGTCATGGTTCTGAAATTCAAGTGCGAAAGACGTTTGTGCCATAACCAAGATTTAGTCGATTCAGCTTTGGAGAGAAGACATATCGGAGATGTTGCAATCATATCTGACATTGAGATTGTATAAAGATTGGAGCCGCGTGAGCCAGACATTAGATCGTTTCCTTGTAAGTCACGAACAAAGCAAGTTTTCTCACGAAATGCAACTTCTAGATCCCCATCACAGAATTGACCAACAGAGAAGAGGTTGTGTGCAAGGCCTTCTACGTAGTAAACACGACTGATTTCAATGTTCCCGCTGATAAAGTCACCATATCCCATGATTAGAGCGTAATAATCATTCCCGAATCTGACAGTACCAATAAACTTTGAGACAAAGTTGTGTAGCAGTTTGAGATTGCCTGTCATATGTCGGGTGCATCCGCTATCAACAATCCAGAGAACGATCTGAACTACCTGCATCACAAGAAGAGGACACAGATGGAACAGAAGTAAGGGTGGAACCCAAAGATAGTGCGGGTTCCTGTTGGTTAGACACACATGTATTCAACAGTTTAGGAATCCATTTAAATTCTGGTTTGTATTGTAACCAACGTTGCCAATTCCAACTAGTTTTTGCCTTCTTAATGTTAAATGCACTAGTCGTTGGCTCATTCCTAGATTTGTGCTTGGCACCTATGGGGGTAACTTCAACTTCATTAGAAACCGTAGATGACGGCTTTCCTAAGTTAGACTTAGAGGCAGTAGTGGGCCTAGAAGGAATGCGTGTCCTACGTTTCTTATGACGATTGAGAAGAAAATTAGCTATACATTTTGTATGATCACCAGATGATACGCTTAAATGACAAAACACACAAGATGCATTAATATTCAAAACATTCAAAGGTTCATCATTTGTTACATTTAGATTTTGATTACAATTTGCCAGATTAGAATCTAAATCTGATGCAACATGAGTCTTATTCAAGTTCCTAAGTTGATCTTCTACTTCTTGAGCTTCTAGTTGTCCTTTCTTACGTTGCAAGATCCTATTCTTCTTTTTACTTTTTCGCTTGGGTCTGCTAACGCTAGTAGTGGAGACTAGTCCTGTAGAAGTGGAGTTATCAACATTAGTGTTTTGAACAACCTTTCCTTTAGTTGTTTTGTCTAATTTATACAATCCTGGTGCTATCACCGTGGTGTCAACCATCTTTCCTTTTTGAAATAGCTTAACTTTCTCTTTTAAATCAATGATGATGTGATTTTTATCCTGAATTTCAGACTCAAGTAAACCATTGCAATATTTTATATCATCACGGTTTTGTTGCCATTCGGCGTTTTCAATTTTTAAATCCGCAATTTCTTTCTCGTATTTGAGACACAAACTTTTGAGAGACTCATTGTTTTTGCAAAGCTGACAAGAGTTAGAAATATTTTGACTTTGAAGTTTCAATTCCTTTTTAAGACTCTGAGCTTGACACCATTCAAGCCTTTGTTTGAGTTGACAAATGTCTTTTTTAAACTGTTTTGTCACATCATCATTCGTTTTCCTCAAATTGTCATTCTCATGTTTTAGTGTCTCAATTTCCACATGCAACAAGTTATTATCAACACAATGATCATGCTTAAGCATAGAAGTACCAGAATTATAGAGATCATTCATGATAACAGACAAAATATCAGCATTGAGAACTTGTTCCAAGAGTCGATCAGCATCATTTTTTAAAACTCTATTTCTTTGCTTTTGAATCAAAATGTCATTTTCAGTTGCATTGAAAACGTTTATCATATTTTTGACCTCCTTTTGAAGTTCCTGATCCCAACGTGTAGCACATAGACGGAGGTGTTGAACAATTGGTTTCATTTGTTTTTGAAAAATGTCTCTCTTTTCGCGCTCGTAAGCGGATTGAAACGTTTCAACTTTTATTTCAGAATTGCGTTCAATTGTCTCCTCCAAAATTTCGATGTCTTCCATAAAAGTTTTGAAATAATTTAAGACACGAACACTTTTTGGTAAGGGTGAAAGTTCACCGGATGATGGTAAAGGACCATTTATTTGTGCTACAGTTTGGACAGGAGCCGCATTGTGAGATGAAACATATGACTCTTCGATAAACCATGATTTCTCAGGTAAATCCTTTTGAGTAACAAAAGATTTTGAAATGGGAGGAGCTTTTGAATAGTCATATGGTGTCCAATATTGAACATAACTCATTTTAGATCGACTCTCTTCGTCAAGTTCTTCTTCTTCCTCAGTATCAAAAACAACAGCACGCATAATTGTATTATCAAACATGTGATCAATACTGTAAACCTTAGGATTCTCTTTGAAAGCTTTGTGAAGAAACATTGATTTAAAATCGCAAAGTGCAAATCCTTTATCGGGTCTCGGTTTTAAAGCAAACTTTTGAATTGTTGTGACAGAGTTCCCGTGTTTGTAAACAATGTGACGAAATTCTTTGAGTTGTTTTTCAAGATCAACGATATCACCGAGTAAGTCATCTATATACTTCCTTTTGCGTTTTTTATGTTCACAAAACTCCTTTTTGCAATTTGACAATTCTGTTTCTGTTTTTGAAAGAACTATTTGAAGACGTTCAGCTTGCATTTTCAATTCACACTTTTCACTTTCGAGTTTTGAAATCAACTTTCCATTTGACTCAATTATATCTTGTATTTTGCGTTGAAGATCTTGTTCTTTATTGTAAGAATCTTGAAAAGCTTTTTCAAAACTTTTTGCATGTTTAATCTTTTCTTCCTGATTGGAAAGTTGAATTTTATAACATTCAATATCTCTTGCAAGTGACGCATTTTGTTCTTTTAAAACTTTGTTTTTCTCGTTGCATTTTGTAATTTGCAATTGTTGAGCATCCAATTGTTTAGATAACAATATAAGGTCAGGGTCTGGATCAAATGATGGTTCATGTTGTTCTAAATGATCATGTTTATCATCCTCAATAGGATCATCAAATGAAACAACTGTGTCATCATCGAAGATGACAATTGTGCTTATTTGTTCATCTTTATGAGATGATGAAGATGATTTAGATGGAACAACATGCGCCATATCTGATTCATAAGCAGAAGGTGAGACGATTTCATTAATAAAGCATTCATTGAGGTCATGTACCTGAGACAAGCCGTCAGTGTCATACACTGGACCTGAATCATTGAGCTTAACTTCCTGCATGTTGGCCATAAGCATCACAGCTGCATTAGCTTCCAGATCTTCCATGTCATCATCATTGTGGACATTTGCCATGAAGTTGTTATCTTGTTCAGGGAAATGTCCGTCTTTTTCATCTTGAAGAGCCATGAGTAATGCCTGCTTGTGAAACTTACTACCCCGAGTTCTCGGTTTGGGACATGCTGTAGCTATATGACCTTGTTCATTACAATTGTAGCACCAAACTGCATTCCCTGAGCTGGAGTTCCTTGTAGCAACTGAGTCAGACCTTTGTTGAGAAGATCCTGAGTTGTTCCTGAACCCTGTATTGTTACTAAACCTCTGACCATTCCCATAATTTCCTAAAGAGCTTCCTGAACCAGATCGACCATAGCTACGATTCTGAATTTCCACTCTTCCATCATTAACAACAGCTTGATTCCTTGTGTTAGAAGATGAACGTTGACGGTTGTTTGTTTTGTTGGAGAATTTGCTGAAAGCACGAGCAATAAGAGCAAGTCCCTGATTCAACGTATGAAAGTCATCATCGTCATCATCATTAGAGTTGGAGTAGTACACAGCATCATTGTTGTTTGACGGAACAAGTTGAGTAGAAGAATCTTGTGGAGATGAATCATAAGGGATCATTTGGTTCGAGGTGGAAGATTGTGGATAACTGAAGTAGTTCTGCTCTTGAACATATGCATGATTAGACATTGGTGGTGGAGCATCGGGAGATTGAGCTACGAGAGCCAAAGAATTTGGTGTTGATGTTGGTGTGTATCCTCCTCGTAGAGCTCTATCTTTTTCCACTTCAGGTTCATGGTGTTTCAGAAAATCATACAACAAGCCATATGGAGCATCATGAAGATTCTTCGTTTGACGAACAAATGTCACATATTTATGCCAATCAGGGCCAAGACTACCAACAAATTTGGAGTTCACAGCGATCCTTGGTACTGTGATTTTGTGACGTTCCAGATCATTGACCACATTTGTGAAACGATGATAGTAGGATTCAAGGGACTCTCCAGGTTCAATTGTGATGTCAGTGTATTCCATGTATAGCTTGGATTCCATGTCATCTTTGTTCAATTGAGTTCCTTCCATAAGGAGATGAACGTGTTCCCACATAGCTTTGGCTGTTTTCTGAGCATCGACACTTCGATAGATCGGATTAGGTATACCTTGAAGTATATAAGCCATTGCATACTGATCAGCTTCACGATGTAGTTTCTGTTCTTCAGTAAGTGCAGATTCTGGAAGAGGTCTATCACCAGGAGGACGTGGAGGATCAGCATGTGGATCACCAGCTTCAAATCTTGTTGGCCACTCAAATGGTCCTTCAAGTATCACTTGCTTCAAGAATTGCCCATGAGGTTTCTTTAGTTCAAGAAATCGTAGGAATCGACTTGACCAGTGCACATAGTTACCAGGTGTTAGCATTGGAGGTGTCTCAAGTGATCCTGCCTCATGTCGGGATTGTTGAGTTGTAATAACTTCACACATTCTGTCAAACCAGTGAGGTTGTTTGGAGGAAAACTGAGAGTTTTGTTGTGGCACTTGATATGGTTGTTGTTGAGGAATGATCTGTTGTTGTTGCATCATTAGGTAATGATGTAGTGGATTGTATGTTTGTCTTTGAGAAGGTTGTTGATTCATTTGGTGCGGAAGGTAATGTTGTTGCTGATACTGCTGAGGTTGTTGTTGCTGAGGTGGATGTTGTTGAACATGAGGAAAGTAGTGATTAGGTGGTTGAGACATCTTAGAACACTTGTGTAGAAATGGATCTTGTAGAAAGTGTAGAATTAACCAAATATCGAGAAACTTAGCACAACTTCATATTGCGAAACAGGGATTGCGAAACTTATGGAGTTCCAATGATTTCGAAAACTGTGATTGCGAAACTAAGATTGCGAAATTTGCCAGGTTTTCGAGAATGCAATGTTTGCGAAACTTAAGATTTCAAAATTGTCAAGGTTTTGCGAAACTTCGAATGTTTTCGAAATAGTAGGATTTCGAAACTTTCGATAAGTTTGCGATAACTTTGAATGATTTCGAAAAAATGAGTTTTCGATAAATCACCAAGTTTACGAAAAAACAGTTTTCGAAATTATACAATTTCGAAAACTTTCCCAAACGTCGAAGTACTTAACTTTCTTATACAAGAAAGAAAATACCGAGTCCACACAAACGAAGTCGAGGTAATGCACGTAGAGAAGATCTCGATAACTTGTAAGTTTTTGTTTTTCAAAGAAAGCAATCCTAAAACTCGTTTTTATTTCAAGATTCTTGTACTTTTAGTTGTAAAATGAAGAGATCTTTAAGAAAGTTGAAAACTTTAAGAACTATTCAAATTATATAAAAGATTGCGAAAAATAGTACAAGAACCCCTATTCGAATTTTTAAGAAAAAATTTGAACTTTTTTGTTTGTTTTGATTTGTAGCACAAGTTTGTAAGCAAATATTTGATAAAAACCAAGAAACAAGCAAGAAAGTACTAATATTTCACAAAAAATCGAATTTAAAGAACAAGTTTAAGAACAAAATCAATGAAAAACAAAAGCTACACCTTCATATGGCGAATGATACCACTTGTTAGGTCACCATTTATGTAAACACAAGCACAATAATGATAGAAATGAGATGAGAATGAGAGTGGGATGATTATGAGAAATTAGAGAATATGAATTGTAAGAGTTTCCTTAATGTTTTCAAATAACCAACCAAGTTTACAAATGGCCTAAGACTAGTATTTATAGGAAAGGAGCTAGGGCAACACTCCTACTCCTTCCCTTCACATAAAACGTATGGGCTTGAGGCCCATGGACCTCATTCTTAAGCCTAGTAAACTTAATACAAAATATGAATGATAGTAAATAATAACTAAGCAACCTAGCATTATTACAAATGACCGAGACTTGATAAAATGGTAAAACTTTGGTTCCAACAATCTCCCCCTAAGGGTCGGTCATCATGGTTGCTTGACGTCTTCGTCTAAATCTTTGACTTTCATAGCTTTAGACGTCTTCAGAAATGATTAGTATAATGATGGATATACTTTGCTCTTTGTCTTTGTTCTTTGATGATGTTGTAGTGATTATGTTATGAAGTAATCTGCCATTCGTCACTCCTGCGTCTGTGGTGGTTGTCCGCCATTCCAACATGCTCATACATCTCTGAATTCTGACTTATACATGCACGTAGTCCCTTTCTTTCACTTAAGATCTTTGGTCTTTATACTTTGTAGATTCTTCCTTTTTGGCGTAGAATCTTACTTTGAACTTTGTGTTGCTTTGATCTTTGAGGGAGCTTTTGATGACTGCAAGATGCATGTATGAGCATGTGGAATCCGTCGCCATGGAAATGATGTAACCCTGCATGTAGACAGTTAGCAATAAAACAACCGGTACTTACGGATAAGGAATTAGAGCTTGTCAACAGCATAGTGTGAAGACTCCTTCTAATCCTTATCCAGGCCGTTCCCATGTCAGATACTCCCGAAGGAGCTTACGAGACCTACTAGGTAGCTCAATGACTGGGTGAGTCGCTGGGGATCACTCCACGACTGTAGACCGTAATGGAACCACCGCAAACACTAAGCGTAACCCTTGTGGGGTTACCGAAGTGACCTGCTATCAGGGCTGTTTGATGTTAACCCTGGCAGGATTTCCGTTCAATCATTGAGGAATACATATGTAATCCTCTCATAAACGTTCTCGGCAGATTGCTAAGATCTGCGAAGGACTCGATAGTTTACAACTGATGCCCATTGATGTAGAACACCAGTTGTAGAAATACTAAGTGTTCCTAAGAGATCTTTGATGTATCTCGAGGCTCTAGACTCTATAAGTGCACACCTAGGTTTCCTATGCGGAGACTGGGGAGGTGACTCCTGCTTCAATATCAACCGTCTCTAAGAGATAGGTCGATAGGTTACGCGGGTTCCCCGTGAGAATGAAACAAGTCCTTTTAAGAGAACTTGAGTGGTTAAGAAGGTTTAGTGCATTGCGTCACTGGGTCCATGACGACTTAATCTTCAATACCGGTGTTGTCTTTTGCAACAGCCAGTAGCATACGTATTGAACCCGGTGTCTGCCCTAAGGTTGAACATATGGAGGGCTATTTCTTTTCACCCTTTACTTTACTTTTCTTTTTAATTCTTCAACTCCTTCTTTCCCTTTCATTCATTTCTCCTTTTTTCGTGTCATACCTAAGGACTTCTAATGTCATTTCCTGAAGTAACAGATGTCATTTCCTGAAGTAACAACTCGTTATATCATGTATACAAATATACGATACAAAATACAGTATATGACTTGTATATGTGTAGGATCCATGATTACAATATATTGATTTTGTGAGTGAAAATGTCGTGAAACAATTTTTCTCGTGAAGTTGAAAGTCCACCAGATTGTGAAGTTTAAAAACCATCAGTTGGAACTCACAACTAATAGTACCTCTTTTTTGTTATAATCAATGAAGCTTGAACGTGATTATATCAAAATTGCCAACTGAAGCATGTTAATTAAAACTTTCGACATGGGAAACATAAGCAGACTGATATGAACCAATTCGATAATGAGGTAAAAGAACAATAAAGATAGAGTAATCGACGTTCGAGAGGTCGAATAAGCTCTCCCAATTAACACTAAATCAATAAACTGTAATCATATTCATCATAATAAGAATTACAACCCTATTCATCTATTTATAATAAAAAGATACCCTAATACTTATCTTGTAGAACAAGATATTATCTTTACTTTAATTAAAGACTATCTACTAATTAAATAAAATAACCTAATACTTATTCCATAATTAATTATCCAGGGATCATATCACAGACTATGCTTGCATATATCACAATCCTTGGTTAAATACACCAAAAAAGCTAAAAAGATTAAAGCAGTACTATTTGTTGGAGAATTTTTAGTTTTTTACAACCACAAATGGGTAGTAGACTAGAAGTGACACTTGCTCTGAACGTGTTAAACTATATGTTCTGCTTTTATTTGAGTTTAGGTGTTAAGATATGACATTCCAACTAATTCCCAGAAAATATAAATTTGTACAACCAACTACAACTTTGTTTCCTAATTTGGGTAACCAACTGCTCTGTTCTTGTTTTTGCTATGCATGTCTGTTAGCTATCGACTTTTGCTACATCCGTCACAAACTATCAATTTGTGTCATCCAAGTCCTTGTGTCAATCATTGACATAGAATTTAGAGACAATAAAATGATAGTTCCATTACATATATAACAAAAAATGATACTTAGTTACCCAAAAATGATAGTTAAGTTGCATAGCAGAAAATGATGGTCAATGACCTACATTGCCCCAAACAAAAGGTCTGTTATCCAAATTAAGAACAAAGGGAATAAACCTAGCAAGTAAAACAATCTATGTTTCCCTACATATTATACAACAATTCAAAACCAAGGAAAACCACCACAAAAGTTGAAAGGCCTCATAGATACCTGATCGATACATAAATTATAATGGTTTAGGCTTACCTGATCGATAGTAGGCACAATCGGCGTTGCTGGTCTTGTGGTGGAAGGTCCTTGTTGATGTTGAGGTGGTGCAGTCTTAGCCAGCGCTTTCGAAATAGGGGTCTGAACATCATCTTGCCTTGCTGCAAGCATCTCGGCAAACTCAGCCCGCATTTCCTTTCTCATATCCTCCCTCATTTCCTGCCAAAACTCGCTTGACTTAATTACTTCTTTCACTTGTTGCTTCACTTGATTTTGTATCTCTTCAGAATCTTGTCGTTGTTTAAAGGTCCTCTTTTTTCTAACATATCCTTCTATGCCTTTTTTATATCCAATGTCACCCCCGACCCCTCTAGTGCGACCCCCGTGCTCCGGTCCCAACACCATTATCAGAGGATCTACTCCCGCTTGACTTGAGACAACTTTTCACTTGCTTTTGTCTGTTAATATCAGTATGATTTATAAGGAAGACTTATTCAGAAACAACTATTAATGAGTAATTATAACAATATTATAAAAACAAATAATTAAATTACCAAGTCTCTTGAAACATTAACTAGCTCAGGAGGCACCGTCGTAATCCCATCTTTGTCGCGGGGAGCCCTCGCCAAACAATAATTACTCCCACGACGGTCTGGAATTTTATGAAGTTCTGTTGCCTTATTTGGGTCATTTCTTTCCTCTTGCCACTTTTCTTCAAAACCACGATACCCTTTCGATCCTAACCGAGTCCGAGGCTGATTCATATGTTGTTTTGCTCGTTCACTCAATTCTGCACGCAATTTCTTCAGATGGGAGTAACGAATGAATCAGAAACACCTCAATATAATAATATATCATAGTAACAAAAGATAAAGTCAAAACAAACCAGTTTTTCAGGTGTATTTTCAATGCGGCAGAATTCTTTCCACACATGAGGCTCTATGAATGTCCATTTCTTGATAGGAGATATATTCTTAAGCATGTATTCACCTCGTAGTGTGGTCTTAAATTAATGCCTTCCACTTAGTGCCACACGATACAAGCGTAGGTTTTTTGGCATCATCATTTTCAAGTCTAAAATGCGTCTGTTTGATATCATGGAGCATACTAGCCATATGTCAATACTCAATACATACATTAATTAGATGAAAACACAACTAACAGTCTCAGATGACACTATACCTTGATATCCAACCATAACGAGTCTTTCTCTTCTTTAGTTACATGCTTCCAATCCTCCTTGAGGATAGAAATATTCATCCGGGTATGACTTCCTATGTATTTTCCAAAAAGGTTTTGGTACTTACCTATAGCTTGACCAAATCGATTAAAATCTACAGATTCACCTGCGGGAAGATCTTTGATTTTATTGATTCCTCTCTTTTTCCGTGGTTGTACTTCAGGGTCCTTAAAAAACAAGTAAACCGAATTCAACAACATAATAACAGGTGTAAATCAAATATGTATCCAAACTAATTTAACATAATATTTGCCAAATAGTTGGCAGCCCATACTACACAATCACATGACGATCTATGCATATCTTGAACTAGCAATTTCATTTGATAATTAATAAAAGTAACAAGTTCACTTAAACCATTGAACTAAGCGTAATCTATCTATACATGCATAAACAGATAAACGGGTAAATGGAGAGGGGACCCTGTCTAGGCTACCCAAGGAAAGTCGAGCCTCTTTGGTTCTGACGTAGACAGTCTAACAAGCATTCCCGTGGCTGTATCCGGACTTTCGCCGGTCATCCCAGATGTTCAACCAACGAGGTTTGAACCCAGGTCTCTTCTAAGACCTTCAGGCCACCTATGACCTGACCACTAGGCTATCTTGAGATGGTTGGATACATAAATATCTAAAACTAAACCTACGTGATTACTTGACTTACAATCTATTAAATAGAAAATGGCATATTAAAAGATAGCTTACTTGCCACTTTTTATAGTTGTGTAGCTATCTATTTTTATTTTATTTTTTTGTTTTTATCTATGTAGCATACATTTAACTTCGGTCTTTTTGGTGTATCATGTGACCAGTTGTGTGTATTAATTGACCATTTTACCCTTCAAGTTACACACTCGTATAGTCCTATTAAACCGGCGGAAGGGTAAATCGGTGAAATAATACAAACAACTGACCCAGAATATGAAATTTAAGAGTACACTACGTATATCTAGAAAAAACCATGGATGGCTACGCATAACTATAAAAGGTGTAAAGTAAGCTACATTTTCGTGCAATTAGCCCCAGCAGATACACTTTTTGCATGTTTAACTTTCGGGTAACTTCTTTTCTCTCAAATGAAGCATCAAAGTTAAAACTTGTTCAAGTAGAGGTCTTTTTAACATTTCTAATGATGCAGTCAAAACTTACCCAATTAAATGATACCAGACAATTTGATTTGATTCCCAAATTCCGATTCTTTTTCAATTGACTTTCAAAATTTGTTTCTTTGACCATATAAAAGATTTAAAGCAAATTATTTAGGGTGCGTTTAGTTGGTGAGAAATACCTTATTTTTCCAGAAAATTTTCATAGAAAAATGAAAAAACAGAAAACTCGTTTAGTTACAAATTTTTCTAAAATAATGAAAATCTCATTTCTCAAATTTTAACTAAAAATCTGAAAAAGTCTGATTTACCGTTCTCTACTTTTCTCTTCACTAGAAAATGAAAATGTAACACCATCTAAACGGGTTTTCAATTCTCAAGAAAACCAAAAATGAAAAAGTGCGAATATTTCTCCGCAACTATTCTCAAGTATTATTTTTCATAGGAAAATGAAAAAACAGAAAACCCGTTTAGTTACAAATTTTTGTAAAATATAATGAAAATCTCATTTCTCAAATTTTAACAAAAAATCTGAAAAGTCTAATTTACCGTTCTCCACTTTTATCTTCACTAGAAAATGAAAATGTAACACCATCTAAACGGGTTTTCCATTCTCAAGAAAACCAAAAATGAAAAAGTGATATTTCGAGTATTATTGCATTTTTCAATGACTAAGCAAATCCAAACACTAGTTTCAGAAGTGCATATTTTTAGGCAGAAGCAAATAAACCTAACCCAGGTGAGTAATGAACTAATTATTATTATTTATTTTTTTTAAAATAGGGTAAATAGAGATTAAAATCTAAGTGACGCATAATAATTGCATATAAAGGATTGATTTGCACAATTAAGCATAAATGAAGAAATGAAAATGAAAAGTTAGTAAAGAATAAATGTAATTGTACCATTTTTTTATGCAAAATAATTGATAGAAGAAGATCGGGATTGTTGGCCGGATTTTGGGGGTTAGGGCTACAGTGGTGTAGATTTGGTAAAGGTCAAATATTTGAGCGCGTAATGATAAAACAAGAGAAACGTAGAGTGGTGGTTTTTTTTATTCTTCACCGCTCTCTATGAGACTAATGGAGATTAGCTTAATTTTGGGAAAATCTGATAGAATCATTTTTTTTCCCCCTACATATTCAAGAATACAATCTTTTTTGTTTCATTTGAGGGTGTGATTGGTTCAAACTCGGGAAAAGGAAAAGCAACGATAATGGTGAGAAAAGGGAAAAAGAAAGAAAAGTATTTCCCCCAATTTATAAGTGTTAATAAGTCATTGCATTATATTCTACCAGACACTTTTTTCATTATCTTTCTCATTCCTCAATCATATAACCCCTACCAAGCATCATTTTCTTTCTTTTTTTTCTTTCCTTCAGTGTAATTGTGAAAACTTTATTTAAGAAAAAAATAAAAATAATAAATAGAAGAATAAAAAAAAACCCTGACAAAGTCAAGTAATTTTATCGTCAATATAAAGAATCAAATCTTTAATAGTTGACATAGTAACCAAAGTTAAACGAGTTGAACTCTGGAAGACAAAACAACTGTACTGAAACCAAATATTGTATCATAAATAAAAGGCAAAAATAATGAAAATGCAACTAACTTGCCACTTTTTACTTTGTTGTGTTTTGGCAGTGGGGCTAAAGAGATAGATAGAATCGGTCTTGAGAGATCTTTTATCTTCTTTCTTTTGGGATCATTCCGACTTCCTTAGTCACTCAGAGAGAGCAGCCTATTGAGTTAATTTCCCATTTGGGTCGGTTTTAGGAAGTATCGGGGAAGTTGTGAGTTTTTCACTATCCCTAATGCTTTGCTTTTTCCCGCACATGATTGGTGTATCTTTATTTTAAAGCGTATACCTTTGGATGAGGCTTCGATCAAGAAAGATGGTCTCTAAGGTGGCTTGTGTATCTGTTCCAAAGTTCCTTAAGGGAGGCTAATTTTTTCTTTATTGTACACTTTATACTTTTGAATTCCGTCTATTTTGTGTAACTTATGACTATTTTACCCTACCTGTTAATAGAAGTGTTAATAAACGAGGAGGGTAAAACTATTTAAATAAAAAAAAAAAAAAGAAAAAAAAAAGACATAATTCAAAATTAAGATGTATACAATAGTAAAAAATAAAGGTAACTACATAACAAAGCAAAAAATGACAAATTAATTGCATTTTCGTGCCTTTTACGCTACATAAAAAGAAGAAGGGTTGCCCTAAACTAACGGGGTCTACCCCTTTCTGCCAAACCCGGTCTACCCCCTAGGGGGTACTGTTCATGGTACTTACTTTTTTTTTTTTTTTGTCTGTTTGCTGTTTTTATTTTGATATCACATGGTGTATTTTTTTGTTAAATTTTGTCCAAGTGCATAAGCACACAAGCAGTTTTGGTCCAAGTGCATAAGCACACAAGCAGTTTTGGTCCAAGTGCATAAGTACACAAGCAGTTTTTGTCCAAGTGCATAAGCACACAAGCAGATTGCACACTTGCATTTAGCACACAAGCAGATTGCACACAGGCTCAGATTAACAATCATCATCGCCGAAATTAGTACACAAGCAGTATTCCACACAAGCAGTTTTGATCCAAGTGCATAAGCACACAAGCAGTTTTTGTCCAAGTGCATAAGCACACAAGTTATAAGCAACAAGCAGATTGCACACTTGCATTTAGCACACAAGCAGATTGCACAAAGGCTCAGATTAACACGTAATCATCATCGCCGATTTAGAAAACCATTTGCACAAGTTATAAAAAAGTTTTAGGCTCGGATAATGAAGGTTGTAAAGTGATAAAAATATCACTTTGCCATGCCATTTGGTTTTAAAAACCATTCGTCATCGCCTTTTTTGTCCAAATGCAGATTGCACACAAGCAGAATGCACAATACCAGATTGCAACCAAGTGCACAGAATGCACAACACATGTTTCACAATTCTCACAATGTTCACAAGCCAAGTACCAAAAGCAATAGTAAGATTCCTAAACTGCAGGAAGTCACAAGGGGAGGTAGGTAGTGAAACCTTGTGCACAGATTGCACATTACCAAACTGCAGGAAGTGCACAGATTCCTCACAATGTTCACAAGCCAAGTAACAAAAGCAAAAGTAAGGTTCTAAAACTGCAGGAAGTCACAAGGGGAGGTAGGTAATGAAACAACCAAATGATATATTGAGCCTCACCACAAGGCAGATTCACAAAGTAACCATCACCACCACAAGGCAGATTCACAAAGTAACCATCACCACAAACAAAGCAAAAGTACTACCCCCAAGTTACCACAAGCAGATTCACAAAGTAACTCTCACCACAAACTAAGCAAAACAAGTACCCCCAAGTTACCACAAGCAGATTCAGCAAGTTACAACAAGTGAAGATTCCACAAGTTACAACAAGTTACAGATAGGGTTGGGTTATAAACACGGTGGCTAGTTTTTTAGAACAAGTTACATATAGGGTTGGGTTATAACACAAGCCAAGTGAAACACAAGCTGCAAGTGAAAGCCACAAGTAACAAACCACAAAGAAACAAGTGCAGATATGTCTCAATCACCATTTTACACACAACAGGTAATCACCATTTTACACATTAATAAGAGATAACATTAGGCTCAGATTATAAGCTGTTTCACATAAGCAAGTTAACTCATATATGGCTGCAACATCGAAAGTTGCAAAATTAAGTTTTATTTTGCCGTCCAGTCGGAAATGCCACGCCAAAATCATGTTTTATTTAAATCATCATTGCCTTATCTCAGATTTTTTTTAAATAACAAACTGCTTATCAAGCATATAAGCAGTTTGTTATTTTCAGATTCATAAGAACTTTCATCACCCCGTTAAACTAAAAAACTAGCTACAGTAAATATAACCCAACCCGTAAAGTATATAATAACGGGGTCTAATCTGAGCCTGTGTGCAAATGGTTTGCTTGTGTGCAATAAGCACATAAGCACTTTTTTTATCATAAGCACATAAGCAGTTTGCCAAGAAACCAGACAGAGTCTGTGGACTGGGGTAAGCCAGAGCAGGTTTTCATACCACTCAAAGTTGGCAGATCAATGTGTTAACCTACCCGTTTGCACCTACACAACTCAGGCAATTTCACATAATCACAACTGCTAAAGCAGTTTCACATAATCACCCAACACCACACTCATAGATCTGATAAATTAAACATCAAATCATACTAATAATCACACACCACAGAACCCAAAATCACCCAAAACCTCCAAATTTTTTACAAACCCTAAATTTTTAAAATTAGGCGAACCATAAAATAATCATATATCTGATAAATTAAACACCAAATAATACTAATAATCACATAATCACACACCACAGAACCCAAAATCACCCAAACCCCCAAATTTTTTACAAACCCTAATTTTTTAAAATTAGGCGAACCATAAAATATTCATAGATCTGATAAATTAAACACCAAATCATACTAATAATCACACACCACAGAACCCAAAATCACCCAAACCCCCAAATTTTTTACAAACCCTAAAGTTTTAAAATTAGGCGAACCATAAAATATTCATAGATCTGATAAATTAAACACCAAATCATACTAATAATCACATAATCACACACCACAGAACCCAAAATCACCCAAACCCCCAAATTTTTTACAAACCCTAAATTTTTAAAATTAGGCGAACCATAAAATATTCATAGATCTGACAAATTAAACACCAAATCATACTAATAATCACATAATCACACACCACAGAACCCAAAATCACCCAAACCCCCAAAATTTTTACAAACCCTAAATTTTTAAAATTAGGCAAACCATAAAATAATCATAGATCTGATAAATTAAACACCAAATAATACTAATAATCACATAATCACACACCACAGAACCCAAAATCACCCAAACCCCCAAAATTTTTACAAACCCTAAATTTTTAAAATTAGGCAAACCATAAATTAATCATAGATCTGATAAATTAAACACCAAATAATACTAATAATCACATAATCACACACCACAGAACCCAAAATCACCCAAACACCCAAATTTTTTACAAACCCTAAATTTTTAAAATTAGGCAAACCATAAAATAATCATAGATCTGATAAATAAACACCAAATAATACTAATAATCACATAATCACACACCACAGAACCCAAAATCACCCAAACCCCCAAATTTTTTACAAACCCTAATGTTAGGTCACCATTTATGTAAACACAAGCACAATAATGATAGAAATGAGATGAGAATGAGAGTGGGATGATTATGAGAAATTAGAGAATATGAATTGTAAGAGTTTCCTTAATGTTTTCAAATAACCAACCAAGTTTACAAATGGCCTAAGACTAGTATTTATAGGAAAGGAGCTAGGGCAACACTCCTACTCCTTCCCTTCACATAAAACGTATGGGCTTGAGGCCCATGGACCTCATTCTTAAGCCTAGTAAACTTAATACAAAATATGAATGATAGTAAATAATAACTAAGCAACCTAGCATTATTACAAATGACCGAGACTTGATAAAATGGTAAAACTTTGGTTCCAACACCTAAATTTTTAAAATTAGGCGAACCATAAAATATTCATAGATCTGATAAATTAAACACCAAATCATACTAATAATCACACACCACATAACCCAAAATCACCCAAAACCCCCTAATTTTTTACAAACCCTAAATTGTTAACATATAATCACAAAAAACATCACAGATTTTAAGTTTAATTAAACAAAAACCATCTTAGATTATAAGTTTATTACCCAAAAATGAGTGAGAGAAAATAGAGATAAAATAGAGAGAGAGATAGAGAGAATTACACACACACATGTGAGTATGTGTGGGTGTGGGTGGGTGGTAGTACGTAAAACGCGTGCGTGGGTCCCCCCACAAACACGTTTTTACGTTTATATATATTTTTTTTTAAGTTTAAAAAAAGTAATATGTAAAGTGTAAAAAATGTAAAAAGTGTAAAAATGTTTTAAAAAAAATGTAAAGTGTAAACTTGTATAAAAATGTTTTAAAAAAATGTAAAGTGTAATGTTTTTAAAAAAGTAAAAATGTAAGTTTTAAAAAAGTATTAGTTCAAATGTAAAAATGTAAAAATATAAAAGTTGTAAAAAAAAGTAAAAATGTAAAAATATAAAAGTTGTAAAATGTAAAAATGTAAAAAAGTAAAAATGTAAGTTATAAAAATGTAAAAATGTAAAAGTTGTAAAAATGTAGTTATAAAAATGTAAAAATGTAAAAGTTGTAATAAAAACTAAAACAAAGGTATTAGTAAAAAATGTTATGTATTTTCAGGTTTTCGGTTCTCACGAGGATGTAACTGAGTTGGCCCAAAATATAGCTCGTGAGCTCGGTTTTGTTATTGTTAAATATAGAACCAAATCAGAAGATGGTCATATGAACGAAATCAAATACAGGTGTACAAAGGGTGGGACGTATGTACCTCAAGGTAGTGGCAGACGGAAAACCAAAACATGTATAACTGGTTGTCCATTCAGATTAAATGCGAAATATCATTGAACAAAAAATTATTGGGTATTGAGGGTGAAGGATGATACGCATAATCATGATATGCTAGAGTCGTTGCATGGTGTGCCATATGCAATGCGATTAAAGGATGATGAGTTGGGTTTGGTCAAAGAATTGACAGATTATAACGTACGACCACTTAATATACTTTCGACAATAAAGGGTCGTAATCCGGATAACGTGTCTAGCGTTAGAACTATATATAACGCACAAGATAAGTTCCGGAGAGTCAGAGTAGGTGATAGAACTCCAATTCAAGTCCTTTACTCGCATTTGCAAGAATCAGGGTATACATGGTACCCGAGGGTAAATGAGCATACCAACGAGCTTGAGGAGCTATTTTTTGTGCACCCCACATCGTATGCTATATGGTGTACATTCCCTGAAGTCATGCTGATGGACTCCACGTACAATACCACGGTGTTTAAATTGCCGTTGTTGGAAATTGTTGGACTAACTTCAACAAACAAAACATTTTCAATGGCGTATAGCTTTTTATCCAGTGAACAAGGGCATAATTTTAGATGGGTATTGCAACGTGTGAAGCAAGTGATTGGCGAAAGATATTACCCACGTGCTATCGTCACTGACAGAGATTTAGCGTTAGTTGGGGCAATAAGAGCAGAATTTCCTGACGCTCACCAATTACTCTGTCGATGGCATATACAGCAAACCATACTTAAGTTTTTCAAAAATAAATTCACATATGGGGGTATTGACTATGAGTCCGTTAAAAACCGATGGGATTGGATGGTTAAAGCTCCGACTTTCGAATCGTTCGAGCGACGTTATCAACGCCTACAAGAGCTATTGGTCAACCATCAGGGTACTTAATTATTAATTGATTGTTTTTAATTATTTAATAAATATGCACCCAAATGACCTTTTATTAATTCATTGTTTTTTTCAGATGTCGCTTTGTATCTGCATAACTGGGTGCAAGATTACGCACCCATGTTTGTCTCATATATTACCGACCAATATAAATCCTACGGCCAGACAACAACGTGCAGAGTTGAGACTCACCACGCGTTGTTGAAATTATATTTGGACGGCACACAGTCCAAATTAGACAGGTTGTTGAGGTCGGTCGATAAGATTCTCATTACGCAAGAAGATGCGATAAAAGAGACTTTCAATAGAAGCATGAACGAGAAACTAATTAAGTGTGATGTACCACTATTTCACGAATTAACGTATAAAGTTTCTAAACATGCTTTGAACCTCATGCACAAAGAACTCCACCTGTCGATCACCCCAGAAGAATGTAGCCATAAGAATCGGGCAATATACGGACTACCATGCTTTCACGAGATGCAAATCTATGTTATTCATGGTAAGTATATTAAATTTATAACTATCAAGTTGTTTTCCACATTAATATCAGTAATTTATATCAACTTGTTTGCCACATAACGGTCTCGTCATCGTTTCAGCTATTCACCGACCTCTTGTATATATAGACCGTCATGGTTGGTTCACATGTTTACCCCTATTTTCTGCTCCAAACTTATCACATGGAATTGACCCCATTGTGATTGCGCGTGTGGGGGAGAACAGTGGTGCTCATTACATTTGTCTCAATATAGACAGAGATTCTCCACTACCACATTACCAACCACAATGGAGGTGGTTCAAACAGCCAGTTGCAAACGAATGGGATGCAATATATAACCATCGATGTATTTTGTAAATGTTGTAAATGATTATTCATTTATTTAAATGTAAATTGTTTGTAAATGTTGTAAATGATTATTCATTTATTTAAATGTAAATTGTTTGAAAATGTTGTAAATGATTATTCAACATCGTTTAAATGTTAATTGCCTGAAACTTAAAAGTCTGCTTTTTTGTAGAGTGTTAGTTCTGCACCAGTTATTATTACTTTGTTTAAATTAGTAATAACATTATTGATTGCTGATGTAAATTATTTTGCAAATTCTTTGGTCAGATGAGCCAAAGAAATCCTTTTTGGTGCCAATGTAATAGAGGATTTATTGTAGAACGGAAATCCTGGCAAGATGGTAGTCGTGGGCGACTGTTTTATGCATGTCCTCTTTCAGTGGTAAATAATCATACGTTTGCTTAGTTATGTAAATAATTTGTTTGTTAAAAATACATTTCTTATTATTTTCTTAACATGTAACAGCCAGGTACAAAAGACTATGGGTGTCGATACTTCGCGTGGAAAGATAAATTTGAAGCAGAGCACTTTAATCAACCCTCTTCTTCAACGCATTGCTCAAACTGCGTTGCTACAAAAAATGAGAACAAGTTGTAGAAGGCAAGAATAAAGGCGCTGGAAATGGAGTTAGAAATGGCAAGGAATCCTGAGGATCACGCTTATCAGTCAAGTGCCCGGCTCCATGATCTTTTAAATGAGATGAATAATCTTCATATGTCGTAGATGTTGTTGTTTTTAAATAATATGTATAACGTTGTCGTTTAATTTAATGATAACAGTTGTTGTTGCAATTATTTAACGTGGTAATATTTAACGTGCTATTATACTGTCACACCCCCAAAATACCTGAATGGCAGCGGAATGGAATACCTGGGGGTGACTGTCATAGCACCACAGTTACAGTTACATTGAACGACCTAAAGTGTCGTTTGGAAAAATACATCGTTTGATCATTAAAACATTCAGAGTTTACAAAACATAGGTCCCAAAAAGGTGTTGCAAGTTTATGAAAAACAAGTTCAATCCAGATCAAACGTTTCATAAGTGCAGGAAATATATATATGTGAGACACGTCGACTCCGCGACTCCATGAAGGTCCAAATGCATGCAAGCAGGAGCTAACTTAATAACCTGAAAATACATTGCTAAAACGTCAACACGAATGTTGGTGAATTCCATAGGTTTGTAAGTTAAATCGTATGTACATAAACCACAAGTATAAAGTAAACCGACAAATTGTCAAAAATGCTACATTGTCTCTTAAGCTCATGACCCCGAAGCTAGACATAATATTGTATTGGCCCCAAAGGAGTGTTTACCAGACACTCAAATAGATTAGACATGAAATGCATCCGTAATTCCGTTGGAGCAACCCAAACACGGATGGAGGCGTCACCCTCGATAGATCTATCCACTCACGCTCGCTTGGCAATATAATTAACGGTCCACGATAATAAAGGGGACTTAACTTGGTAGTAAGGCAACTTAAGCAATGTATGGAATTTAATACTTGGGCATGTACAAAAATAATTGATGCAATGTATTCTCCCCCGTGGGATTTGAAATCAAATGAGTAATTGAAAACGGGGCTATGAAAACTCACCTGAAGTGATAGTACAATGTGATGAAATGATCGGGACAACAAGACGCGAACACTAGCCTCAACCTAAATGAATGAATATGATCTACTTTAGATCATGAAATTGATGTAATGAACGTTCATGCACATGATACCTATACCACTCGTAACTTGAAAATACTTGTTATTGTCAAAGTAATGTATTTTCCATACTTAGGAAAAATAAGTCCAACTAGAATTATAGAAACTTGTCGTAATATATCGTATATAAACTGTTAGTGTTATATTCATCGCGTTAAAAACCTTGAAATAACGTCAATTGGTCGTATAAATAAGCCTTGGGTCGTACGTACTTCATTAGTTAAGAATATAACTCTTGAACAAGAAATCTAGAAAATATAGCATTTAGTACGTAGTTTTATTATTTCTATTAGTGACTATAATTATATATATATAGTTTTGACGATTTAAAAACGTGTATAACTTTGTCGTTTTAAGTTCATTTTCCTCGTTTTTTATATCCACGGATTCATCTTAACATGTATTAATATATTTTTGGTAGTTCGGCTCCTCTAGGTTATGTCTAATGCCTCTCTTTGTCCGTCGAAAATCGTCCAACAGCACGCTATATTTTCAGAAAATAGTTTTCGTCGTTAAACTTGCAAAAATCATAACTCCTTCGTTATAAGCTCGTTTTAATCCGTTCTTTCGCTTACGGCTTCGTTTTTGAAAGTATTTTCTAAATCTTTGGTCAAAATTTACCCATCACCTACTGAGTTTCCCACGTTTTAAAAATATGGACAGTAGGTATATATATTGTTTCAAAAACCATTTCTAGGGTTCTAATCTAGTTTCAACTTCAACCAAATCACTTCCAATCACCACAAAACTAGTCTCATCTTACCATACACCTTATTAGGGTGTCATGGGTTCCTAAACATCATAAATCAAGTGGATCTAACAAGGATCTAACTATAATCTATTTCTAGGGCTCAAAAGTTAGATATGTATAAAATGGAGTGGTATAAATAACATATGCATGTAGATCTTGTATATATATCATATGAATCTTGTAAAAACTTGGTAAAATTATAAAGATGAGTTTCATACACTTACTTGAAAGATTAATGAGATTTTGATGATGAAAACATATGTAAACCTTGAGTTTGTATTACAAAACCCTTATAGGAGTACAAAATACACTAGATAATTTGCTAGATCTTGAAAAATAAAGTTTTCTTGTTGTTCTTGTTGTCTTGGCCGAGCACCACCCAAGAAAGAAAGAGAGAAAAGTTAACTTGTTTAGATCTTGTAAAATGAGTTGAAAATGAGTAGATTTTGTTATATATTATATATATATTAGACAACTATATATCAACATTAATGAGATGGTATGATTTTCAAAGTTGTACGATGATTAGTATGGGGGGGCGTGCATTTATGGAAGGGGGGAAGAAAAATGAGGTGTTGTGTAAGATATTTGGTAAATCTTGCATTATAATGCATATATTAATAGTTTTAAGGAATACCGGGTACCGAGTTAATTAAAAATAAATTTTAACGGAGTTAACCGGGACATAATAAAGTCATAAAAATTGTAAAAATATGTTGGGTACAAGTATTGAGTATTTGGAAAATTATTGTTTAGTTTTTACGAAAACCATCGTAATTAAATTAGGCGTACGATATAAATTAAATAAATTTCTAAAATACCGGGTAAATTAATATTATAATTTTTATATCATTAAAATGAATATAAAAATATATTAGGATCATAGTCGGGAGTGTCGGACGTGTTAGTCACATTATTGGATGCGTGTTAACGTTTATTAAAAATAAAAATACGTAAAAATTCAATTATACCAAAAATAATAATTGGAATATCCTACGAGTGGAATAGTATGCAAATGCTATTGTAATGATATGTAAGCCATTTCTAGTCCATATGAAGTGTCCCTACTGATGATGCTTGAATTCGCAGCTTAACCTGACTGGTTACGCGAATTTAATTACCCGTAAACTAAATTTACGATGAAATGAATAAAGTACATGAATAGTGGTTTTTCTCTTCGGAAATGAATAGTGTCATATGAATAGCAAAATTTTCTGAACGCTTCTCGGAATCTCAAACTTACACCAAACATGATGAATAGTAAAATGATGAATAGTGCTCGGTGAATAGTAACTGATGAATAGTAATTTCCGAGATGAATAATGAAATTTCGACATCTGAACAAGGGATCTGAAATTACGAGTTGTGACAGTCTTCCCCTCTAAAAGGAACTTCGTTCCGAAGTTCAGTTTTGGTTGATTTCTGAAGTATATTCGGTAAAAAGACGTGGATACTTGAGTTGCATTTGGTCTTCCCGTTCCCAAGTAAATTCTGGACCTCTTCGAGAATTCCAGCGAACTTTCACGATAGGAATTCATCTTTGCTTCAACCGTTCGACCTCACGGTCCATAATTTCTACTGGTTCTCCTACCAGGTTTAGGTTTGTCATTGAGTTGGATTCCTTCCAATGGAATTATCTGTGACTAATCTGAAGTCATTTCTTGGGATCTGAAAATGTAAAACATGTTTGTGTAACCTGCTACTTTCTGTCAAGGCTCAAGTCTGAGGGTTACTGGCCTACTCTGTCTGAAATATTAAATGGTCCAGTGTATATTGGGTTTAACTTCCCGAATTTATCAGAATGGTATCATGCCTTTCCTAGGCAGAACTTTCAACATAATCTTGTTACCAACTTGAAATTCTAATGGTTTACATCTTATTAAACTTGTAACAAATCCTTGATTTGTAAGAAATTCCTGGTTATTTCATGAGTGCTTACAGGAATAGTGAGTTGGGCTTTTTCCGAGTTCGGTCCGTCAATCGATAGTCGGCGCTTCTTGAGGTTTACAATGTGATATGGGCAATATATATTGCTGAACTCTGCCAGAACTCAAATTTGTATGTCAGCTGGTCGATTCTAAAATGAATCTTAAATGGTCTAATATACTAGAGGTTCAATCTCTCGTGTTACCAAAATTGCATCATGCCTCTCCAAGGCAAAGCTTTCAACTTAGTTCGTTCTCCCACATTAATCTAGATGGTTTGCTGTTCCGGGATACCCAATCCGCATGATGTGCGTCATGCACCAACCCTACTTCTACCAGTTTCTCGTTGCTTGTAACTGGTTCTTGACTTGCGAAATTTCCTTTGTTGTTCCATAGTTTAGTTCTAGACCAGTGAATTTAACTTTCCGATTTCGGTCTGTAAATTGGTAATTGGTACTTCGACCATAGAGTGCCTCAAATGGTGTAGTCTCTTCGCTTGTGCGATAACTATCGTTGCAAACGGATCTGATTTATGATAAATGGTTAGTCCAACCATTTCTAGAGTCAATTGCTCACTCTCTGAGCATATCTTTCCTATGTTTGAATTGTCCTCTCGATCTTGACCATTGGTCTGAGGATGATAGGCGGTGTTTACATCTAAATGGGGTTCCGAAGGAAATCTTAAAATGATTGCTAGAAGTCTGAGGTGATTCGATCACCTTTATCAGGAATAATTGAAACGGTTATAATGAATCTGGTGACTAATTATACAATGTTATACTTTTCGAAAAAGGCGTTATACGAAGAAGATAGAATATGGGTAACAATTTTTTTTTGATTCCTTGTGTTTTGGTCTAATGGGAGCTAAGACATGTGTCTTTCTTTACCTATTGTGCTTAGTCTCCATTACTGATGTTTGTAATCGATCTATGGTGTTCCTCCTAATTTCCTTCATCACACCTTCTAATATTCCTTATTGTCGAATCACAAAGCCCTAAATGCATAAGCGATGTAGTATGGTGATTTGTCTTCAAAATTTATCTCACGATTTTGAGTTTGTTTGTTTGTTTTTTTTTTATTATTTTTTTTTGTTCGAAATCTTTTTCTGAATAAACGACTTTAGAAAATGGAACAAATGGTCTACTAATTAATATCTTTCTTGATGATTCAAAATTCAATAGTTACGAAATGTGACACGGTTTTTAAACATGTTGTGAGTAGGATTGCTTACCAAAGTTTGATGTTTAAGTATTTCTCATTATACAATGGTTCTGCTAAATATTTGACTAAAAAGGATCGTATTTGATCAAAATAGGCAATTCAAAATTATTTTCTACTAGATACGTGATTTGTATAAACACAATTTTTGAAATCAACTTTATTTAAAAGTAAAAATACTAACAAGGATAAAATATTAGGATAGGTAATGTTCGCATAAATGCATAGATGTCTAACGTTCGGTTCCTGATATTGGAAGATGCCTATTGGCGATTTTCTGGCAAAACTACAAACCTAGGTATTCAACCAACTTAAGTCCTGAAATGGTTTATCATTGAAATTGTCATCATGTTTGGCAAAATGAGGGTGTCCATTGATACTATGTCGATGAATGTCTATTTTATTTCCACATGAAGCTGGGGAGGTATGCTTGGGCCTGATGCCTCTCTTGATGTGTAGGTAAGGTTATCCAGAAGTCCTAGAGAACACAATGCCTTGAGGGAATCTATGTCGATATCCATAATTCGAATCAATTATTCTTTGCGAAAACTCACTGCAGGGAAGTTTGCGTATAGATGAGGCCATGTTTAATTGGAATGCTTTACGGTATCAGTTAAGAGGCTTGGTTTATCTCTATAGTGCTGCTTAGCGCACCTTCACAGTGTGTTCGATCCTGCAACTCAATCTAGCTAGTACTTTTGAATGATAGAGCTAGACAACTAGGTCGGAGATGGTGGTTCGGATGGTCTCGTGGCATCTTAGAATTGTTGTTGAGTTATAAATTGTCTTAGTGTATACTTCTAGTCTAGGTTAGTAATTTTGTAATCCTTTCATTGTTTTTCTTGTATCGAGGAATCCTCCTAGTAATTGATATGGGAAGTCTCTCCTAGGGAAATCAATGGAAAAAAAATCCAACTTGATGGCTGAGTAAGTGACAGGTGGGGTAAGTATCCAGGGAGGGTTTGTCAAAAAGAGATGTTTATGAAAAAGCTTATTTGTTTACAACGCTTTGGAATGAAGATTGTTATTAACAATCCCTAAAAATTAATTATTTTCTTCATAGCATAATCCTTCCTGAATTATACATAGGTGATCAGGCTATATATAATTGAGGACTAATGATGCAATGCCTGAGTTAGTCAAAATAGCATTATTTATTTATTTTTTTCTCTCAAAAGTTTTAGATGGTGTTCAACGTTTTGTTTTGAAAAATGGTATTCTAGTCATTTCCTTTCAAGTAACATGAAAATTGTTTCGCGTAATAATAGTAAATACTTGGTGCAATAACGGAAAAATCAATTTATCGAGTAGCAATAAAATAGCTTATTTTAAAAATTCTGTAAAACAATTTCCCCATATGATAATAAAATAGTTTGAAGTAAAATTCGTTGAATGGTTTATTGGATACATGGGTGAATCTTATGGTATGGTAATAGTCTACTAATCCACTTATATAAAGAATGTAAACATCTTAGTTCATAACAGGGCAGTTGATGCGTGGGAATCGCAACAGGCTTTACCTCTCGAGGGATCTCGAGAAGCTTACAACCCCCACCAGGCAGTGTACCTGATCGTTGTAGTATAGTATAGTGACAAGTACCGGGGGATTGATCGTTCAGCTTAGGAATAGTGTCGCTAGGATTAGAAAACCTAATTACTAGTTCTAAAGGTGAGGGATGATTATTTTTGTATTTTTATATTTTTATGAAAGCAAGTAAAATCTCGGGTTTTGGAAGAGTGGGCGGAATTAGTTGCTATTCAACTAACCCAAAACTAAGATATAATCAAAATAAAATACTAAAAATGAAATTAAACTAATTATTACAGAGGTTGTGAGCAGTAATTGGAGAAATTGTGTTTACTTAGACTTCACTACTCCCTAGATATCTTTTACACGTTAATTACTTGTTATAATTGTATGGATGACGGATTGTATTCCTTAATACCATTCATGGGGTGGCATACATAACTCCCCAATTCTATGAGCTCTTATCTCCTCCTACACCATGACCCAGCACAACTATAGGGATTGTAAACAGTGGCTCATGCATTAAATACAACCAATAAAGACCTAGTACGCCTCGATTCATGTTTCTTAAGACGTTCAAGCATGTTACCATTTGGAGATCTGCCAGTTTTCTTAAGCCTAACATATAAAATCATTCATCCAAGACAAGAATAAACAAGTAATCAACACATAATCAACATCTAGGTTTCATTAGATCTAAGCAAACACAAAAGAGATCTAGCCTAGCATAATGGAATTGAGACAAGAACAAGATATAGACAACCAACACATAGACATATTGATTGAATTAGAAGAACACTTATCTCAATTACAATGCAAGGTATCAAGGGTTTGGAACCCTTGAAAAACCTGTAAAAGATACACCAAATTCGTCTTTAGGGTTTCACCAAAACTTCTCTCCCTTTTAATGTAAAAACTAGAAAACTATATATAGGAAAACCGAGGTGACGACGTCAAGAGTAAGGGTGTGACGCCGTCATCTCGCCGCCAAATACTTCCTCGGACGGCCTTGATCTACTTATGACGGCCTATGTGACGCCGTCAGCTACCACGGTATTTTATTCTTTGGGTCTTGACGCCGTCAAGAGCAATCTGTGACGCCTTCATGCACTGTTCCAGCCTAGAAATTTAAGACTTTGCCGATTTCTTCACTTTTATGCTCCAAAAACGTCCAAAATGGCTTCTTTTCCAGAATTCACTCTCCAAGTACCTAAAATCACAAAAGGAACGATTTAGGGCAATATTTGATCAAATAAAGTCGGATTCGGGCTTAAATGACCCCCTAAAAACGAATCATTTTTCGCCTCATCAGCAGTGGTTTATGATTATGAAGTGGTCGAGAATATGGTAGTGATATTAAGAGCGTGAAAGATGAATGTGTCTTTAAGGCATCTACAATCAACTGAAGGGGATAGTCTATGTGTGAAAGGATATAGGGCAGAAATTTGGTGCCAATGATTTGAAGTATTCGAGAATTTATACTAGGTAAAGTTAGCAGGTTCAAATGCGTAATCCCTCTAGGCATGACTAAAATGTATAAAGAATGGAAATTGTTGTACGGGTGATCTGAGTCAAGTAGGTACGACATCAAATGATGTTTTGATTTGCCATGAATGCAAGCTAAATGTCTTATGGTCAGGTGATACTTTTCGATATCCTTTCATGAAATGAGGTCTTGTCCCAATGTGACTAAGCTATATCGATCTCCGAAAAGAATATAAGTTTTGTTGAGTAATTGTACCTTGATTTTTAAATCCAACGAGTTTATACTAGCGTGAGGGTCTTATAATATGGAATGAGCGAAAAAGTCGTAATTTGAAGTAGTGGTGTTAAGGCATGGTGTATCAATATTGACAATCTATGGTAGAGGGGTTTCTTTCGCATCTAAGGTCAAATAGTAAGTAGGTATAGTGGTTTCTTTCGAGATTCGTTCATGAGTTATGCGTGTTCCTTCTTGGAGATATGGTTTCTAAAATTAACAACATTTATTTGAGTGAAACATTGTGAAAATTCGATCATAACTGTATTTTGGAGTGACTTTATTTGAAGTTTGTAATGAATATAGTTATGTAAAAGATGTGACTACGAAATATTTTGTACCTTGATAAAAACAATACCTCATATATATATATATATATATATATATATATATATATATATATATATATATATATATATATATATATATATATATATATATATATATATATATATATATATATATGTCTTTGGAAAAAGGGAATTCAAGAAGATTGTTGCTTAAACAAAAATGAGTTTTTAATCCAACCATTGAAAATCAATAATTTATCGTACTTCATAAGGTTTGCAAGAAATCTTTTTGTTTGTACAAGAATTTAATTAGATTTTGACTTACTTGAATTGTTATTATCTCTGAAACACGAAAACTAGGGTTTTATCTTGGTTAACATGACCATTTAATCGTAAAGACATCTTCTTCTTTATTAATCCTATTGTCTTACTTGCATCTTCCCAAAGTTGTAATTACATGTCAAATCTACTAATGTGACCACCTTGGTCGGTAGAGTGTTGCTAGAGCGACTAATGATGTAATTATCGACTTAGAATGTGGTGTAATCAAACTTGATAATGAAGCGAGAGTTGTGATGAGTTCCATTATGATGGTATAATATCGTTCAAAGCACCTTGTTGGTTTATTGTGTCATGGAGGTATGAGTCGATCATATCTAAGATAATATAGAGTCCTTGTGATAGATGCCACCCTTGGGCGATTGGTTGCAATTCTTATTGTGTTTGTGAGGCTTGTGGTATTATTCAGAGTGTATCGTCCAAACACTCATGGGTAATCTCAAATAATTAGAGATCATTGTCTAACGATGAAGAGTAGTAGGTTGTCAAGCAGTAGAGGCTCTCAAATTCTCACCAACCTCAAACCTATAAGGTGGTGTAACATGTGGTAGATGGTAATGGTATGTCAAATAGTGGTTGCTTCTTAAGCGGCCTGTCATATATGGGTGTAGGGTCCCTGAGATGTGATGGTGTTGGTGTTGCTTTAGATGATGAGAACAAAGTTGCTGACGATGAGATCTTAGTGGTGAGTTAGGAGACGATGGTGATAATACTGAATGGAATACTACCCTCTTTCGCGCTATCTCGCGACATCTAAGAGGTAAAACTGAAGTACGCACTATGGGACGACCAATAGTGAAATAAGTAGCTGACGGTGGTGGTAGTACCTGAGTAGTAAGCGCCCTACTAGTGAAGGAAAGAAAACATACTATCTCCCTTGCAATAAGCATCCTAATAGGTCCATTAAGATTTAGTCTGAACACTCTACCAAACGGCATTTTATGTATGGGCTGGATGATAGGAAAACCCTGTTCCTATAACAACTCAATGATGTTAATGGTGGTGTAAATGCAACTGGTGGTACAATGGTAGTGGAAGATGACAAGACATCTTCAATGTTGGAATCCGATAAAAGGATGACAGGGTGGGTATCTGGAGACATGTCACTCGTGAACCAAGTCAATGTAATTATATATGAGTATGGGTATAAATAACTTGCACAATGTGTGCATGAAACAACATGTATAATGAATATGCACCTATGATGAAATGATGAGATGCTATGATGATGTGGTTATAGTCTAGGGTCCAAGATACATCCAAGTTCGCTATAACCTTAGCTCTGATGCCAATCTGTCACACCCCCAAAATACCTGAATGGCAGCGGAATGGAATACCTGGGGGTGACTGTCATAGCACCACATTTACAGTTACATTGAACGACCTAAAGTGTCGTTTGGAAAAATACATTGTTTGATCATTAAAACATTCAGAGTTTACAAAACATAGGTCCCAAAAAGGTGTTGCAAGTTTATGAGAAACAAGTTCAACCCAGATCAAACGTTTCATAAGTGCAGGAAATACATATATGTGAGACGCGTCGACTGCGCGACTCCATGAAGGTCCAAATGCATGCAAGCAGGAGCTACCTTAATAACCTGAAAATACATTGCTAAAACGTCAACACGAATGTTGGTGAATTCCATAGGTTTGTAAGTTAAATCGTATGTACATAAACCACAAGTATAAAGTAAACCGACAAATTGTCAAAAATGCTACATTGTCTCTTAAGCTCATGACCCCGAAGCTAGACATAATATTGTATTGGCCCCAAAGGAGTGTTTACCAGACACTCAAATAGATTAGACATGAAATGCATCCGTATAACAACCCGTAATTTTTCACGTCTACATTTGTTTCCAAACCTCAACAATTTACTATTCACTATCGTAGTGTTTACTATTCACTATTTTCTGAAAAATTAAGTTTTACGATAATTAAATCACGTATCCGAGAGACCTCATCTTTGTGCACCACATATAGACTAGAGTTAGTCTACATATTTCCAGTATCATCATATTCATTTTGGGTCTTGCCTGTGTTTGCATTTTTAGTCATTTATATTCATTTATTAAATAAACGCTTTTACACGATTTTTGTGCATGAACAATATACCCGATACTCCCGACAATGGTTCTAATATATTTTCATATTCATTACAATGTTACAAATATTTTAGTATTATTTTACCAAGTGTTTTAAATTCATTTATTATATATATTTTTAATATATATACTTATGATAACTTAAGTGTTTGCGAATCGATAAATATTTAAACACCCGACACTTATACAAAATACATTTTTATAATTTTTTTTCTTTATTATACTTTATTTTGTTCCACTAAAATTTATTTCTAGCTAACTTAATACCTAAAGACTAAATATCTAACTTATATATATATATATATATATATATATATATATATATATATATATATATATATATATATATATAAATTAAAAACAAATTTTAGACAAGAAAATTAACACATTTAATGAACCAACAAACCCCATTCCCTTTGGTCCTTATTTCCAGTCGACACAAACATGACACAAATTTTCAAACTTGATTGATCTTGTAAGAGATTCATGTACTTATATATATTATAATTATATTAAAACTTGATATTTTATGACACATGAATTTAATTGAAGCATGGCACCAAGTCTTTTCTTTCTTCCTTCTTTTCAACCGAATCCAACCAAACAAGACACTCTTTGGTATTATTTTAATCACTTAGCTATTGATAGTTTATTAAAATATTAAAAATGCCATTATTAGATTTTTGTATAAAAGAAGATGTCCACTAGTTCATTTGTTCATACAATAAATAAGAACATACTCTTTTTCACTCTATCACATTCGGCCAAGCAAGAAATCAAGAAGAAGAAATTCGGTTTTGACCATTTCAAGTGTTATTCGATCTTTTGTGGGTTATATATTAGCTATATATGGTTTTGGACGAACCGTTGGGGGTTATTTGTTCTTGATCATTCTAAAAATCCTATATTTTCAAGTAAGTATAAAATAATTTGTATACCTTTCATTTTATACATTTTTATGCATGTTTTATGCATTTACTAAGTTTAAATATTTATTTAAACTCATTTCATCACCTATATCACCTATATACATGTTTGTGAGATTTTATTATGTTTTTATTTTTGAAACTATATATTGTTGAAGAAATTGGTGGAAGAGTTAGGATAGATTTGGAGTTGGTTTGAAGGGAATTAGTATAGAAAAATGGTTATTTAAAAATATGCGCGGAAGCGCTGCCCAAATTTTTAACTTTTATAAAATCAAGTTATATTTACAAGGATTTAGTCAAAAAATGAAAAAATATATTTTATAACGAAAACGTGGTCGTTTGAATGGATTAAAACGGATTCATAATGAATGACATACGAGTTTTTCACTTTTTCTTAACGTCATTTTCAACAACTATTTTTAGAAAACGTAATTGTTGCTGTCCAGATTTTTAACTTAGTAAAACTCAGTTTTGAACAATAAAACAAGTCCCCGAGGTTTCAAAATATGTTAGTACACTTAAATACCTTCGCGGGGATAGGTAGAACTTTAAAAACCAAGCTATAACGAAGAGGTTATGACTTAACGAAATTAACGACGAAAACTATTATTTTTGACAGCATTTCATATAGGGAATAGTAACCTGAAATTATTTTTAGACATAAATTTTAAGCACTTTGAGAGCAATTTTGGATAGAATATCATACAAGGAAATTGTACCATTTTAAATACATACGTTAGTCAAGCCGAGGACTTTTCAAAATATACATTTCATAAACATTCATGTCGTAGTTACGATACACACTTGCTAAACATCCAAAAATGTTATATTTTTACTATCGTTAAGAAATACCAAGTGACATTATTTTTATAACTAAACTCACAAACAAACATTTACGGGTGATATAACCTTTTATAAATTGCATACACGACATTATAGCACTACCTAAAACGCATTATCACTTTAGGTTGTGGTTAGAGCATCGCGCGTCATTTCCCGTGCACACTTGTAACGCACTACCTATTGCTTGAGGTGAGTATTCACGAACCCCTTTTTCTAACTATTTTAATCGCTTTGGGGTGGATGCATGAATTATTACTTGAACACTTTGAACATTGTTTTGAACCCTTTGATTATTATGAACTCTTTTGACTTGTCTTGACCTTATAACTTGTTTAGAACTCTTGAACTCAACTTGAACTTTTGAACTTAATGAACTGTACGTACTATGACCTAAAGTCTCGCCATTTTTGGTGGAGCGTTCTTAACCCTAAAGTCTCGCCTTATTGGTGGAGCGTGCTAAGTCTCCCATGTTTGGAGCGTTCTTAATCGTATATAATAGTTGTATGATGTACTGTTCGTACATTCGCATTGTTCGACACCTATTAGTAGTATGGATAGCGCTATTAGAGGTCGGCCAACCTCTCATTCACTATGTTATGGGACGCATATTATTTAATTAGGGGCTTTGCCTGGCATACATTATTATATACATGGTGCTTATATTGTGACCTATATTGACCACGTGTACATGACTACTAGACCTACGACTTTTACGCAATGGGTTGTGAACACACAGGTTACAAGTCTTGTATGGGCGGGACTTGCAACTGAGTGGATTGAAAATGCCTTTGCCTTGTGGACTATTCTCAAAGACTAAAAACTTATACTCTCTTTTAAAGGTTTTCATATTATATAAAACGTATGTACTCACCAACTATTTTCATAGTTGACCCGTTTTCTCTCATGCATTTCAGGTGATCGTCAGTAAGCTTTTCTTCAAGGTCTTTGCATAATGAAATTTTCACATGTCATTACTGATCATTATGTACTAAAATGCTATCTTTTGGAAACCAAACTTTATATTTTAAGTTGCCAATGTCGGCTATAACAATGTTGTAATAATATACTTTTCCTTTAATGTAAATTATGGTATTGTTCTATTTCTCTTTGGCAATGTATATTGATTTCGTCGCACCTCGCGTTTCCGCCTTCGGCGGGGGGTGACAATCCGTAATTCCGTTGGAGCAACCCAAACACGGATGGAGGCGTCACCCTCGATAGATCTATCCACTCACTCTCACTTGGCAATATAATTAACGGTCCATGATAATAAAGGGGACTTAACTTGCTAGTAAGGCAACTAAGCAATGTATGGAATTTAATACTTGGGCATGTACAAAAATAATTGATGCAATGTATTCTCTCCCGTGGGATTGAAATCAAATGAGTAATTGAAAACGGGGCTATGAAAACTCACCTGAAGTGATAGTACAATGTGATGAAATGATCGGGACAACAAGGCGCGAACACTAGCCGCAACCTAAATGAATGAATATGATCTACTTTAGATCATGAAATTGATGTAATGAACGTTCATGCACATGATACCTATACCACTCGTAACTTGAAAATACTTGTTATTATCAAAGTAAGGTATTTTCCATACTTAGGAAAAATAAGTCCAACTAGAATTATAGAAACTTGTCGTAATATATCGTATATAAACTGTTAGTGTTATATTCATCGCCTTAAAAACCTTGAAATAACGTCAATTAGTCGTATAAATAAGCCTTGGGTCGTACGTACTTCATTAGTTAAGAATATAACTCTTGAACAAGAAATCTAGAAAATATAGCATTTAGTACGTAGTTTTATTATTTCTATTAGTGACTATAATTATATATATAGTTTTGACGATTTTAAAACGTGTATAACTTTGTCGTTTTAAGTTCATTTTCCTCGTTTTTTATATCCACGGATTCATCTCAACATGTATTAATATATTTTTGGTAGTTCGGCTCCTCTAGGTTACGTCTAATGCCTCTCTTTGTCCGTCGAAAATCGTCCAACAGCACGTTATATTTTCAGAAAATAGTTTTCGTCGTTAAACTTGCAAAAATCATAACTCCTTCGTTATAAGCTCGTTTTAATCCGTTCTTTCGCCTACGGCTTCGTTTTTGAAAGTATTTTCTAAATCTTTGGTCAAAATTTACCCATCACCTACTGAGTTTCCCACGTTTTAAAAATATGGACAGTAGGTATATATATTGTTTCAAAAACCATTTCTAGGGTTCTAATCTAGTTTCAACTTCAACCAAATCACTTCCAATCACCACAAAACTAGTCTCATCTTACCATACACCTTCTTAGGGTGTCATGGGTTCCTAAACATCATAAATCAAGTGGATCTAACAAGGATCTAACTATAATCTATTTCTAGGGCTCAAAAGTTAGATATGTATAAAATGGAGTGGTATAAATAACATATGCATGTAGATCTTGTATATATATCATATGAATCTTGTAAAAACTTGGTAAAATTATAAAGATGAGTTTCATACACTTACTTGAAAGATTAATGAGATTTTGATGATGAAAACCTATGTAAACCTTGAGTTTGTATTACAAAACCTTTATAGGAGTACAAAATACACTAGATAATTTACTAGATCTTGAAAAATAAAGTTTTCTTGTTGTTCTTGTTGTCTTGGCCGAGCACCACCCAAGAAAGAAAGAGAGAAAAGTTAACTTGTTTAGATCTTGTAAAATGAGTTGAAAATGAGTAGATTTTGTTATATATTATATATATTAGACAACTATATATCAACATTAATGAGATGGTATGATTTTCAAAGTTGTAAGATGATTAGTATGGATGGGGCGTGCATTTATGGAAGGGGGAAAGAAAAATGAGGTGTTGTGTAAGATATTTGGTAAATCTTGCATTATAATGCATATATTAATAGTTTTAGGGAATACCGGCTACCGAGTTAATTAAAAATAAATTTTAACGGAGTTAACCGGGACATAATAAAGTCATAAAAATTGTAAAAATATGTTATTTACAAGTATTGAGTATTTGGAAAATTATTGTTTAGTTTTTACGAAAACCGTTGTAATTAAATTAGGCGTACGATATAAATTAAATAAATTTCCAAAATACCGGGTAAATTAATATTATAATTTTTATATCATTAAAATGAATATAAAAATATATTAAGATCATAGTCGGGAGTGTCGGACGTGTTAGTCACATTATTGGTTGCGTGTTAACGTTTATTAAAAATAAAAATACGTAAAAATTCAATTATACCAAAAATAATAATTGGAATATCCTACGAGTGGAATAGTATGCAAATGCTATTGTAATGATATGTAAGCCATTTCTAGTCCATATGAAGTGTCCCTACTGATGATGCTTGAATTCGCAGCTTAACCTGACTGGTTACGCGAATTTAATTACCCGTAAACTAAATTTACGATGAAATGAATAAAGTACATGAATAGTGGTTTCTCTTCGGAAATGTATAGTGTCATGTGAATAGTAAATTTTCTGAACGCTTCTCGGAATCTCAAACTGACACAAAAAATGATGAATAGTGTTCGGTGAATAGTAACTGATGAATAGTAATTTTTCGAGATGAATAATGAAATTTCGACATCTGAACAAGGGATCTGAAATTACGAGTTGTGACATATACAAACAAAATAATTATACCAAACATTATACATATATACAAAACATTATTAAACACAAATATACAAAATTTTATACATATACAATACATTTTTTTAAACACAACACACAACACAATATATATATATATATATATATATATATATATATATATATATATATATATATATATATATATATATATATATATATATATATATATATATATATATATATATATATAAAAGCACTAAACGACAAAAATTGAAAAAGTAAAAAAAAAAAACAAAAAAGTACTACCCTAAGGGGTAGACCCCGTTAAACTAAAAAACTAGCCACCGTGATTATAACTCAACCCAAGAGGAATTTAGCCATTGGCACATGTGGCCGGTCCCACTTTCGCCACGTCGTCTATAGCTAAATCAAATTCCTTCATTTATATCGATAACAACTCCTTCACTAAAGTATATATTTATTTTTATGTATTGATGATTGTATATTTGTATGTATGTTTATGCTACGTATGAAAGTTTTAGCTATAATGGCGTTTGATAACATAATTATGAATTGTAAAGTAACATAAAAACTAAAAGCTTTTTTTAACATTTTAAATTGTAGCGTTTTAGCAAAATCCGAAAGATTAATGCTCCTTACCAAACAAGCATTACAATTTGATTGTATTGTTTTCATTTCATTGTGAGTAATTTATCTATGTTAAGGTTTATCTGAATGCTTTGAAGTGAAATTAACGGCTTCATGTAAAAATGTGATAGCTAATTGCACTAATGGTCTCTGTGATTAACTAAACAATTATTTTACGTAATAAATTGTGGAAATGATGCATACATTACAATGTAGGCAAAGGCAATTGCTTACATTTCCTTTGTAAAAATTTAAAAAATTACAATTCAGTCCTGCAGTAAGTCCATGATATATGTTTTCCCCCTATTATTTTCTCTTTTTTTTAAATGAAATGTAGGTAATTGCCTACATTGTAATGTAGACATCATTTCCTCAAACAAATTATTCATGCAACTATTTCATCAAAGAGACGATTTTATCAAATATTTTACTTAACAAATTATTCATGCAACTATAACATGGGTTTTGCTATTCATACATAATACTCTATTCATTTTAAATTAATAGTCCACATGTTCATTTTGGAATGTACCAATTAAATTGTCAAATACTAAACATACAAACATGTATATGGAAGTTTGATCGAGTTTACCATATTGCCCTTACTTAAAATTATTAGTACAAACTATAAAAGAAAGACAATAATTAATTATTTAAAAGTAAAACTGTTATTTTGCAAAAAATTAGAAAGGGAAACAATTCTTAAATGGTATGATTAAACTTACTTAAATAATCCATGTGATTTCGTTTATATCGTTTATAACGGATTTAATTCTTATTTTTCTTTATTGGATTTTCTCCATATAGTTTTGATCAATAGCGGGTTTGGTCCATTGACAAACAATTCCGTTACTTTGAGGGCCCGTTTGTTTTATAAGTGGTTTTGGATTAAGATTTGGATTTGGTTTAAGATTTGGATTTAAGATAGGTTTAGGAGAGAGAAAATATATTTATTATACCATATACTAATAAAGGAAAATGATGTGACATGTAATACTAAGCTTAACTTCATTGTTAATGTTTGATGTTGCTTCCTATTGGTCCACAAGTTGTGATTAGGAGCCCAACAGTGTTTGCAACCTGGATTGGCAATATCCCATTGGCTTACAAACAAGACCACACTTAAACTGTTCATGGATTAGACAAGTTAATACACCTAACGTGTTAAGTTAGTACCTACAGCAGACCTAATGTCCTGTACAACTAAATCTCAGCCACCCATTACTATCACACACTCCTCTTTCTAAAAAAAACACACACTCTGCTTATTTACAGATCTTTTGTTTGTGTTACAAATCGATGTGAGAACATCAATACACAACCAAGATGCAGATACTTTGACCTGAAGACGTGGATCTCCCAAGTAAGTTTTTATGTCTGATGATTGTTAATTTTTAGGCAGTCTTAGGCTTTCATGTTTGGGGATTTCTTTTGTGTTTCAAGATTTAATTGCAGTTAATCAACAGGCAAAAATTAGGGTTTCGCTCAACAAGATGAGGAACTAGGTGACTACATGAAAAATATAATTGGTGTGAAAAAAAATGCAAACATCAGTTATTTATTTTATTTTATTTATAAAAAGTATGTACTTTTATTGATAGGTTTTGTTTAATTGCAGGTTTCAACTATTTTTAGTGAGATTCATGGATTATAAAGAAGGCTAGAGTAAAAAGAACAAGGTTTGATTTACAGCCATGTGTATTTATTATTTTGATGTTTTTTGGGCCTGTTTATTTGTTATGTGGTGATAATATGTGTTTGTGTAATTAGCCATTGGTCAATTAGGCCTTTAACTGCTTTTGTGGTGCTTATGAAATTTTGATAGCCATTGATGTGTTTTACAAAATTTGGTGATAAAACTACTAAAGCTGCATTTTTTTCATTGTTTTCCATTTGTTTTGTTATGAAAATGTGTGCGGCGATGTTAGAAGAATTGAAAATACTATATTTTGTGTCATAGGCTCGATGTCCTCACTTGAGCCTATCATGAATTGTCACAGAGAGGCTGCAATTAGAAGGTGAAGTTGAGTGCTTGGCTGGACAAGTATTTGAACTTCGGTTGTAAAGTTTACTACAAATTAGTAGCATATATTATACTTAAATGTAATCTTACATTGGTTATGGATGAATGACACATAATGGAAAAGACTAAATAATGAGTGTATATATATATATATATATATATATATATATATATATATATATATATATATATAGGATTAGTTTAATGTTGTGAAAAAGGTATGATGATTTATAAGGAGCAAGGCTTCTCAAGAAGAGCACCTATGTACAGAGGAGTCACAAGGTAAGAAAAAAAATCAAATAAGATACCATCTTATGTAAGGTTCTTACTTTCTATACACGTGTGCTTGACAGTGCTTTAATTGAAGTATGTATACTTCTGCAGGTATTGGAACTCGGGTATTGGAGCTCACAGCTGTGCTACGAGCTATATAAAGAAGAAATTATTGATCTAACCTCCATTGAATCTTCAATTGCAGTTGATAAAATGCAGATTCCTCTACCTAGGTATGGATTGACATAAGTACCCATTAATTGTCATCTCTGTTTGCAGATACTAAGGTTATGGAAGGCGACATGCTGAATATTTCCTAGGATTTCATAACCTCATTGGAGTAAAATTTTCACTAATAACATCTAAGAGGATTAGTGCAATTTGAAAAAGCTAAATCAAATTATTTTTTTCTACAGTCGCATATACCTTTCTAATTCAATATGATTGAAAAAATGTAAATCAGATTAATTGATTTGGCTTTTTCAATCATATTGAATTACAAAGGTATGCGTACGCTGTTGAGATGGTATTTGGTGGAGTCGACAAAGGTGAAATCAGCAGCATCCTGGCAAAGCACGTTATTACAGTTGCAGCCGTGGTGGGCGAATCCTCTTTTGTCGATTTTTTGTTTGCCCAACAATTATTTGACTATAAGTAAAACCTTATTATTAAAAAAGGAATGACCTTTTTCTCACGTATGACAGGTAGTAGGTTCTGGGTTGGCCTCCTACAGCAGCGGTTCGTTTAATATCAGTATGGATGGTTTGTGCCCTAAAGGTAAATACTTTATAAATAGCTTATTGGCATATACAAATTTTAAGCAAATAAATTTCTCCTAGCTAAAACTGGCTAAGTGGCCAAAGATGGACTTATAAGCTATTTATACTTTGCAATAAAACTTTTAAACCCCTTTGGGCATGTTCCCAACCAGCATGTTCTACTACCTGTATTTCTAATATATCAAACTGATGTCCTGTTTGCATAAGTGAAAGGAAGCTGGTCAGGAGACAATTGGTTTGCGTAAAGTTTTTAGAGGATCCATGGCAATAAATTAGTAGGGATCTCTGGACACTTTCATACTCAGGTACTTCTCCACTTCGAGCGTTTCAGATGGCAATAACAATTTAGTTACTTCACTTCGATCATTTCATTCTCAATTCAGTGTTTGCAAGATACATAGTGTTGACTACAGATGGCAGTAGCAACCCATTCATACGAAAATGGGTCAATTTGGGGTGTTAAACTATTTTGTAATTTAAGGACAAAAAAAATGACAGAGTTATAGTTCCTGGGGCAGCTTTTTGTTTATCGGCAAGCGTGTGCTCTTTTTATTGGGTAGGAAGATTGGGTAAGTTCTTTATTATCAAATGATTCTCTACAATAACTAATAAACTAAAAAAAATTGAGTTAAGTATAATGGTTTGGGTAATCATTAATAAGCTATTTTAGTAATGAAATCCGGGATTAGGATCAACAACCCCCATTAAAGATTCTTGCTGACGGATGTTAAAACTTTGTCTTTTTGGTTTCGGGTATATAGTCTTTGATAGTCGAATCTTTCAGCTGATGCCGTTCTTAATGAAAGTAATGTATCTGGACTTTCGCTTATATATTAGTGTCATTTATATTATAGTTGCTGGAAAAAAAATTGTTTCACCAAACTTTTTTTTTTTGTTTTCATACGAGAAATACTTGAACGATCAACTTATATCCCATGCCCTAGGTAGAGAAATTAAGTTTTGTTCTTTCATTTTGGTCTTAGTAATGGCAGCTTCAAGGACTGAGATATGTGCACACTCAGCGTCTCAGCGAGACTAGAAATTGATCCTTCATATTCGTTTGCCTTTATGAATTTCACATTTTTTTTCCATTATGCTTAAAGTGTTTGTTTGTGTGTGAGTTTTTTAACCTATATATAAACCTTTTTGAATTATTCCCGTAATGATGATGATAGTTTGGTATGTTGTTTGTTGTGATAGGTTGTGGGTGAACCTCTGATTGCTGCTGAACCAGAATTGACACAATTTGTGTTGACCGATGATGATTAATTTATGATAATTGGATGTGACGCGATATGGGATGTCATGTTAAATGAAGAAGCGGTGGGCTTTGTCCGAAGACAACTAATGCAACACAATGACCTTCAATGGTGTGCTACAAAACTCATTAATCAAGCGTTACACCTACACACAAGCGACAATCTCACTGCTATTGTCGTTTGTTTCTCTTCTCGCATTGAGTCTCCCAAGCCACGGCGTCCAAAATGTGAATTCAGATAAAGCGCACAGTACACACGAGTCGATATGCTTCAAGACAAAGAAATGGTAAAGTTTTTGTTTTCTTTATTATTAAGCTCCCTCTTGCTTCTCCTGCTGCTATGATTTCTAAATAAATCATTAACTGTGTTATAAAACAGTTGCACTGCAAATGGTTAAAAAAAACGAGAACAAACAAGATGGAAGGAACTAGAAAGTTGATATGAAGACAAGCATTTGAATGCTGAACCTGCTGTGAAACAAGCCTTTGGATACTTGTACTTAACCCATTTAATATCCTGAAATTTTATTTATTAAATGTTACTTTAGAGATTCAAACTTTTTTATATATTTTATAATAATCTGTTATAGTTCTACTATAACAAAAAGACATTGCTAAGGTTGTTGAGGGTGTTATTGAGGATGTTAAGAAAGAATAATGTTGGTTACATGTTACAAGAGGAATATATACTATTGTGTTTTATAGAAAAAACATACAAGAGTTGAGGAATATATACTGTTAATAACATGTCACTCACTTACGATATTGACAATCCTCACAGAAGGTGAATAAATTCACAGATTTAAAGCTAAAATATTTGGAATCATTTTAGTCCTACGACAATTTAACGCACACAAAAATACACTCTGTTACAAACAACTATGATTGAATACCAACTTTTAAAAACATATATAACAAAGTATCAACGTACTTCGACTAAACATAAACATAGCAATAAAACAGCCACACCGCAGCATCGCACGGGATAATCTGCTCGTTTAAATATATTTTATAAAAATTTTAAATAAAAAATATTAGTTAGATTGTAACAGAATACATTTTTTATAAAATAAAAAGTAAAAGAAAGAAAAAAAGACAAATCAATATGAGGTTGACAAATTTATTAAGGGCTTGTTTGGCATCTGAGATTTGCTTGGGTTTTGGATTTAATTAATGCAAATCATCTGTTTGGTTGTGTTTATGAGGTTTAAAATTGAGACTCAACCCCAATGGTCCCACACTTTTCAAAAGTAGGGGGAGGGGTGGGGTTTGATAAATATTTATGTTTTTTGTGCCCCACTTACAACTTTACTCTTATTTATCTTTATATTTATTTTTAATATTCATATTTTTTATTACAAAAATATTATATAAAATAATTAATACTATTAAATATTATTTTCTCTCTCCTACATCAAATCCAAATCAAAATCCTAATCTACAACTTTACATTCAAATCAAAATCCTAATCAAAACCCATCTACAAACCAAATGGTCCCTAAAATAAAAAAAATTGTATTTGAAATGACATAATATACAAAACCCACCATGGAGGTGAGATTTTACTGTTCGGGATATAAGGTTGTGTTACAATGGAAATGTATCATAACAAACAGGGAATGTCTAACCAATGCCCTAAGGAGGGTGGCAATGATGGGCGGCATCACCAACGGCATGCCTTTGCCGGCGGTGAACACCGCCGCCACTTCGCCGGCATGCCCAACGGCATAGGTGCAACGACAAACATTGCCTCAGCGGTTTGGATATTTTCGAAGCAAAATATGACCGTTTGTAATTAATTTTGGAACGTTGGAGGAGCGGTGCAAACCAAAAAATAAAGAAATAATAAAAAAAAAAAAATCCCCTATATATATTAAACTAAAACACATATATTTTTAACACAAACAATACAATTCACATATATAACCAATTCACATATTTTTACAATGGTTTTATTATCTTCTTCTTCGTCCGACTCGATATTGAGTCCCGCCGAATCGTCCAAACTAGTGCCATCCGGTAGCACCCTAGAAACCTTATGAGCCGCGTACGATTCAATTGACGACACGGCAAGCTCTACCGAAACTCGGGAGTATGTAACCCGTTTTCGTGAAGAAGCTTTACGAACCCTTATGAATGATTATTTCGTTGAACGTCCAAAGTTTAACGACGACCGTTTTCGTGAACGGTTTCGTATGAATAAAAGCTTGTTTTTAAGAGTTGTTGCTAATGTTGAAGCGAATTTCGAATGGTTTCAAGAGGGCCTAGATGCGAGGGGAAAAAAAGTTTCACGGCATTACAAAAATGCACATCGGCCATTAGGCAACTCGCAACGGGTGAACCTCCAGATAGATTTGATGACTATTTAAACATGGTGCGCCGAACGTCAGGTTATATATATTTTTTAAAGTTCTTGTTATTAATTTTTTATAAAGTTATCGTTATATATATTTTTTAAAGTTCTTGTTATTACTCCCTCCGTCCTAAAATTATTATCCAGTTTGAATTTTCAAAGTCAAACTGATTCAACTTTGACCATAAATATATATTTTTTTATTATATAATACTTGATGAAAAATTATACTATTAAGAAGTACACTTAAAACCCAATCCATCTATATATTATCTTACCGATGGAATCTATCCTACATGGTCAACGTTTGTTAAAGCAAATAAGCATTCGGTTGAACTGAAGGAAAAGAGATTCAAGAAGATACAAGAGTCTGCAAGAAAAGATATCGAGCGAGCTTTTAGTCGTCTTAAAAATAAATGGATGATTCTCGCTCGTCCTCTCTGGGCAATGTCGGTTGAAAAGATTCGACAACTCGTTTATACGTGTATCATATTTCATAATATGATTTTAAAAGACGATCGAGTTGCAATATCACCGGTTCATATAATGGATCCGCCGGTCGAGCCAGTTTATGACGATAGTGTATTACCGGAGTTAATCGACGAACAAATCCATTACCGACTCCTATATGATCTTACGGACCACGTAGAGGCTCAAAACTTAACATATCTCGATGATTAGTTATTTCCTTTTTATTAAGAATAATGTAATTTTCTTTTATTTTTTTTTAATTTTTTTTAATTTTTTTTAAGTATTATGTAATTTTCTTTTAGTTATTAATGAAATATTTATATTTTAATTAAATTGTTTAATTTAATTTATGAAAAAAAAAGTTGGGAAGTATGAAAAAGGCATAGTTGCCACTAAAAAGGGGTTGGGAGGTATGAAAAAAGTATGAATGAGGTGAAATGAGGTGGAATGATATTATTGGTGGATTTGGGAGGTATGTGTAATTTCGAAAGCATAACTGTCACCATTCTAAAGGCATTGGATAAGAGGGTATGGACCCACATAAAAGACACTCATTGGCAAAAAAAAAAAGGATATACAAAAATATCTTTTAATTAAAAAGTGATATGAGCCCACGTAAAAACAAAAAAAAAAAAAAAAAAAAAAAAAAAAAAAATCTTATCCAATGCACTTAGGGCATTGGTTAGACATACGGGAAACGAGTCCTGATACCAAACGGGCCTGAGTGTTAAATGCCAACTTGTATAGACTAAATGACAAAAATGCCCTCTGAACACCGCTACTACTTAGTACTATTTTTTTCAACCTTCTTCAACCTCTTTTTTGCAGCTACCATCCGCTAATTCTTACTATTACTTCATCAAATATCAGGAAGCACCATAACCTACACAAACACATAAACTTGACATGGGTTTCACTCCAAAACAATAAGACAACCCCATCTTCCTCAACTATCATCAAGACCCATATCCTACACAAGATCACAAGTACTTACACACTCACTCAATCGAGCAGATCTGGCGGCGGAGGTGGCCATGGTGGGGGCATCAGTGGCAAAGGCTGGTGATGCAAGTGTGTGTGAGAAAGAGAGAGTTTTGGAGAGAGAAAGATATAAACATGTAAGTGGGAAGTGTGATTTTTTGTGTGGTTATCGCTAGTTCGAATACTCCTTGGAAACAAAGTCAGAATCGATTATATGATTTATACACATGGATACTAATTACTAAAAGAAGTCGAAAAAGAAAAGACAGAGAAGGACCTACCCTCTAGAGAAGTGAAAATAGATTTGGGCACTTCAAATGTCGAGATGTTGGAGTCCCGTTGAAACGGTTGATAATATGAACAGACAATTTGACTACCATTACTTCAATACTCAAATTCAGTGTTGCTTGGACAATTGCAATGCTCCAGATTCTTCAATACCATAAGTCCAACATCCAAAGATACGTTAGTTATACTCCTAACTCTCATTTGCTCCTGATTCCCTCAGCTATCTTATCTTGTTACAACTTTTAGAAACTAAATAGTTTGCTGTATTCAGAACCAACAAATCCTGCTCCAAGAAGCTATCTTATCTTATTTTTACTTTTATATTTTTTCAAACCATCTTCAACCTCTTTTTTCCAGCTACTCAAATATCAGGAAGCACCATAACCTACACAAACACATAAACTTGACATGGGTTTCACTCCAAAACAATAATAAAACCCCATCTTCCTCAACTATCATCAAGACCCATATCCTAAACAATACTACACAAGATTACAATTTACAACTCAAAATACAAATTCAAACACAAAAATCATTACCATTAAAACTACAAACTACAGACATAGACACATCTGGCGGCCGAGGTGGCCGTGATGGGGGCATCAGGCTGGTGATCTAAGTGTGTGAGTGGGAGGTGTGATTTTTGGTGTGGTAATGGCAGTTTGTGGTGGCTGGTTGTTTAACGATAGTGTGGTGGTCTAGTTCGAATAGTCCTTGGAATCAAGTCATAATCGATTATATGATTTATAGGCATGGATACTAAAATGTTGAGATGTTGGAATCCAGTTGAAACGGCTGATAAGATGAACAAACAATTGAGCATTTATAAGAGATGATGAATCAGACAATTTGACTACCATTACTTTCAATACTCAAATTCACTGTTGCTTGGACAATTAACGCTCCAGATTCTTTACAATACCATAAGTCCAACATCCAAAGATATGTTAGTTATACTCCTAACTATCATTTGCTTCTGATAACCACAGCTATCTTATCTTGTTACAACTTTTCATGACTATCTCTTAAACTCCCCAAGATATATATCTCCTAAAAGTACGCACTATCTATCGGGTGAGTCATTTATAAGGTAGTAACCTTCATATGTGACATGGGATTGATGTCACTTTTCTGGACATATGATAAGTTACACTAAAGGCTTTTTTGGAATGAGAAGGTCGGCCCTAATTCTCGGTGATTGTTATAACAGTCACTTAGAAACTAAATAGTTTGCTGTATTCAGAACCAACAAATCCTGCTCCAAGAAGGTACTAATCTGTTACAATTTTATGTATTATTAAAGCCAAGTGATTTTGTATGTTCGTTCATTGTTGATGTGGTTATATCGACTAGTGTATTTAAAAATGGGTCAAACTTGGTTATGTTTTAGCTTTGATGGGTTAATTGGGTTGGGATACGGGAGTTGACTGAAAATGAAAAACAAAAGCATGTCAAATGGGACACATGAAGTCTACTAAGCTTGGAGACCTGCGGTAGGGGTCGTAAATCGTAATTATGAATTTAAACAAAGAACTTACAAAAGATTTCCATAAACTTATATAGAACCCTTCATTGATTAAAAAAAAAAAAAAAAAAAAAAAGAAGGTTCATAATGTCAAGTGGAACAACAATCAAATACATGGCTTAAAACAAGAACAGTTGCATTAAAGAAACCAGGAAGCGTCATATCAACTCAAACAAAAAAATACACCTTCTCTGAAATTATTGATAGAGGCATTGACCATGGCATCTTTTCTCTGTTGGGCTCCGTAATAACAACAGGTTATAAGAAATTATTGACCAGCTGGAAATCCCATCCAGAAATTTGAAAACCCGATCTATAGATAAAAAACACAGAGTATATCAGAAAACAAGACATTGTTTGATCATGTTGAGCTGAATATTTGTAACTCAAATCTATTTGAAACATAAACAACTATTTTGCATAATATATTGGACATGTATAAAGTGCATTGTGAAAATTTGATGCTTCCTTATCAGCCCCAGTAAAATTTTTTAATCATTACTGAAAATTAGTATCTCCCTTTGTTAAGCACGATCCTTATGTAATTTCTTGTAGACCTCAATATCGAAGTAGTACATAAAGTTATCTAAAGCCTTAATCGATTCATCATTCATTATCGTTATCATCATCCTATATTAAGAGATTGGTTAACTAAGGCCAAATGGTAGAGTAAACAACATGTAGTCTATCATACTGATCTTTATGACAGCAAGTCAAAGTTGATGTCAACTATCCGTACTTACCACCTGAAAGTCAATAAACAAATGTGGTACTCTAGCAAAAGAATTGGCTCTGAGTTTTAGTCTTATCATAAAATTTAAAAAAAACAAGAACAAACTACTATATAAATGCCTCATTGACAAAAAGTGGAGAAAGTCGATACCTGTGGCTGGCATAGCTATATCCATAAAATCCGCAACCCGTATGATGTGAGTGGATCCTTGAAACAACTAGACAAAACAAAAATTCGTTGTTACTAGGTGAGTTTATCAAACATCAAACCACCGTTACAAAGATATTAATTGCAAGACAGGCTAGAATAACAGAACTCATTCAAAAACATATGTCAATGAAATGAAATTAAGAACATGATATGACTGATTAGTAAAATGTGGACTTCAATCAGATATTGTAAGTACTAAGTAGAATAAAATTCTGAAAATGCAAACTACTTGTACTAGCTCTTTCCGCTTAAAATCCATCCCCAAATGACACACTCTAAATTACAAGAATTCAAAAATACAACACCAACAAAGGAGCCAGATGCATCACTTAGATAATTAAGTAGTTGCACAATCTATCATCCTTCATAATCGGCATTACCTTAGTAAACTTTGGTTACAAAACTAAAACATATAATCACTTGTTCAAAATATTTTAGATTGATATGGAGAGTTATGAGTTCCATTTTGATATGGAAATAAGTAATTAAATAAATAATAAGTTTTGCTGCAATTGATTACGAGTGGCCTGAAAACTTAATTAAATGAGATAACAAACTTCAAATGCAATGCCAAACACCCCTTCAAATACATAATGTAAAAAGTCAAAGGTAGAGAGTGGGACATACCTTTAGCTTATGTAGACACAGGGGATATAGGAGATAAGGGGCCAATAGGAGCCTCTTCTACTTGTCTTTTCTTTCAGTTCATCTGTGCATTCGTCTATCCACAAACTCAAAAGTGAAGGCAACAACATTTCTGGTAGATCTTTTATCTTTGGGCACTTCTGAATATTGAGATGTTGGAGGGAGGTGAGGTGTTGGAGTCCGTTTGAAACTGTTTCCAATTTCTCAAAACCAGATAAGGAAAGAAGAGTAAGAGATGAAGGAAGCATATGCGACAATTGGCTTCCACTGGTCACATCTTCATCTTCTTCTGCTGCCGATCCACCATATAGCAATAGGTGAACAAGAGAAGGTGGGAAGTTTTGTGGGCCAAACTTTGAAATGGGCTTCTTCAGACCCCCTATTGCTAAGAAACCCAAGTTAGGAGGCCAAAGCCCAAAGGAATCAACATCCATACTTTCACAATTCCATATTCTCAGATGCTTTAACGAGGTGAGATTCGGCAAGTCGGCAGCAGGAAATGACTCTAAACTCGAACAATCTTGTATTATTAATTCGGTGAGTTGAATGAAACAAGTCAATTCATTGATTGATTTCTGATTATTCCAGCTATATATATGTACAACCTCAAGCAACGGTGGCATGCTTGTGTCGAGAAGCACCTCCTTTTCCAAAAGTTGATCACATCCATCAATTGTCAGCCACTTGAGCTTCTGCCCTCCTGTTGGGAAATGCAATACCTGTCCCAAGGAACTCTGGAAAATTGCAATCGAATCACATTTCCATATTCTCAAATCTTGAATGTTGTTTGGCAAATTGCAACGCTCAAGATTTTGACAATTAAACAAGTGCAAAATCCTAAGAGATGTTAGTTGGTTGCATCCATCCTCTTTCTCTCCTAAACTCACCAATTTTGAACAATCCTCTACACCCAACTTCCTCAAATTCACAAGAACCTTACTTGCCTCTGCTTCTGATTCCCACAAGTATCTTATTTCATTACATCTTTCTATACTTAGTTCTTCAACTGCCCCAAGATAGTCCATAACACCTCTCCACACCTCATCACTAAGTCCTGAAATACTACAAATACTCAATTTGGTGACGGCTGAAGCTACACGAATCAGACTTCTCAATACCCCATCACCACAACTCCTTAGACGTAACACCCTCAGCGAAGGTAGTGCTTTAAATGAGACTTCAACCAAATTAGGACAAAATTCTATTTCGAGCTTTTGAAGGCATGGAAACACTGCATCAACAACACCACTATTTGTTGACCATACCTCCCACCCTCTCATAAATTCAAACCTTAAACTTTCAAGTTTAGGAAATGCAATACCTGTCCCAAGGAACTCTGAGCCCACAACTTTCACCTCGTTTAGACCTCCAATATCCAACTTCTTAAGTGATGGCAGTTGCCCAAGTGGTGGTAGAAACGTACAATTTCTACCACCCCGAATTGAAACACTAGTCAACTGATGAAATGAGGGATCCCCAATCCACTTTGGAAATACTTTACCTCCATATGACACAATATTTAGATCTTTCAAGTTATCACTATGAGGCTTGAGCGCATCGAGGACTTCCTTTTCAAGTTCATTTCGAGAATCATCGCTCCATCCCATTTCCATGTGTAGCTCACTAACCCTCTTTTTTGATAAGTTCACTTCCAGTATATCCCTTGCAATTTGCAGTTTCTGCAGCCCATCAATATAAATCTCCGCTTGGAGATTCTTTAAGTTCCTAAGCCAAGATATAAAAAAGGCGTTGTTTTCAACAACTACTTTGTTAGAAAGAGTTTGTAGGCTTTTCATCTCGCTAATCCCTGGCGGCATCATATTCCAAAGCAATGTAAACCGAATGTCAAAATGCCGCAAATTTTTAAGCTTTAAGAAGCTTTCGGGCAACTTAGTCAACTTACAACAGCCGGAAACAATCAATGTTTGCAAGTTATAAAGATTGCAGACACTTTCTGGCAAATGTGTGATGCTAGTGTGAGATAAGTTCAGATACCGCAAGTGCTTCATATTGCCGACACACTCAGGTACCTCCTCTATCTTCAATCTACTCAAACTTAGAACCCTTAACAATGGTAACTGGGAAAGTGTGTCAACGAGAATCTTGCTTGATAAGTAGAATGTGCTAGCGGGCATAGCTAAAAACGTTCTCAAACTATTAGCCTTTTCGAATGCCTTAAACTTGTTGTAAGTATTATATTCCTCACAAACGAATGACATATGACGGAACTTTTTGAAATCTGTCATTCTAACATCCTTCTTCACATCTAAGTCTAACCTCACAAAAAATTCTCCTGCAACATATGTGGCTAAATCATTCATGAGGTCATGCATCACAAACAACGATTCTTCATGAGGCACATGTTGGAAAAAAGACCTTGACAACAGCTCTTGAAAACATTCCTCACCCAAGCGTTCCATTGATTTTTCTGTAGTTGAAGTGTGCAAAAACCCTTCCGCCATCCACCACAATATCAAGTCATCTTTCTCAAACACGTAGTCCTTGGGGATCAAACAACAATATGCAAACAATTGCTTCAGACGTGCAGAAAGATCATGGTAGCTTACTCTAAGCGCCGGAACAATACCGCCTCCGTCTTCTAACATCCATATCTCATTATTCAACAGCTGCTTCCAATCTTCTTCATCTGTTTTTCTTCTGAGTAAACTTCCAAGTGCTTTTAAAGCCAAAGGCAAGCCACCGCATTTTCTAACAATGCCTTCACCATGTGGTCTTAGCACCGGATGTAAATCAAAGTTCTTTACACCCAAAGCATATTGAGCAAATAAAGCTAAAGCATCATCATGTGACAGCTTTTGCAGATCATATGGATGATCGCAGCCCAACTTATTAAGCAAATGTTGCTTTCGAGTTGTGATGATTATTTTGCTTCCATGAGCCACTTCAAAGAATGGGGCCGCTAATGTTTCCCAGTCTTCCAGCTTTTCGCTCCATATATCATCCAAAACAAGGAGAAATCGTTTCCCTGTAAGTTGATTTTTAAGAGCTGCTTGAAGCAAATTTAGATCTGCGAATTTCTCATTTTTGTCCCCACCTACAGATTGAAAGATGACTTTACTTATATTGAAGATGTCAAAGTCTTCAGAGACACAAACCCATGCCTTGAGCTCAAAGCGATCCTTCACTTGCTGATCGTCATACAAAAGTCTAGCTAACGTCGTTTTTCCTATGCCACCCATACCAACAATGGGAACAATGCTAAAGTTTTCATCACATTGTTCATCACTCAATAGCTTACGGAGCAATTCCTTCTTCTCATCTTCACGACCAACAATAATCTTGGAATTTACCAAAGAGGTCTGGTTACTTCTATTAATATTTTTTGACCTTGCATCTGTCACACTCAAACCAAGATTGTTTTTTTCATCTACTAGTTCTTGTAACTTGGTGGTTATAGTAATTAACTCGCCATCCATACTATTACTAGTACTTGGTAAGAACCTACTGAAACAAGTTGGTAAGAGCTTTCTTACCTTGTTGGTGATGGGTTCAGACTCGTTTGCAAACTTGCGATGCATAGCATCCGTTGCTAAAGTGTCGAGTATGTCATCTATGTCACATGCCAGATGTCGGAGACTAATAAGCCATTGCTTAACTGCTTCATTGGTTACTTCTTTATCAGAAGCATCGTTAAGCAAACCTCGGATCAGGGATAATGAGCTCTCCCATTTCTTCAGCTCGGAATGAATATCTTTGGAGGGAGTAAAGTGTTCAACAGCTGCAGTGACCAGCTTGTCCAAAACAACGTTGATGAACATCGAAAGGATTTCAGCCATTATTGGTTTTTGTGAGAGCAGAAAAAAGAGCAGATATGTAGATATGTGGATGAAAATGGTGCATATGATAAAAGGTTTCTATGTATAAGTCTGTATAAGTCTTTGTTTATGGTCCACGGTTCTATTATTTCCAAATTTTAATCTTTGTTTTTTTGTTGCATTTTTCTTGATTGTGTTGGGCCTTGTTGTAACCACGCTAATGGCGATTTCCATAAGGGTCTACTTGGGTTGTGTGGGTTGTTTTGTCTCAAGCAGGTCTAGTATTCATATCAGATGGGTTAAAGTCAGCAAGTGTTTATTGATGCTTATTATAAGACTGATAGTAATAAGACCAAATCAAAACCACACCTCCACATCAGCTTTTTTTCTCCCAGACCAAACACTCTAAGTAAGAGGACCACACTAACAACCAAAAACATACACCTCAAAATTAATTATGTACAAAATACACACACAAACCAAACCATTTATTCGGTCTACGGTGAGGTAGACCAAATGTGGTGTGGGGTGGGGGGCACACCCTTATTACGTTTAGTCTAAGCCATCACAATATGCATTTAACACCCCATGTTAAGCAATTTATAATAGGCAAGTTCTAATAATTTAACAAACTAAAGAACTAATACAAAGATTAATAATTTAAATTAGCAGCTGAATTTTCAAAATACATGTGAATGAGTCATTGATCTTAGCATGGTTGCAAAAAGGTCCCAACACAGTCGCACTATTCTAATAATCCAACAAACTAAGAAGACAATACAAAGATGAAAGATCATTAAAAGGAACTTGCACCCCCATGTGGGTGCAACTCTAAGAAGAGTTTTACACATGAAAAGATGTCAGATGGATCAGCCATTGCACCGGTCCCAGAATCCCCACAAGCAAGCTTTTTTGAGACAGGTGGTAAAAGAGTGATTCCGAGTTCATCTATCGACATGAAATGCTTTTCTGTTAAAGGATTTGACCACATAAACGTGTTCATTGCTGGAGCCTCAAATATTGGTTTTCCATAATCCCATGCTCGAATGATGCTTGTCAACAAGTTGTCGCACAGTCCACCAGCAATCTGCAGTTCAACATAATGATAAAATTTTGTTCAAGACACACATACATATTGTTATGAGACAACTGCCACAGTTTGTTTATGAAAGAATCCAAGTTGTATACATTTTCTTTTTGGACCATCTAATTATTAGGACTTAAAGCTGTACTAATCAACTTTGATGGATTTTATAAGAAACTTTCGATTATTATATTATTTAACTAAAGATCAAATAATCAATTTTGTATTATAAATTCATAATAGGTGCAATAAAACTAATTCCGCAATAGTTAGTATCTGCTACGCACTTGTCTTCATTATCTAATTATTAGAACTTTAAGCACATCCAATACCTTTGTAATAGCCCATTTTATTATAGTCAATCATTTGCTGATTATTCAATGTCACATAATCACATGTCCAACCGCACATCCAAACATCCCGAATATGTATTTGTTGAAGGATACTTTAGGTATTTGATAAATAGCCAGAAATTTATTTTATACCACATATTTGGTCAAATGTTGCTCTTTTTTTTTTAATAATCGGAGAGAAATCATGATATAACTATTGGTCACATATTACCTTGGCAAGTAATATACCGGAATGTAGCAAAAGCCTAAAAGTTATTGGCAAGGAAAAAAAATATTCGCACTTCGGCTGTGTTTTGTAAAAGGAGCAGTAGTAAGCAATAACTGTTTTTTAAATAAAAACGTTTGCTAACATAGCTGTAGCTGTATTTATTTATATGTAAAATGACGTAAAGGGACATATAAATATTTCAATAGAAAATTCTCTAAATAAATAATGTACTACCGTTATACACTAGTAATGTACTACCGACGACGTGCATTCCATATTGAAGTGGCAATATCATTGCGAATCTATTTCATCTCGACAAATGTTGCACTAGAAATATCATCATCATTTGCATTCGAGCCACGTACATCATGAAGTTCTTCACCTCCCATGTAATCTGGACGTTGTTCAAATGTTGTGAACACTATGTCTTCTTTATCATTATTACGAATGTAATTGTGCACGGCGAAAGCGCCACACTGTATTTAGGCAGTTTACCGAGTATCTTCCATCGTTTTTTCAATATTCCAAATGATCTCTCAATCGCACTTCATAGAGACGAATGGGAACGATTGAAAATTTCTTGCATGTTATTAGGCGGCTCATTTTGAAACTGTGATTTATGGTATCTGGTCTTTGGATATGGAACCAAATATCCTTTTCTATCCGGATATCCTTTATCTACTAAATAATACTTACCTGCTTATAACATAAAAGTTAGTGCCTTTGAAAATTTAGAATACAATATAATAGGCAATTAAATTTACCTTCGAGTGGTTTTGGAAAGTTCGTGGATGGATTGTTAATGGCACTGAGAAATACATGTGTGTCGTGTGGAGAACCCTCCCATCCAACTGATATAAAGGTAAAGCATAAATCAAAGTCACACGCTGCCATCACATTGAAAGTAGGTAATCCTTTTCTACCTATGTAAGGCATTTGTTCGCTCTCTGGGATGCACGCCCATATATGTGTGCCATCAATACAACCGATGCAATCCTACAAAAATATAAGATGATCACGATATGGAATGAAAATCATAAAATTTAGAAAGCAAAAAAACGATCTGAATACCTTAAAGTATGGCATGTATCTGAGGTGTTTCTTGAAAGGTTGGATCCTTTGGCTTAATCATCTCACGAGCTAGACCATGATAACCTTTGGATCTAGCAGTTATCGCCTCTAGAACTTCATGAAACGCTCTACTGATGGTCTCTCCAGAGCATTGAAAACGCTCACTAACATCCCTGTTCGACACCCCTAACGCAAGTGTGTACACAAATATTCCCACCTTCTCGACAACCGTCATTCTATCACTTGACTTTAATCCGTGCCTTGATTCTAGTTCCCCACATAGTTTTAAAAACACATGTGAATGCATTCTAAAAGCATTCATAGAACGCATATGATGACCATTTAATGCCTCATTCATCCAAGCTTCTCCTATTTGAGGTGACGTCATGCATGGTTCCTTGTACATATACTTATAGTAGTATGCAGCAACAATTTTACACGAGGACCATGACTCCATAATTGAGCGTACACAATCATGTTTTCTTTTTTTCTGTATTCTCTCGGTATCCATATTGATTTAGTAGACTTGTTTACTTGTTTAGAAACTCCAACTTGGCTTGATGTTGGGACATCTTGGTCCACATCTTTCATTAAGTCTGGATAAAATGCTTCCTCTTGAGCATCTAGAGAATTAGAGATTTGAGTATATACGTCAAATGTGTCTGCATTATCATCAAATTCTACACCTAAGTGTTCAGGGTTAGCAATAGGCGCCTCACTTGATGTGCCTATATCCATACCGGGCGCCATTTCATTCACCCCGCTAGCAACGGAATCCCCAAAGAGTTGATACCATGCATCTTGCAATTCTTTAGATGGTGGTTTTGTTCTAAATGGTTTAAAATTTTCATTTTCCTACACAATAAATAATACATGGTTACAATTTATAATTATACGAATGTGATGCATATCTTCCAATTTAAATGAATAAAAGAAATTTTTTTACCTCAACTTTTTGATCCCACCAAGCATCGGAACAATTGAGTTTCCCGGTACTCTCATCCCAACCTAAACGCGTTTCTCCATTTTTAAAGGTCTCCCAAAGGGTAAATTGTCTTTTCATCCCATCAAATTTACTCTCTAATGATTTCTTGCTATTGAATTTGATGTTATACTTTTTCTCAAAATTAGGCTGAAGTTGCATCAATTTAAAATCACAATTTCGGCCCTTCTTATTTTGATATGCGATTAAGAAATCACACAAGTTCAAGACAGATTGTTCCATCCAATTATAATTAGCTTTTGCGGTTTCATTAGTTGGAGCCATCTAGAAAGAAGAAACACATGTATCTCTTTAGTATGTTACCTCTTTACTACTAATATTTTATCCTCTAAAGTAATGAGGACAAGTGACAGTAATGTCAGATATTCATCCTTTGTTTAATAATGTTGTACTCCATATTCATTCTTTGTTTAAGGCGGCTGTTGACCAGACCCCCCCCCCCCCCCCCCAAAATTTTTAGCCGGACCCTCCCCAATTTTTTTATTTTTTTTTTATTTTTATAATTTTGTTTATATAAAAAAGCTATAAAACTAAAAATGCGGAACAGAAAATATAAAGTTTAATATGTCAAACGCTTAAAACTGTCAAAAATACGGAACAGAAACTGACAAAAAGTTGTGTTGTACAGGAAGGAAGTGGGGGACAAAAGGGACAGGAGGTGGACAGGGGTGGGCCACCCCCCGTCCGGTTATGATAACCCTTGTTTAAAGTATGGACTAATATTTTATCCTCTAAACACATGTATCTCTTTAGCCTTATACAGTAAAACCTCTATAAATTAATACTCGATAAAATTAATAATTTGTTCAGTCCCAACTTGTGACCTGTTGGTACAAAAGTTGGGCTTACCTTGTTTGTACTCCTGCTCTCGTACCAATTAGAACCTCTAGTGCTTGTGAAACCTGCGCACTAAGAAAATAAACAACACCGTTAGACTTATCGTGGGATTGTCTCCCACGATTAGACTCCGGCGTGAGAGTAAGTAATCGGTTTTTAGGGTTTGTAGAAGAGTTAGGGATTGTGTCAATCGTACCTTTGAATGAGGATATATCATTCTATATATAGGGCGCAGAAACCGTGTAGGTTTCTTGCTCCTCACTCTTCGCACTCGTGGTGCTTATCTTAGGTAAGGATATCTATCCATAAATAGATGATCCTCATCCCTTAATTATGTGTGCCGGTTGGGCTTTGGGCTTCGTGAGCCCGTGCTGCTGGTGTTAAAGGCCCCAGTCATTTGTCATGACAACCCATTCGTGGTGGGGTTGGGCTTAGTAATGTCTATAATTTGGGCTCGTGGCCCAATTATAGGCTATACGTCATCATGTCCCCCCAGTCTAGTGTGCGCGGCACGTAGTCGCGGATACTAGACTAAAGGGACGAGCGGTAAGCGTGGCGGGGAGGAAATAAATGTTTCCCGCCCAAATGAAAAGAGCAATGGACCTAGTCCGAAATATCACAAATCATGCCTCGAAAAATGGGGGAGCTATCCACGTGTATCTCGGGAAAAGGGGAAAAGTGCCTGTACTTTTCACCTCTCAGCCACACGTTCGTGAGTGGATTCCACGTGGCATCTCATTTAGGGTTTCTTAATCTTCTATATAAAGCACCGCCCCCATTTCACTGTGTTTCACACAGTCAAAACGTTTTTTCACCATTTGCAAAGTTTTTGAAATCTTTGTTTCTCCTTAATCCTCTGTATACGTTAGGTAACTGCGCGTGCGCAATATTTTTCCAAACCCTATTTATAAAATGGTTGCTCAATTACACGATTTTCGCTCTAGGCTGGATGAGGATGTAACACCCTCATTTTTAAAGTTTGTCGCAGCGGAAAATTTATTTGGGTGTTACGGTGAGGATCGAAGTTTTAACCACATAAAATGGTTTAAAAGAACATTTTGAAAGTCATTTGTCATTTAAATAATATTTTTGATAAAAGATGAATCATTTGATTTAAAATCTTATGAAAAGATATAAAGACTTGTAAAAATGACAAATTTGATTTTTACACCATTTTAATTTATCAGAGTAATAAATGCCCACTCCGTGTCTTGTCCTGCTCCGTTCAATTACCTGAGATACACATGTTTAAAAGTGTCAACACAAAGGTTGGTGAGTTCATAGAGTTTTAGGAAAAACCCTTTATTTTATTAGATTTCAGGAATATTTGGTATTGTTAAAATACAAACAGAAAGGAAACAATTATCGAATATATTCACAAATAAAATCATATAAATATTCAATCACATTCAATAAAGAATCTATAATCTTAACATGAGCTGGAAACTCATGATACTAAATCGATCAGATAAACAATTCACATATGGGCGAACCTATACAGCTGTATCTAAATATATGTTGAAAACATATATATTTCCTTTATAGATATTGCACCAAGCCTCATGACACCACAAGCTTAACCAAAAGAGGGTGTTCTATCAAATCAATGACAGATTTTGCCCTCTATTCGTAGGTGATGTGCCAATTCCTACATGTCTACGAATATAGTGTATCACGACTAATGCGGCTAACCAATTGCAATTGGCATTCCGTCAAGCATTAGTGGGACAGGGGGTCAATCCTTAACAGGTTTCGAAGCTGTTCACTATATTCGCGCTCACTGTCGAAAGTGACTAACGGCTCATGATTGAGGGGCTTCATGGCGATAGCTAACTTAGGCAATATCAAGGACTTATGGGCTCATTTAGCATAACATCATGAAATCAATTATCGTATCACAGAGATAAATTTGGAAACAGTATCATTTGAGTATCAGAAATTCAGTTTGAAAATAGTATCGCTTGAGTATCAGAAATTCAATTTGAAAATAGTATCGCTTGAGTATCAGAAATTCAATTTGGAAATAGTATCGCTTGAGTATCAGAAATTCAGTTTGAAAATAGTATCGCTTGAGTATTAGAAATCCAATTTGAATATATCGCCAGTAACACATTTATATCACATATCACAATAATCGAATTGGGAACAACTTTCACATGAATATCAATATTTCAGTCAAATAATTCATCAACAAATATATATATTTCACATATCACAATAATCATATTGGAAACATTAACATAATATAAATCACAAATTATATTATTTTAATATCAATTAGGAAATTGATTTGAATCATGTATTTTATTTTATTTCATATACTTATCAAGTTATCAAAGTATATGTAAGCATGTATCTCCCCCAATGAGTTAAAAACAATTATTTGAAATGGGGCTATGACTCACCTGGGTTTGATAAAGAGATGACGAAGAGTAAATTTGAATAAGATTATGGAAACGTCTTTGAATAGGAACCTGATAAATAAATTTATCTAAGAATTTGTCCAAATACAATTTGGCAAATACGAAATGAATAACGATTGATAAATAATCGTTATGATGAATGAATGATATGCAAATGATATGCTTATGTTTAAAATGATATGACCAGTTTTTATTATTTACAAAGTTTTCCACTTTTTATTATGATAACGATTATACGTAATAAAAATTAGTTAATATACGTTATATATATTTTAGTAACAAAAATTAAATAAATATATATATAAAATGAAACGAAAATGCATATGCCGTGAGGGTGACCGTAAAATAGAAAATAAAATAAGAATGTCAAATAGATTAAGTGTAGTCCTTGTCCTTTTTCCAATTTTACAACTTTTATACTAACGGCGTTAGCGTCACACCGTTAGTCCTTTTTATATATATTTACAATTATAGTCCACTACATGTCCAATATTACAATTTAAGCTTGTAACAATATTATATTATCAATTTTTATCCTTTCTTTCTGTTTCTACATTTTTAGTCCTTAGTTTTCACAGTTTTCACATTTAGTCCCTATACGTGTCGTCGCGTTACATTTTTAGTCCTATTTTTGCAAAAGTGATTATAAAAATTTTATAAAAATTTCCTTAGCTTCTTTTATAAATTTTAAGCTTAATTCAACTGCTTATTTCATAAAATCTTATTTATTTAGCTTATGGGCCTAAATTCGAACCAAACTAAGGCCCATTTAAAATTTTAGAGGCGAGGGCATGAAAATTCTTTTGGGCTTGGACTTGGGCTTACTTTGTGATTCTAAAAATATATTTTATAGGCCCAGTGGGCTGTTAAAACACAAGGTCTTGTTGGGCCTTGTTTTAGCCCACTCGACATCCATAAGGTTTTTATATAAGTTTTGTTTTCAAAAATCTGGTTTAGGTCGATTTGCTTTGGCTCGAGTAGGGTGTCAAAACATGAATATTTTTACAAGTCGTGTATATGAAACTAATAGTTTTCTAGGTGATCTATTAGTACGTCGAAAAATATGATATGCTTGTTACGTGAAATAAAAAGATATACGATGCGTTTGAGAGGTGTTTGGCTCGTTTGAATTTGTAAGAAGATAACTTAGTGAATTTTTATATATGTGCATGAAATTTATACGTGTAATATGGTTTGAATTGGTCTCGTTATATGCATGTAACATGAAAGTAAACGTGAAACAAGTGTGCTACGTGACTCCTAGGCCTACCAAGATAGAGGCTAGTCACGTTTTGTGTTCTAAAAGAAAATATGTACGTATATATATATGAATTGATATACGATGGAACAAGTATAAATATGATGCATGATTAATATTTATCGTAGGAATTTAAATAGAAACGAATTGTGGAGACTTACAAACACTACTAGGGTGGGAGAGAATCGAGAGAAACGGATGAAAAGATTAGTTTGATATGCGTTCGAATGGAAACTATAACTATGGATCGTATAACTTTTTAAAGTTACACTTCTTGCTTCAAGACTACACAAGTATAGTTTTCTTAAGAGTTGTAAGTTATGTAAGAATGGAGAAAGAGTAGAAACGAATTTGAGAAGTGATGGTGAAGAAAAGGAGGGACGAACAGTTCATATATACATATACGCATTAAACGTTTTGGCTCAAATGATATGAGGGAACAAAGACAACTATTTGAAGCCAGGGAACAGAAACTCTAAGGTACTAGAGTAGTATTAAAAATGGATTGTGAAAGGTAAACAAATATGAATCGTCCTTGTGAGTTCTAAATATGTCGACATCCACTTTTATTACAAAACGAATTGCTCATTTGAGTATCATGGAGTCTTAGTCGATCTTACAACATATTTATACATGAAATCATGATACAAATAATATTTGGAACTCATAGGCACGAACGGGAACAAAAACGGATAAGAAATGGATTAATTATAAATTGTTTGGGTCGACTTATGACTAAACGAAATGCCTCTTAAAAACGTATCAAATATTAACGTATAAACGTGAAATTTGACACACTAATAGTTGGCTAGGTGTTTAACGAGATTGTGCAAAAATATATATAGGTCGTGTGTACGAATTTGAAATGAACGAGACGATTTGTAGAAGGTTTAGTCGATTGTTTTTAATTATTTGAAATGAATTTGGGTTTAGTTGTGGGCCGGTTGGGCTTAGGGGGGTTTAAGGGCCCGATTTGGTTTAGTTAATTTTTTTAGTAATTAGTTTTTATTAATTAGGTTTAGTTAAATAATTATTTTGTTAATTTTGTCGAGAACTTGTTTTGTCGTTTGACGAATTTGACAAAATCGTAACCGTAACCATTTTAATATACAAAGAAAATTTTAAATTTCCCCGTAAAAATGGTAATTACAATAATGACAAAGAATAGTTATTAAATTAACCGAAGTTAATTATGTGAATTTTCGCGAGGTTTTACAGTACCCACATGTCATTCTGAATTTCGTCCCGAAATTCAAATTTAATGTGATTACTTGAGTAAAGAATTTTTGAACAGAGGTTGTCGGGAGATTTCTATTCCTAAAAATACGGAAACGTGATTCAGTTAGATTTACTTTTACCCAACAAGCTAAGGTAACTGACGTATTTAAGGGTTGTGAATATTTGAAATTAGTGGTCATGAATAGTAAAATAACGGCTAGTAATAGTGACCCAACGGTCGGGAATAGTGCCCAACGGTCACAATTCTAGCCTATATATACCACTTCAATTTTTCCACTCCTTCCATCAGCCATTTTACTCTCATTTTCCATCAAAATGCCGCATATCATAACCATCTTAGCGATTGTGTACGTCGTCCTTATTGCTATCTACTTGGCGTACGCTCCGGATGAAGACTTTGGATTCTTGGTCGCGATCTTGATGTTTGTCGTACCCCTGACTATCCTTGCTATTACCGTCGACAAGATCTGGGGGTAAAATCTTAAGCTAGGGTTGTCTTAGATTAAGTTCTTGTTATGTTTTTATGTATTTTCTTGTAACGAATAAGAAATAAATTCGTTTTATTTTTAAGAATTTGTCTCATTATTGTTTTTAATATTTGGCTTATATTTATTTTTCAGCATAATTAAAGTGATTCATCCTGTGGTGGCTCTTGCTATAATTTTGTTGGTGGTAGTCTTATTTATCATCGCGGATCAACCTATTGAAGATTCTTTTGTTTGTATTGTAATAATTGTAACGATAGCACTTCCGATGCTAATTATTTGTTTATGTATTAACTTTCATGGATTTTAAATAAAAATTTTGCTTTTGATGTCTTTTGTTAGTTATTGTGAATTATTGGTGTTTTTCTTGCTTTTTGTTGATTTCTATCATAATGGTGATGACATATGATAGTTTATTTGTTATAGTTTGTTCAATGTATTATGAACAATTTATTTTAGCTTTTTATCTTGCTTTTGAATGAAGATTGTTATTAATTTATTTGAAAATATCATTGTTCCTTTCATAACATAATTCTTCCTAAATTATACATAGTTGATCAGGTTATGTATAATTGAGGACCAAATAATGTGATGTTTGGTTCAATCATATATTTCTATAAATTATTTTAGATGGTGTTCAACGTGCTATTTTTATAATGTAACACGTAATTTCTTGTTGAAATAAAGTGGAAAATTTTTAGGATTCATATTATAATTCAAAAATTTATGGAGTAATTATTGTATATTGTTATTTGATAGATGCGATAGAAATTGAAATTAACTTGGATTATTATTATTATGGAAATATTACAAAGGAGATTTTTCGATACAGTAGAAAGGTTATTGTCTAAGTTACATCCATAGTAACTTGAAGTGAAATACAGGAAAGAAATACAACCTAGGAAATTTTAAACTAGATTTTATTTATCTCCAACAGGAATTTACTCATCTGTTCCAAATCTAGTTGCCATTTTCCTTGATACTATCAAGGTCCTTAAAGATTCTTCATTTTCTTGTAAAGGTCTTGGCTTTCCAATTAACATTGTGGTTTGGACATCGTTTCACATGATGACCATGTCCACCACATCCGTGACATACAATGGTTGTTGGTTGTACTTTCACTTCTTTAGCCCTGCAGCTAATTGTCTGATGACCTAATTTCTGACATTTCATGCATCTAACCCTACATTTCCCGATGTGATGCAGGTTGCATTTCTTACACCAGGGTAGAGTTCCAAGATATCCACTTCCAGAAACAGGTGCGACAAGACAATTTCTATTAGCTATCTGATTGATTCCCAGCTGATGTTGATACTTCATACGGTTTTCTAGATGTTTGCGATATCGATCTTGAGCAGTGAAGATGTTGCAGTAGACGGGATTGACGGTTCCTGTGTCGGGTAGCTTCCTCTTCTAATTACTTCCATTTGGTAACATTCCATGCCTAATTCCTTGATGACGGTTGAGGGTAGGGTTGATTATTCCTTCTTGAATCTTTAAGTGAGGTGGGCTATACTTCATGAAACTTACAGGGTTTTGATTACCAAGTATACCCGTCTCTCCTCTCGGATAAACTAAGGTAGTCCCTTCTAGTACCACCGACACTATGTCATTTACCAATTTCTGGATAGCTCCAGGAGTCATGGAAATTTCTGATGATGATTGATATGCATTGTTCATGTTGTCCATTTTCTGTAAACATAAATGAAACTCAACATTAGAATCCATATAATATCAGAAAAATTAAATAATGAAGTTAATTATTTCATTGATGATAGACTGAATTGACTCCCTACTGTAATCTAATTTCAAGATGTCTTTGTTGTATCACTAATGATCAACTCTTGATATGGGATTACTAAGGAACAAACCGACTTGTCTATTTCAAATGAAGTTTAATTATCTTTTCTTCATTCTTTAATTCCACTTTCAAAAATTGATATTTAGACGATTCTTAAAGTTTTAGGTTAATTATGAAAAATTTTAAGAAATCTTAACAATTATTAAGAAATCTTATGGTAAATTTGAATAATATTACAAATGCAAATAAAATATTAATAACTTGATCGATTGTCTTTGCAAGATAAACGATACAAGATCTTTTATTAATACTTCATTGATTTGAATAGAGTCATTTGGTTATTATAGAAATAACAAATGATAAGATTTTGCACGAAACATGGGGATTTATTACATGCATGATTTATACGGAAGAAAAGATTGAATCACAACATAAAGATATAACAGAAAGGATGTTATTATACAATATGTTTTGATTACACGTTCTGAAGTTTCAGAATTATTGAATATTACAAGAAATATTAACCAAGTCTATTTGGTTTATTAGGAACAACAAGGAAACTTGTAAAATTTAAGATTAGTTACGCGTGTGACGTAAATATCTAATTTCTTTCTCAAGTTCAAGTTGTGCTGCTTCCATGTTTGAGAAACGTTCTTGACACATGTTCCTTTGGTTTGCCAACATACTCTCTAATGCGGCAATCTTTTGACCCTGGTTTCTGGCTGCATCTCTGGCCATCCATAGGGTTCTCTCAATATCTCCAATTCTTACATGTGTTTGACCGTGTTCTCTTCTTGCACAACGAACCCTAGAGTCCAAACTTCCAAGTTCCTGGTTGGTGTCGTTCTTTATTTCATTAATCTTCATCCCTATCTCACATATTGTTTGCCTTTCAGCATCAGCCCTCTTGAACAATGCGTCAAGGTTACGGTCGTACCATTCAAATTGAGTTGGTCGTAACCCTTTCAGCTGTTCAGTGTGGGCATCCAATATGCCGGCATGTCGATAAATAAGGTTCCACATGGATTCAGGAGTACTTATACCGTAGTCGGGAGAGTTAGGTGAAGATAAATTATTTGGAGAATTTGGTATTGTAGATTCTGAAGTATAAGGTAACGGAGAAATTGGTTCAACATTCGTCCATGATATCTCTTGGCTCGAACCTTGTCCAACTTCGAAGGTTGCCTGGCCACCAATCAAATTTTCATGTGATTCGGTAGCTCTCCGGATTCTTTGACGTAAAGGTGAACGAATAGGTGACGACGGAGGTGATCTCGGATTGAGTTCTATATTAGGTTGGGATTTTATTATTTGTACGTAAGGATCTTCATTATTTGGAGAATTCTTATTGATTGACGAGGTATTAATATTATGGAGAGTAGAATTGATATTCACGGGCGTTCCTGAAGACATGCTACAGTAGTAACCCAAGAATAATATTTTATGAGTATTTTGTATGTTAAAGATATAACAGTACAGATGAAATAACAATTGTATATGAGTAACTATTAAGCATGTAAGATAATCTCAACAAATAAAATATGGAGCACGGCAGTCTGCAGACACGGAGGGCATAAATTATTATGGTGTAAAATCATTATTTTGAAAATGAACTTATAGTTTTAATGTTTGAAAACATTTAATTCTCTATAACCTGGCTCTGATACCAATCTGTAACACCCCCATTTTTAAAGTTTGTCGCAGCGGAAAATTTATTTGGGTGTTACGGTGAGGATCGAAGTTTTAACCACATAAAATGGTTTAAAAGAACATTTTGAAAGTCATTTGTCATTTAAATAATATTTTTGATAAAAGATGAATCATTTGATTTAAAATCTTATGAAAAGATATAAAGACTTGTAAAAATGACAAATTTGATTTTTACACCATTTTAATTTATCAGAGTAATAAATGCCCACTCCGTGTCTTTTCCTGCTCCGTTCAATTACCTGAGATACACATGCTTAAAAGTGTCAACACAAAGGTTGGTGAGTTCATAGAGTTTTAGGAAAAACCCTTTATTTTATTAGATTTCAGGAATATTTGGTATTGTTAAAATACAAACAGAAAGGAAACAATTATCGAATATATTCACAAATAAAATCATATAAATATTCAATCACATTCAATAAAGAATCTATAATCTTAACATGAGCTGGAAACTCATGATACTAAATCGATCAGATAAACAATTCACATATGGGCGAACCTATACAGCTGTATCTAAATATATGTTGAAAACATATATATTTCCTTTATAGATATTGCACCAAGCCTCATGACACCACAAGCTTAACCAAAAGAGGGTGTTCTATCAAATCAATGACAGATTTTGCCCTCTATTCGTAGGTGATGTGCCAATTCCTACATGTCTACGAATATAGTGTATCACGACTAATGCGGCTAACCAATTGCAATTGGCATTCCGTCAAGCATTAGTGGGACAGGGGGTCAATCCTTAACAGGTTTCGAAGCTGTTCACTATATTCGCGCTCACTGTCGAAAGTGACTAACGGCTCATGATTGAGGGGCTTCATGGCGATAGCTAACTTAGGCAATATCAAGGACTTATGGGCTCATTTAGCATAACATCATGAAATCAATTATCGTATCACAGAGATAAATTTGGAAACAGTATCATTTGAGTATCAGAAATTCAGTTTGAAAATAGTATCGCTTGAGTATCAGAAATTCAATTTGAAAATAGTATCGCTTGAGTATCAGAAATTCAATTTGGAAATAGTATCGCTTGAGTATCAGAAATTCAGTTTGAAAATAGTATCGCTTGAGTATTAGAAATCCAATTTGAATATATCGCCAGTAACACATTTATATCACATATCACAATAATCGAATTGGGAACAACTTTCACATGAATATCAATATTTCAGTCAAATAATTCATCAACAAATATATATATTTCACATATCACAATAATCATATTGGAAACATTAACATAATATAAATCACAAATTATATTATTTTAATATCAATTAGGAAATTGATTTGAATCATGTATTTTATTTTATTTCATATACTTATCAAGTTATCAAAGTATATGTAAGCCCAATGAGTTAAAAACAATTATTTGAAATGGGGCTATGACTCACCTGGGTTTGATAAAGAGATGACGAAGAGTAAATTTGAATAAGATTATGGAAACGTCTTTGAATAGGAACCTGATAAATAAATTTTATCTAAGAATTTGTCCAAATACAATTTGGCAAATACGAAATGAATAACGATTGATAAATAATCGTTATGATGAATGAATGATATGCAAATGATATGCTTATGTTTAAAATGATATGACCAGTTTTTATTATTTACAAAGTTTTCCACTTTTTATTATGATAACGATTATACGTAATAAAAATTAGTTAATATACGTTATATATATTTTAGTAACAAAAATTAAATAAATATATATATAAAATGAAACGAAAATGCATATGCCGTGAGGGTGACCGTAAAATAGAAAATAAAATAAGAATGTCAAATAGATTAAGTGTAGTCCTTGTCCTTTTTCCAATTTTACAACTTTTATACTAACGGCGTTAGCGTCACACCGTTAGTCCTTTTTATATATATTTACAATTATAGTCCACTACATGTCCAATATTACAATTTAAGCTTGTAACAATATTATATTATCAATTTTTATCCTTTCTTTCTGTTTCTACATTTTTAGTCCTTAGTTTTCACAGTTTTCACATTTAGTCCCTATACGTGTCGTCGCGTTACATTTTTAGTCCTATTTTTGCAAAAGTGATTATAAAAATTTTATAAAAATTTCCTTAGCTTCTTTTATAAATTTTAAGCTTAATTCAACTGCTTATTTCATAAAATCTTATTTATTTAGCTTATGGGCCTAAATTCGAACCAAACTAAGGCCCATTTAAAATTTTAGAGGCGAGGGCATGAAAATTCTTTTGGGCTTGGACTTGGGCTTACTTTGTGATTCTAAAAATATATTTTATAGGCCCAGTGGGCTGTTAAAACACAAGGTCTTGTTGGGCCTTGTTTTAGCCCACTCGACAACCATAAGGTTTTTATATAAGTTTTGTTTTCAAAAATCTGGTTTAGGTCGATTTGCTTTGGCTCGAGTAGGGTGTCAAAACATGAATATTTTTACAAGTCGTGTATATGAAACTAATACTTTTCTAGGTGATCTATTAGTACGTCGAAAAATATGATATGCTTGTTACGTGAAATAAAAAGATATACGATGCGTTTGAGAGGTGTTTGGCTCGTTTGAATTTGTAAGAAGATAACTTAGTGAATTTTTATATATGTGCATGAAATTTATACGTGTAATATGGTTTGAATTGGTCTCGTTATATGCATGTAACATGAAAGTAAACGTGAAACAAGTGTGCTACGTGACTCCTAGGCCTACCAAGATAGAGGCTAGTCACGTTTTGTGTTCTAAAAGAAAATATGTACGTATATATATATGAATTGATATACGATGGAACAAGTATAAATATGATGCATGATTAATATTTATCGTAGGAATTTAAATAGAAACGAATTGTGGAGACTTACAAACACTACTAGGGTGGGAGAGAATCGAGAGAAACGGATGAAAAGATTAGTTTGATATGCGTTCGAATGGAAACTATAACTATGGATCGTATAACTTTTTAAAGTTACACTTCTTGCTTCAAGACTACACAAGTATAGTTTTCTTAAGAGTTTTAAGTTATGTGAGAATGGAGAAAGAGTAGAAACGAATTTGAGAAGTGATGGTGAAGAAAAGGAGGGACGAACGGTTCATATATACATATACGCATTAAACGTTTTGGCTCAAATGATATGAGGGAACAAAGACAACTATTTGAAGCCAGGGAACAGAAACTCTAAGGTACTAGAGTAGTATTAAAAATGGATTGTGAAAGGTAACCAAATATGAATCGTCCTTGTGAGTTCTAAATATGTCGACATCCACTTTTATTACAAAACGAATTGCTCATTTGAGTATCATGGAGTCTTAGTCGATCTTACAACATATTTATACATGAAATCATGATACAAATAATATTTGGAACTCATAGGCACGAACGGGAACAAAAACGGATAAGAAATGGATTAATTATAAATTGTTTGGGTCGACTTATGACTAAACGAAATGCCTCTTAAAAACGTATCAAATATTAACGTATAAACGTGAAATTTGACACACTAATAGTTGGCTAGGTGTTTAACGAGATTGTGCAAAAATATATATAGGTCGTGTGTACGAATTTGAAATGAACGAGACGATTTGTAGAAGGTTTAGTCGATTGTTTTTAATTATTTGAAATGAATTTGGGTTTAGTTGTGGGCCGGTTGGGCTTAGGGGGGGTTTAAGGGCCCGATTTGGTTTAGTTAATTTTTTTAGTAATTAGTTTTTATTAATTAGGTTTAGTTAAATAATTATTTTGTTAATTTTGTCGAGAACTTGTTTTGTCGTTTGACGAATTTGACAAAATCGTAACCGTAACCATTTTAATATACAAAGAAAATTTTAAATTTCCCCGTAAAAATGGTAATTACAATAATGACAAAGAATAGTTATTAAATTAACCGAAGTTAATTATGTGAATTTTCGCGAGGTTTTACAGAGGATGATGTACGTCAGTTTTCCTCTGACTTCTTCATTCCTCTCGACGTCCACCCTGAGGCACCAGACGTGGATGCGTGCATTGCTGATTTCCCCGATGGGAAGATTGGCTTGTATACGCGCTTTTTTAATTACGCTAATCATCGTGTGCCCATTTCTGTCTTTCTGAGCAACGTGCTTAATTATTACCAACTCCATATCTCACAGCTGCACTGTATAGGTGCGGCTAAGGTATCAAACTTTGAGATTAACTTTCGGTTATTGGCTATCAATCCGACGGTTGACCTTTTTCGTGCGTTTTACCACACAACGTGGTCGCACGGATGGGTTTCATTTGCCAAGCGCGCAGGGCGCCTCCAATGTTATGAGGAGAAGGTAGATGCTCTACGGCATTGGAGAGAGTATTTCTTTTGGGTAGACGATGTGGTATTTCCGCCGCGCTTTGAGTTCTATACTCAAAGGTCGCTACCGAGGGATGAGCGTCCTATCCCTGGTTCTTACAGTGCCGCGGATGCGGACATAATTAACGCTAACCGCATTCCCATTAACTCCTATCCTGAGGAGTTCTTGGTGTATATGGGGCTGAGTCAAAATTATTTTGATGGTGCGAATGAGGTTCCAACCTTTCTTGATGAGGACAGCCAGGGTGGGTGCTCATCCCTTTTACCGCATCTTTAACGTAAGTGTTTTTGCTATCCATCCTTTGAATAACTAACTTTGTTCTTTTTGTTGCTTGTCTATTGTGTGTCGCAGAGATGGATTTGTTCTCTGTTGTAAAGCTGAAGGAGCCGAAGCGTGTAACGATAGGGGTGCGCCCCCTGAGGGAAGGTGAGCAACCCATATTGCAGGCCGCGGCTGGGCATCTGACTTCTTTTGCGGCTGTTGCGCAACAAGACTCTCCTCCTGCAGCTGTGCTTGTCGCGCCAGTGCAAGTTGTTCCTCCTACTGAGGAGAGGTCACCTGTGGAGGATGAGACGCATGTTGAGGCGTCCAACAGCGTGGAGATTCTAGAATCCACGGAAGTCCGCAAGGAAAAGCGCAAGGAAGCGTCTTCTGGTGGTTATGTAGTTGGTACCTCCAAAAGGAGACGTCGGTTGATCGGTGAGGATGAAACGGAGGCGCCAGACGAGATGTCTGCTACTAGCGCACAAAATAAGCGGGCTGACTCTCCACCAATTGTGTAAGCATTTTTGAATGTGACTATTTTCTCTTGTTTAATATATATATCCGCGTACTAACCTGACCTTCATTTTTTTTATAGGGATCATGCTGCAGAGGCTGATGCGGTGTTTGTCGATCGTACCGCGTCGCCCAAGGTTGCTGATGTAGAGGAGCCTTTGAAGGCTACGACGCAGATGTCTGCGCAGGAGTTGGTTGAGGAACTTGCTGGTGTTGCTACCCGCCAGGCTGAGTTGGTCACTCAGCTAAAGGCGCGGTCCGTCGTTGAGGGGGGTAGCCTTGCTCTGAGGGATGAGCAGATTGCGCAGCTGAAAGCGCAATTAGCAGAGGCTCAGGCAGAAGTATTAGCTGCTGATGAGCGCGCCAGGAAGGCGGCTGAGGAGAAGCTGGTAGTTTTGGCTGAGCTACAGCGCGAGCGTGGGGAGTCGCTGCAATACAAAGCTGACCTTGCCTGGGGGGTAAAGTACTTAGAGGAAAGGAAGAATGAGTTCTGCGCTGAGCTTGCTAAGTTCGGCAAGAATGTTGAGGACTCTGTGGGGGCGCAGGAAGAGAAGTTGCGCCGTCTCAGCATAGAGTATGATGAGGAGTTGTATCCCCATCTGATATCGACTATTGCAGAGCGCAGGTACTTGTTGTACCTTAATTTCTTTTTATGTTTCTTGTGTTTCTTCTCTAATGCATGTGTTGTTGTTTTCGCAGGTGGTTGATCAGCCATGGCTTGCGCTTGGCGGCAATGGGAACTTTGGAGTCCTCGGAGGTTGTGAACGCCTTTGGGAAGGTAGTAGAGTGCGCTGTTGCTCGTGGCAAGTCGCAGGCCATTGAAGAGTTGGCTGAGGCGCAACTGCTCACGGTATCTCCTTCTGAGGTTCCGGAGTATAATGCTGATGCCTACGATGAGCTTGTGCAGGCGATGGAAAAGATGAGGCTCTTTGAGCTTCCCCATATTGCGCAGCTGGAGCGGGACTAAGACTATCCCATCCGAGTGATCATGCAGGGATTAACACTTGGGAGGCATATAGCCGAGAACGCGGAGACCGAGGCTGATTTTTTCTTGAAGCCTGATGAGTCCCAACTGCAGGTTCCGGTGTTTGCGCACCCACGTGACATCCTGAACCCCTTCGCGCTTGAGGCGGAGGTGCCACTGAAGGAAGTTTTGGAGCGCCACGAAGAGAGGGCGGCAAAGAAGAAAGGTCTTAAGGGGAAGGCCACTCTCTGCGGCGTGGGTGCTGCGCATCTTCCAAGGTCGGATGGCATTGCGGTTAGTGTGGCAACAATGTCGCAAAGAGACGCGCTGCTGTTGAAGAGGATGCAAGAGGCGGGGAGCTCAGCTGTACCAGAGCCTTCGATAGAGCGTGTCCATAGTGTGTAGATGTTGATAACTCGTAGTTATAGCCTTTGTAAAAAAAACTTGTAGTCTTTAGTAAATAAAGTTATTGGGCTCTTTTGTGTACATATGCTGCTTTTTGTACTTAGATTTTTCCATGCATTTATCACGTGAAAGATTTGACCTTCAAGTAGCAAACGTGCAAGTAATATCTTGTGTTTGAGCCCAAAATGTGTTAAGTTCGTGACTTAAGAAACGTTCACGGTCCATAACCAAGCGTACTACGTTTATCATTTTGTTTTGGTAACCAAGTGTCTTGGTTTATTAGTTCGTTTTCGACTTGTTGTTGCGCAGTCATTGTGAGATGCGTACTAAAATCAATAGCTTGTATGAAGTTAGCGTACGAACTTAGGAATCAATTGTTTCGAATCCATGTGGTGGAGTGCAGCGTGCTGCGAGTTCCACTATGTAGGAGTCAATTTTCTTGAGTCCATCTTTTTGTTAAACGCGCACCGTGTGCAATAAAGTGCATCCATCGTGGGATGTACTTACGAACTTACTCCAACGTCTTGGTAGTAGGGTGTTTAACAAGGATGCGTGATCCGATGTTGATGGGTTTGCAACCCTCTTACTCAACGGGTACTTTAGTAGGTTTACTCATTTTGTCTACCCTCGTGTGGTCTTAATATGTGCATGCACGCCATGTAGGCAAAAATATAAACAGAATTGAAACATAAATGGAGAATGTAAGCAATAATGTTGAAATGTGTTGTGGAGTTAGCTAAAAACCACAACGTTTTATTAATTGTTGCGATTGCAGAAATAACAAGTTCCTAAGAAAAAGAAAGAAAAATAAATACACCAACATTTATTGAGCGCTTACTAAAGTGCGGATGTGTCGGTGTGTGGCTCGTGGCCTAAAGGTAGCATCTCTTGAGATTGCAAATGTTCCAGGTGCGTAATAGCTCGTGGCCTTTCATATCGCGCACTCTGTACGCACCGTCGCCTAATGCTTCTGTGATCTCGTAAGGCCCTTCCCACTTTGGTCCGAGCTTGCCCGTGTCTTCTGCGTGGCTGGCATCGTTGGCGCGGTATACAAAGTCCCCTGGTTTGAAAGAAGTGTTTTTGACTCGTGCATCATAATACTTCTTCATCTTTGATTTAGATTTTGCTTCACGGATAGCCGCCCTTTCGCGTCGTTCTTCCAGCAGATCTAAGTCAATGCGTCGTTCATCATCGTTTGTTACGATGTTAACTTCCGATGTACGGATTGTTGGCATCCCAATTTCTGCTGGTATAACAGCTTCTGTCCCGTAGACAAGAGAAAAGGGTGTATCGCCATTGCTGACTTTGATTTCTGTGCGGTGAGCCCACAAAACATGCGATAATTCGTCTACCCATCTTCCTTTAACTTTGTCCAAGCGCGCTATAATTCCTTCACCCAAGCTACGATTTGCGCGTTCTACCAATCCATTTGTTTGTGGATGTTTGACTGACGTGAAGTGCTGTGTGATGTTTAACTGCGTGCACCAATCCTTGAATGGGTTATCACAGAATTGTTTTCCGTTGTCCGAAATGATTTCTCCAGGTAGGCCAAAGCGGCATACAATGTTATCCCAAACGAATCGTTTGACCTGGTTACCTGTGATACTTGCCACTGCTTTTGCCTCGATCCATTTGGTGAAGTAGTCAATGGCGACGATGAGGAACTTGAGTCCTCCTGCCGCGACTGGAAATGGTCCAGCAATGTCGATTCCCCATTTGTGGAATGGCCATGGTGAGGTGATGGGTGTTAGCTCATGTTGCGGCCGACGCGGGATGGGTCTATGGACTTGGCAGTCGTTGCATCTTCGAATCATGTCTCGCGCGTCGCGGTGCATGGTAGGCCAATAGTATCCGGATCGTAAGGCGCGCGCTACAACAGACCGTGGTCCTGAGTGCATGCTGCAAGATCCAGCGTGGATTTCCCGGAGTACGTAATCTGCCTGAAGAGGTCCAACGCACCTGAGCCATGGTTGTAGGAATGAACGCCGGTATAGGATACCATCTCGAAGTTCGAACCTCTGCGCTGTGCGTCGTATCCGTCGAGCGTCCTTTTGTTCCTGGGGGAGTGTTCCCTTACTAATAAAATCCATGATGGGTGTCATCCACGTGGGATTTTCTTCCTCTATCACTGTGGATATTTCCATCTCGGAGATGGATTTGTGTTTCAATGTTTCCACCAATACCTGTTTTGACAGGTGTGCAAAGCTTGTGTATGCGATTTTACTAAGTGCACCTGCTTTTATGTTTTCTCCTCGTGGGATTTGTTTGATGGAAAACTTGTCAAAATTCTTGATCAAGGATTTGGCTTTATCGAGGTATTGGATCATGTGTTCTTCTTGAGCCACATATTCGCCTAACACGTGGTTTGCTACTAGTCGTGAATCCACATTGGCTTCTAGGTTGCGTACACCCATTTGATTTGCTATGCGTAGTCCAGCCAGTAATGCTTCATACTCTGCCTCACTGTTTGTGGCTATGAATTCAAAGCGTAGACCGTAAGTATGTTATGTTCCCTCTGGGCTGGTAAGGATAAGACCTGCGCCTGATCCTTCTGCGCATGAGGATCCATCTGTAAATAGAACCCATGGTTCTTGTAATGGTATTTCAATCTTTGTTGATGGAGTATCATCATCTGGCTTCTCAATAATGAAATCCGCCAGTATCTGTCCTTTGATCGCGGTGCGCGGCCTATAGGAGATATTATGTTCACTTAATAACACACTCCACTTTTGAAGCCGCCCTGATGCGTCGGGTTTAGAAATAACCTGCCTGATGGGTTGGTCCGTGATTACAGCTATCGGATGCGCTTGAAAGTACCTGCGCAGCCTTTTAGCTACGAATACTAGAGCTAGGACCAGTTTCTCAATAGCGGTGTAGTTAGTCTCTGTCTTCTTGAGGGCTTTGCTTACGAAGTAGATGGGTGTTTGAACAGAGTTTCTGTCTGTCAGTAGTACCGCGCTAACTGCTCCGTGGGTCGCTGATAGATACATAATCAATTCTTCCCCTTGTCGGGGTGCGACTACCTTTGGTAGCTCTGCTAGGTTTTGTTTTAACTGTTGGAAAGCGTGTTCCGCTTCTGGAGTCCACCGAAAATCTCCCTTCTTTGTGCACTTTGTGAGTGTTTTAAAGAGAGGAAGTGATTTGTCCGCTGATTTGGACAAGAATCGGTTCAATCCGGCCAGTTTGCCATTTAGTGACTGGACTTCCTTTAGTGTGCGCGGTGAGGGTAGTTCGATTACCGCTCTTGTTTTTTCTGGACAAGGTTTAATACCATCGGGTTCTATTAGGTAACCAAGAAACATGCCTTCTGTTGCACCAAAAGTGCACTTCTTAGGGTTCAACTTCATGTTTATTCTTCCCAATGTTTTAAACGTCTCCTCTATGTCACGCACCAATTCTTCTTCGGTATGGCTTTTTATGACTAGGTCATCAACATAAACCTCCAAATTGCGACCTACTTGCTTTTCAAATGCGTTGTCCACTAACCGTTGGTATGTGGCTCCTGCATTCTTTAAACCAAAGGGCATTTTTGTGTAGCAATACACCCCTTGACTCGTGTGGAAAGCTGTTTTTTCTTCATCCTCCTTGGCCATTTGAATTTGGTGGTATCCTTTGTACGCGTCTAGGAAGCATTTAAAGGGATACCCAAACAGGGATTCTACTTTCCAATCGATTTCTGGTAGTGGGTAGCAGTCTTGTGGACATGCTTTGTTGAGATCGGTGAAGTCCACGCACATTCTCCAGCTACCATCGCTTTTCTTTACCATCACTGGGTTGGAAAGCCAATCGTGGTAGTAGACCTCTCGCATGATCCCTGCGTCCACAAGTTTGTGTACTTCCTCTAGGATAGCTTTTGCGCGTTCTGGAGCTTGGCCACGTTTCTTCTGGCGTATTGGAGGATATCCTTGTCGGATTTCGAGCTTGTGTTCAGTAATGGCTCTTGGCACTCCAGTCATATGTTTGGGTTCCCATGCAAAGATGTTTAGGTTCCTTTGCAATAGTGCGCACACAGCTGCTTTGCCCTTGTCAGACAGTGATCCCCCAATTGATATCTCTTGGTCAGGATAATCTGGGTTAATTGCAACTTTCAGGTTTGTCACCTTGTTCGTGTGCTGTTCTGGGGTGCGCGGAACTTCATCTGCCACTATGTTGCATTCTCTTGGAGATGTGGTAGTGTTGTAGAGGGTGACGATCCCTCCTTCTACTGGGAATTTAAGCATCCCGTGTGCGGTGGATGGGACTGCGCGCATAGCGGATATCCCTGGTCTCCCAATAATGCCATTGTATGATGATGGGGACCTGATCACCATGAAGTTCATCCAAGCCGTTGTAGAATGGTATTCATTACCAATGGCTACAAGTATGCGTAATTGTCCCATAGGCCAAATTTTTTCGCCTGTGAATCCAGTCAGCGACGTCGTGGCTGGGACTAACTGGTTTTGTATCTCTGTTTTTAGCCTCCTGAAGCAGTGTTCGTACATGATGTCCGCAGATGCTCCTCCATCCACATACATGCGGTGGATCTCGTGACCCCCCGCTTGTATCTCGATGGTGAGTGGTTCGATTACCGCGTTGTCCGCAGTGAGGGTGGGGAAAGAGATATGATTTCCTTTGGAAAACCTTTGGCTGACTTTTTGCTTGGTATGTCGCTGCCATGATTGTATCATGTATATCGTATCAGCTTTGTTTTTTGGTATCTCCTTTTTGGCCCCATTCCTTTGTCTATCTTTTCCTTCTTTGATGTTTTTAACGAGGTGGTCCATCTTTCCCTCTCTTACTCATTTATCAATCAGCTGGCGTAGTTGGACGCACTCGTTAGTAGTATGACCCTTCTGTCCATGATATTCGCAGTAACCTCCTCCGATGCGCTTTTCTTCTGGGGTTAGCATAGGTGGAGGTTTTGGAAAATTTGCCCCCTCCGTCGCGAATATTTCTTTAGGGGTTTTTGTAAGTGGGACGTACTTGTCGTTATCCCTTCCCCTGTTTTGGTTGCGGTAATTCCTGTTGCGGTTGCCACTTTGGTCGTTGGATTGTCTCCTTGACTGTTCTTGTGGTTTGAAGGTTGAATAACCTTTTTTGCTGTCTGCCGCTGCCGCTTCCCCTTGAACGAAGGATCTGGTGCACTTTGTTAGTTCATCAAAGCTTTGGGGTACTTTGTCATTTAGCTTTCGTATCAGCTCTGGATTATTGATCCCGTTCATGAACCCTGAGATCTTTAGTACCTCGGGGCATGCCTTGACTTGCATGCATTCATCCTTGAAGCGCTCCATGTAGGCGCTCGTGGATTCTCCTTGGCGCTGTTTAACTCTGGCAAGTTCCACGGGGTTCTTTGCGCACTTCTTTCGTTGTGTGAAATTTAGGCGGAACGCCTTCCGCAGCTCTTCGAACCCATTTATGCTTCGTCGTGGAAGCTTGCTGAACCATGTTCGGGCATTCCCTACCAAGGTAGAGTTGAACATATGGCACCACACAGGTTGTGGCCAGTTTTCGATAGCGGCTGCTGACTCGAAAATTTTTAGATGATCATCAGGATCGCCCGTGCCATCGTATGTTTTAACGTTAGTGGGCATACGCCTTCTTTTGTCATCTGAGAAGTCACTTATGCGTCGTGTAAACGCATCAATCTTTTGGCGACGCCAAGGAAGGGAAATATCATCATCTTCGTCGTACCGGCGTCGGTTCTTAGATTTCCAATGTCCCGTCTCTCTATCCTCGTTGTCCGAGGAGCTGCTTGAAGGGGAGTCGTTTCTCCTATGGCGCTTGCGCCGTTTGTTCTCGGAGCCCGAATTTGAAGGACTTGTACTTGGAGAGTAGTGTTTTCCCAACCTATCTTGGATTCTTCTGCCTCCTGACCTTGAGGTGCTTACGCTTGGTGAATGTTGTCGTCCAAGCCTGTCTTGTATCCTGCGGCTACCAAGCCTTGCATGGATACTGGTGCGCCTCACGTTGTCTTCGTAATCCTCCGAGTATTGTGAGTTAGATGCAGTACCAAGTCTATCATGGACGCTGGTGCGCCTCTCACTGTTTCTGCGCTCAGGGTGGCGCGGTGGAGATTTTTCTTGGTTAAAGTTTAGCCGATTTTGCGTGTTGCGGTTCGACCTTTTCCTTGCCTCCTCTTGCATGAGACGAGTTAAAGTCTCATAATGTTGGGACACAAAATCGTTTAATGCTACTTCAGGTACATCCTCTTCTACTGCAAGGATGCCCGTCTCCGCATGGGGTTCTCTCCCTCTATTAGCTGCCCCCGGTGGCACAGTGTTGTCCACTATGGATGCCATCTGGTGGGGGGTGGTGAAGAGGGTGCGCTGAATATCCTCAGCGCTTGAGACTACGGTAGCGGTTCGGGTTGTTCCCGAAGGCAACTCTACCGCGGTCGAGATTGGAGTCGCGTTTGATTCACGATGACCAGGCGCACTGGTTGTTCCAGAGGTCGGTTTAGGAGTCGAATCTTGATTCTTCTTCCTATGCGAATCGTCACGTGTTTTCTCCAGCTGCGGAGTCCGCTGGCCTGAGTTTTTGTTTTTCGGCATTCTGGTTTTGAGTTCTTAGTGTAGGGTCTCACAGATGGCGCCACTTGTTGATACAAAAGTTGGGCTTACCTTGTTTGTACTCCTGCTCTCGTACCAATTAGAACTTCTAGTGCTTGTGAAACCTGCGCACTAAGAAAATAAACAACACCGTTAGACTTATCGTGGGATTGTCTCCGACGATTAGACTCCGGCGTGAGAGTAAGTAATCGGTTTTTAGGGTTTGTAGAAGAGTTAGGGATTGTGTCAATCGTACCTTTGAATGAGGATATATCATTCTATATATAGGGCGCAGAAACCGTGTAGGTTTCTTGCTCCTCACTCTTCGCACTCGTGGTGCTTATCTTAGGTAAGGATATCTATCCGTAAATAGATGATCCTCATCCCTTAATTATGCGTGCCGGTTGGGCTTTGGGCTTCGTGAGCCCGTGCTGCTGGTGTTAAAGGCCCCAGTCATTTGTCATGACAACCCATTCGTGGTGGGGTTGGGCTTAGTAATGTCTATAATTTGGGTTCGTGGCCCAATTATAGGCTATACGTCATCAGGACCAGTGCAAATTTAGACCTCAATCGATAAAATAATAAGATAATAATTTTTCTGAAACCCCAGTGTATATATATTAGTCCCAACGAAACTATAAATTAATAATTACTAAAAAAATTCATATATATGTATATATGTGTAAGAGAGATACACTTCAAAATCCTAAGATTGTTTAGTAAAAAATCAATCTGTAGTCACTTGTTTTTGTGTTGAACTTCAATCTATATTGAGTTTATCTTAAAATCTCCTTATTGCACTAAAGAGTTGGTGCGTTATCTTCTTGTATTGCAATAAAAAATGTTAATTTTATTTTTCATGAAGTGTGAATGTGAATTCATAAAATATTATTGTTGTACTTCATATTCATTCTTTGTTTAATAATATTGTACTCCATATTCATTCTTTGTTTAATAGCTAATATCACTCTTATATATGCTTCATAAGTTCATGTAATAGCAATAACTTTAATACAAACTTATAAATTATAGAACCTTACTTGCTGTAGATTAATATCTAACAAATAACAATACTAGATACTTTATAATATTGTTAGTATATCTATGTAATAGTAGTAGTAGGTTACTTCGTAATGGCTATGATTGCATTATCTCACAAATATCGAATAAACATGCATGTATATATAACTTGGTAGCCTTTTTGAACCATGAGAGTCACATGATATGAGTTGTCAAAATCATTCAAAAGGGGAGTGTTCAACTCATATTTGCATTAACGAAAAACAAGTGATTGTGACAGCAACTGAGAGCATTAACGAAAAACAAGTTATTGTGAGAGCAAAAAAGATGTGAACCTGTGATGTTACGCCAGAACTTGTGACAGCAACTGAGAAAAAAGATGTGAACCTGTGATGTATGTATAACGTATTAGGGTTTTTATTAGGGATGAGATAGGGGTATTTTAGTCATTGAAATATCCACAGCTCTTGTAAAATAGCCACAACTTCATTATGAAGCATTGTGAAATTAGCTTTCCTAAAAAATTGCTACAACTCATTGCTCTTTTGTCAAACAAACATCAAAAATAAAAAAGCTCATTCTCACCGCTCATTACTCCAAAAAAAGCTTCGCGACAAACGTAGTTCAAATAAGTATGAATGAAGAAGTTAGAAGATAACTTGTTGTTACCCTTAAGACAATGAAAACCCCAAAAGGATAATCCGTATGATTCTTAGTTCCGGTAAAAAAAATTGAGAAATTTGAAAAATCATGTAAAAGATAATTTGAAGCCTTGACTCACGTTTTCTTTTCGTAAAAGTTTTCAAAAATTAACCTTGGATTCATATTATTTTCAAAATATCATTTAAATGATAAAGTTTGAATCAGTTTACAAATTTCAATGCTACATTTAATGGCTATTGTGAACTATCCGTTTGTAATGAATCAATAAAAGATATTTCTATGCATAAAAACTATAAATCAACGCAACTATATGCATTTCTTATGTTTATTTCACAATTTCTCAAGTTAAAATATTTCTCATTTGATCGTGATTCTTATCAATAAAACGTCATTTGCGAACTATTCTTGAAGTAGTTGAAAACTGACCAAATTGATTTGTGCACCATTAATTGCTAGAGAAATAGTAGTAACTAGATTATTACATCATGGTCTATGAAACGATAGTCAAACAAAATATTTACGTACTAGCTTAATAAGTGGACAATTACCACGATGCCAACAATATTATGTGACTACGTTATGGCATAGTTGTCAAAAGTGAATGCGATTGCAAGGCGCAAGGACCCAAAATCTCGCCTAGGCGAGAGACGCAAAAAAGCGTGGTGGTGGTGGTGGTGGTGGTGCAATACCATGTTAAGGTCAAGACTCAGTAGCGGCGATGAGGGTGTGCAAGTGGTGCCGTCGCACAGAGCCCCCTAATCTAAGGGCCCCCCTTTTTGTCTAGTTCAATAACATTTAAAACTACGTTTGTGTACTTATGCTATACATCTGAATGTCTCTTGTTTGTAAATTCAATTAGTTAGATAGAACTCATCTTGCCATAATAAATAAATCGTCATTAGGAGGCCTTATTATAAGAAATTATTAGAGTAAATTACATGGTTCATCCCTGTGATTTGGCCAAAATCTCTAATTGAGTCTTTATCTTTTCAATTGCGCTAATTGAGTCCTTATTCTTAAACTATGTAACAATGTTAGTCCTTATTGCTAACTGTCGTTATCTCAATTGGCAAACTTAGTCTGTAACACCTAAAATCTGAAAGCAAGTGAAATGACCAAAATGCCCCTACATGTTTAAAAATTTATTAAAAGCTTATTAAAGTACCAAATAAATCCTAAACTCCTAACAATGCATAAGTTATGATACCAAATATTTTTAACAATTTCATTTAACATTTATACAAGTGGAAAATTACCAAAATACCCCTTATAGGGCCGAATGAAATAAAATGAATTTTAAAGAGATTTAAAATGATTTAAACTTGGTAAATAAGGAAGATAATCACCAAGAATATTTTGTTAACCTATAATCACGAAATTCTGGTCTCCCCCCCCCCCCTCATCACACGGCCTCCCATTTTAAAAAGTCAAACCATACCTTTTCTCCACAAACCCTAATTGCCGATCCAAAATAAACACACAAAAGAATTCTCCTAAGCCTCCATTCGACCACCCCATAATTCCTAAGCATTTTTCTGTGATCAAACAACATCCAAAGAGTCCTAGAAAAATACCCTTTTGAATTGTTGAAGCTTGGTTCGATCGTGGCACATTTTTCCTTTTGTCGAGCACTATAAACAAGGTAAATTCGTTATGTTTCATACGACCTCTTATAAATTCATTTTCTATTTTTCCTGAGTTCCTTACATCATATATGATATTCGAAAAATGATTACAAGGTTTGTTGGTCGCGTTTGTTCTCGTGGGAATTTTTGGTGTCGTATTATCCAATTCAAGAGGTGTAATTCGTCCAGCCTATTATATTTGTTCCAGATCTGGTCTGGTATTTTTCTCACGTCTCTTACATCATATAAGTCTCAAATAAAATGTTCTAATCGATCCATGCATGCTCTATAACGTTTTGGTGAATTAAACCCTAAAAACGCAACAAAACTCTATATCATTGTATATGAATTTTCTGGATATGAATGATAATTTTTATGAACTTCATATATTAATTATGATCTCGTAAAAATATGGGTTTGAATTATAGAAGCTTAAATCTCGTGTTGTGATTTATTTTATAAATCGGCTAATTAAGAAAACAATGAAGAAAATAAAAGAAACCCTAAATCGAATTAGGGTTAGGGTTTTTATGTTTGGATCTGGTAATTAATGCATAATAATGATTGAGTAATGATTGTATAATGATGGCATAATGATTTTATGAATTTGGTTTTGGTAACTTTAAAATAAATCCGATTGGAAAATAAAGTACAAGGGTGTGTTTTGCCAACTTTGAAACATCTGGGATATTTTTGTAAGATCATATATATCAGTAGGAATATGGGAAAAATATAACTTGAGGGTTCTAAGTGTAAATATTACAAGAAGTGAGTTAATTGTATTTAATTGGTGCGATTTGTAATTAATTAAAGTGGAGGGACTAAACATGTAATTTCTGGAAACTTGGGACTGATTTGAGTGATAAAATATATTCAGGGGGTTTTGTGCTAATTTGGTAATTTAATGGCTTAATATGTAATTATTGATAATTAAAAGTTGAAATTGTAAATTAAAGGGTTAAATATGTAACTTTGATGACTTGAAGGACTTAAAGTGTAAATTGTGAATACTTGAAGGTATATTCGTATAACATGATAAAATAAGGGATCATTATGTAAAATGGATAAGTTAAGGGTTTAAAGTGTAACCTTGAATACTAAAAGGTTTAAAGTGTAATTTTGGAAAAATAAGGGTGTAAAAGGTAAAGTTATGAAACCCTAAGGACCAAATGTGTAAATATGTTAAAAGATACTTTGATTCCATTAATAATGACTCAACTTTCTAATTATGGAAACTTTCTAAAAGTGGAAACTTACTATTTATGAAAACCTGCTAAAAGTGGAAAGTCACTTTAAATGGAAAGTTACTAAAACTGGAAAGCCGACTAAAATGAGAAATCTGAATTGAATAAGTTATTAATAACAAGCCGACCATTAATTCGTGTAGATTCACTGAAGAAGGAGTTTTGCTTTCGACCTTTATGTTTCTGTCATGTGTGCACTTGCGGTTTAAGGTACAGATATTCTGACCTTTCTCAAAAGGTTTCTCATGATCTCTTTCATATTCTGATCCGTTAGTTCCCGAATTGATGCCATTGCTATGATCCCCTTTACTTGAACCTTCTCTGTTGATCCCACTTGATATGACCTCCGTTATGAACCTATGCTATGAAAACCTTCTTAATGATACCATGGAAATGTTTTGAGAAGAACTGATTTGAAAAGATGTTTATAAATGATGCTAAATTTCTTTTTAAAAGAAAGGTTATTTAACTTTCATGAACCCTATATTTTGAAAGACCATTTTTATGAAAACTGTTTTAAAAGATTATTTAAATTGGACTTTTAATAGAAACTTTTGAAACGGACTTTTGAACTGAACCATGAATTGATTTTTGAATATGAACCTTGACCTGATGAACTCTGAATGGACCTTGACTATTATTTCTGATATGATTTTGAGATGACTTTGAGATAAACCTTTGCTATATGACCTTTTGTATGACTTTGAGACCTGACTCTTAGTTTGATACCCGAGCCATTTCTGTTTTCCCTACCTATGGAGGTACCATAGGCATGTCTGTGATGCACCACTGGCATGACTCATGTGTGGGTGAGTGATTTCTCACGCCGTCCCTTTTTATGATTATTATTATGGCCATTATGACTTTGAGTATATGACTTTGAGATTGACTTTGAGTAAGGGGCGTATGGATTGCAATCCTAGATCTGTTCTGTTTAGTGGATTTAACTATGACTTTGAGTTGACTTTGAGGTGACTGGTGCTGTGTGCAGTACACGCCTTTCACAATTTCTGGGAGCTAGCTACTCCACCCATTTGATACATGAGGACACCCCTCATATTATCTGGTTGCCTGAGAGGTATCCCCTCTGATTGTGAGATTATGACTTTGAGATTATGACTTTGAGAATTATGACTTTGAGATTTATGACTTTGAGTTTCTGGGCTCGTGGTAGATGACTATCCTTTCTTCTTTATATTCTATCACTCTTTTATCTATTCCTTATTCTATTTCCCCAATGCACTATGTTTCAGTTCTGTTTCATTATCATTGCTTTGTATATGTATCTGTTCACTGGGCTTTTTAAGCTCAGCCGCATTTCCTTTTCCTGCGGCAGGTTTTAGTAGGAAGCTGGGTTATGGGAAGAGAGTGTGATTGGACTTAGAAGACTATGCTTTGGACTAGAGACGATTAGATGAAGTTTCACTTTATTTGACATAGTATTTATTTCTTTGTAACCTTGTAGTTTCAGATTTTCATTTGTAACCCTGAATTTCGTTATATGTATAAATCATATGCTTGTGTTTGTTCTGATATGTCACTGTAATGTAATACTTCTACCCTTATCGGGTTGGGGTGTTACAATTATGGTATCAGAGACCAGGCTGCGATTCGTAATACATTTACCCTTGACCTGTGAAGTTTGGACCCCTAAGTTTCCACTGTAGGCGCTCATAAGACAACCTTTGAAACTTTACATTAGGATTCCCCATAGGAACCCAAGTTATTACCGGTGAGGAATGGGTAGACTAAGACATTTATGTAAGTATCATTTGCTTCCGTATCACTCTGATCGTGCCTTTGCTCTTAGATAAGCCTTATAAGGACCTTTGTTTCAGAAGTTAGAAGTTTTGCAACTTAAGCTTAGTAACCAAGTAAGTTTGGAATACCTCGGGAGGCTACCTGGATACCTTACACATTTAAGTTTCACTTTCAGATTTTGATCTCCGCCTCCGATTTGTTTGATAAGCTGTTTGACACCTTTTTGGACCATATCGTAGGTCATTCAACCGCAATGTGTTCGACACATTCTGTGAATTCATTACTTATGATGAGTATGAATGTATCATCCGATACTACTTAACTCTGTATGATCCATTATTACTCCTATGAGAATTTTGGTAATTATGAACCACGAATATAAGACGTTTTGTTTCCTCTCTTTGAATGATGAACCTTGTTCTGCCAACCATTTCCTTTGGAAGGGTATGATGTAAATACTATCTCTATATGGATTTGTTAACTAAGCATGATGATGCTGATGACTGAGATTCTGTAACTCTCATGATTGACAATTATACGATGTTCGTATTACCAATGATACACATCCTACCTGCTACTTATGCTAAGAAGCTAAACGAAATTCCCACACATTGAACTGTTCGTTTATCCATCCCAACATTTTGTTGAACCATGTACTTGACTCTAATATATGAACTATCTGTATGATTTGACGAATGTATTCACTCTATGAATCCTTTGACTTTGAGATGTCTGATTGTACGGTCTTTTGGACTGAATGGCTATTCGTGAAGATACCATAGACTACCATATCTGAAATGTGACCTTAAAAATCTGCTTCACCCTATTCCATTATGATGACTCTCTACATCTGCTAAAATTTCTGTCACTATGGAAACACCTACCCCAAACTCATGTGATTACCAAGTTGTCCTGAAAACCATTATTATCAACCCTTGGAAAGTTCTACTATTGGGAAATATTTTGTCATACGAAGATTTTCCGGTATTCTCTGATGAACCTTTTGGTACTCCTTCCTGCTAGGAAGTAGAGTGGGCATTTAACTGATCTCAGTTGAAGAAACCATGGTGCTATAAAAGTTGAGTATTTGAAGGAACTGATGGAATATGATTTTTGTTAACCCTTGTGATTCTCTTTGGATGCTCTCGTTTGTTTATGAAGAAGAACAAGAGAAGTATGCGATGACGTATCGACTATCGTGAACTTAAACGTACCACCATCAGCAATCATTATCTGTTTCCGCGTATCAATGATTAATTTGTTTTTCCTTTGAACCCCGCATTTGATTGCATCATTTTAGATTTGAAGGACTGAAGAAGCAACCACAAAAACTTCTAAGAAGGGGGTTAACTAACCGAGAGTAACCTTTGGGAAGTATTTCAGTTCCTGAAGAAGAAAGAAGGCGATGTGAAAATTTCCTGAGATGATTTCTGAAATTGCCTTTGCACTCGTTACCACATTTGTGAGTTTGAATGATGCCAATGGTGTTGGCTAGAATAATCATGTTTTCGCGTGTTTTGGACAAATTGTCATAGTATGACATTGTGTTGTGTTCTAAAACGAAAGAAGAACATAGAGATTATTGGTGAGACGACCCTTTGTTCTGGAAGAGAAATTTGATAGACGTTCAGAAAGCATAATAGACAACACTACCCTGTATAATGTAAAGACAGAGCTTTCACAAGAAGGACCAAGATCGAAGATCGTTATCGGAGTTAGAAACTTGGTGGAAGAGTCGTAGAAGATGGTTGCGACAAGCACTACCATGGAAGAAGCATACAAGAAGAAGTGAGGAACTGGGATAGTGCTCAATCATACATCATGCAACACGTGAAGATTTCAGTTTGGGCACCAAGACAACCAGACCAAAGAAGACGAACCATTCAACACACAACCTGGAGTCGACAACAACATCATGTACCTTAAAACCTGGAGCCATGACAGAAGACCTGTCGAAGACACGCAGTCTTGTTTCTCTATTCATTTTAGTTGTACTAAGATGAATTGAGAGCAGAAGCAGACCTGCGGATGGAGGGATGCACAGTGATCGTGTTAGAGACTGCCGCTACGACGCCACAGTACCAAGAAGAGTTGCTGAAGGCTTGAGGAACCAGACTCGAATTTTAAATTCTCTTAATCATGAGGTAAAACGGGCAAGAATAAACAGACTACTCCAACTTGGAAGAAATTTTGAAATTTGTATTTGAGTGGACGGATTTTGAAGCGGACATTGTGTTTAGACGAGATGATTCTGTAAAGGATTGACGCTATTGATGACGTACCTTAATTTTGAATGACATTCTCGGATCTCCGTTACTCTTCGAGTAATTTTCGTTCTCTTGGTTATGTTGTTTGATTTTGGTGACCTCTGAGACTATAGGTGGACTAGGTGGATTTAAATAAGTTTGGGTGTTCACGACTTGAGATAAAGTATGATCATCATGAGGGCATATGTATATGATGCCAGTATTATGACGCCTGGCCAACGTGATAATACTTACATCATATAACGTGCACTTATGGTGGGCATGTGATATTTCGAGGAGTGCCTTAGAAGCTTTAGAATTCTGGCATCTGATCAAGATCATCTGAGTTTAGTGAGACTTTAGGTTCATTCTACCTATACGTTTGATATGCTGTCCTTGTTATACGATTCGATACGTTTGGACTCTCGACACGTGTTTTGCTAATCTTTGCAACTTCTGATAAGGATCTTAGGTTCCATTATGAAATTCTGCCGTTGACGATATCTAACGATATGCTTTCTGTCCATATACGATTCGCATTCGTGAAGTTGTTCATTATGATCTGCTATGAGTAAAGTATGTGATTGCGGACTTTGAGGAAATGAGCCCTGTTTGTTTCTGAGAATACCTTTGGAAGGTTATCTAAAAGCCGTGACTATTTGAGAAGCTGAAGAGTTAAACCGTATATCACCCCATGTTTGCTACAATTCAATGTATTCTCATCTGATTCGCCTAATCAATTCGATGAAAATCCTATGTATTTTTATACCTCTTCCTGGAGAATTCGTTTATCATCCGTTATGTTTGGTACATTATCCTTTTGATTCAAATTCAGTATGATATGCCTTTCTGAGAAATCTGAAACTGTTTTGACAATAGTTACGAGTCATGAGAAACTAATTGGTCTGAAGATCTTTTTGGAAGAACCTCCCCGAGCGTGAGAATGTTTGTAATGACCTTTTGCGGTTTACTACGACTTCGTCTAACTTTGCGACTTCAAATTTCGAGGACGAAATTTTTCTTTTTAGAGGGGAAGAAGTTGTAACACCTAAAATCTGAAAGCAAGTGAAATGACCAAAATGCCCCTACATGTTTAAAAATTTATTAAAAGCTTATTAAAGTACCAAATAAATCCTAAACTCCTAACAATGCATAAGTTATGATACCAAATATTTTTAACAATTTCATTTAACATTTATACAAGTGGAAAATTACCAAAATACCCCTTATAGGGCCGAATGAAATAAAATGAATTTTAAAGAGATTTAAAATGATTTAAACTTGGTAAATAAGGAAGATAATCACCAAGAATATTTTGTTAACCTATAATCACGAAATTCTGGTCTCCCCCCCCCCCCCCCCCCCCCCCCGCCCTCATCACACGGCCTCCCATTTTAAAAAGTCAAACCATACCTTTTCTCCACAAACCCTAATTGCCGATCCAAAATAAACACACAAAAGAATTCTCCTAAGCCTCCATTCGACCACCCCATAATTCCTAAGCATTTTTATGTGATCAAACAACATCCAAAGAGTCCTAGAAAAATACCCTTTTGAATTGTTGAAGCTTGGTTCGATCGTGGCACATTTTTCCTTTTGTCGAGCACTATAAACAAGGTAAATTCGTTATGTTTCATACGACCTCTTATAAATTCATTTTCTATTTTTCCTGAGTTCCTTACATCATATATGATATTCGAAAAATGATTACAAGGTTTGTTGGTCGCGTTTGTTCTCGTGGGAATTTTTGGTGTCGTATTATCCAATTCAAGAGGTGTAATTCGTCCAGCCTATTATATTTGTTCCAGATCTGGTCTGGTATTTTTCTCACGTCTCTTACATCATATAAGTCTCAAATAAAATGTTCTAATCGATCCATGCATGCTCTATAACGTTTTGGTGAATTAAACCCTAAAAACACAACAAAACTCTATATCATTGTATATGAATTTTCTGGATATGAATGATAATTTTTATGAACTTCATATATTAATTATGATCTCGTAAAAATATGGGTTTGAATTATAGAAGCTTAAATCTCGTGTTGTGATTTATTTTATAAATCGGCTAATTAAGAAAACAATGAAGAAAATAAAAGAAACCCTAAATCGAATTAGGGTTAGGGTTTTTATGTTTGGATCTGGTAATTAATGCATAATAATGATTGAGTAATGATTGTATAATGATGGCATAATGATTTTATGAAATTAGGGTTTGGTTTTGGTAACTTTAAAATAAATCCGATTGGAAAATAAAGTACAAGGGTGTGTTTTGCCAACTTTGAAACATCTGGGATATTTTTGTAAGATCATATATATCAGTAGGAATATGGGAAAAATATAACTTGAGGGTTCTAAGTGTAAATATTACAAGAAGTGAGTTAATTGTATTTAATTGGTGCGATTTGTAATTAATTAAAGTGGAGGGACTAAACATGTAATTTCTGGAAACTTGGGACTGATTTGAGTGATAAAATATATTCAGGGGGTTTTGTGCTAATTTGGTAATTTAATGGCTTAATATGTAATTATTGATAATTAAAAGTTGAAATTGTAAATTAAAGGGTTAAATATGTAACTTTGATGACTTGAAGGACTTAAAGTGTAAATTGTGAATACTTGAAGGTATATTCGTATAACATGATAAAATAAGGGATCATTATGTAAAATGGATAAGTTAAGGGTTTAAAGTGTAACCTTGAATACTAAAAGGTTTAAAGTGTAATTTTGGAAAAATAAGGGTGTAAAAGGTAAAGTTATGAAACCCTAAGGACCAAATGTGTAAATATGTTAAAAGATACTTTGATTCCATTAATAATGACTCAACTTTCTAATTATGGAAACTTTCTAAAAGTGGAAACTTACTATTTATGGAAACCTGCTAAAAGTGGAAAGTCACTTTAAATGGAAAGTTACTAAAACTGGAAAGCCGACTAAAATGAGAAATCTGAATTGAATAAGTTATTAATAACAAGCCGACCATTAATTCGTGTAGATTCACTGAAGAAGGAGTTTTGCTTTCGACCTTTATGTTTCTGTCATGTGTGCACTTGCGGTTTAAGGTACAGATATTCTGACCTTTCTCAAAAGGTTTCTCATGATCTCTTTCATATTCTGATCCGTTAGTTCCCGAATTGATGCCATTGCTATGATCCCCTTTACTTGAACCTTCTCTGTTGATCCCACTTGATATGACCTCCGTTATGAACCTATGCTATGAAAACCTTCTTAATGATACCATGGAAATGTTTTGAGAAGAACTGATTTGAAAAGATGTTTATAAATGATGCTAAATTTCTTTTTAAAAGAAAGGTTATTTAACTTTCATGAACCCTATATTTTGAAAGACCATTTTTATGAAAACTGTTTTAAAAGATTATTTAAATTGGACTTTTAATAGAAACTTTTGAAACGGACTTTTGAATTGAACCATGAATTGATTTTTGAATATGAACCTTGACCTGATGAACTCTGAATGGACCTTGACTATTATTTCTGATATGATTTTGAGATGACTTTGAGATAAACCTTTGCTATATGACCTTTTGTATGACTTTGAGACCTGACTCTTAGTTTGATACCCGAGCCATTTCTGTTTTCCCTACCTATGGAGGTACCATAGGCATGTCTGTGATGCACCACTGGCATGACTCATGTGTGGGTGAGTGATTTCTCACGCCGTCCCTTTTTATGATTATTATTATGGCCATTATGACTTTGAGTATATGACTTTGAGATTGACTTTGAGTAAGGGGCGTATGGATTGCAATCCTAGATCTGTTCTGTTTAGTGGATTTAACTATGACTTTGAGTTGACTTTGAGGTGACTGGTGCTGTGTGCAGTACACGCCTTTCACAATTTCTGGGAGCTAGCTACTCCACCCATTTGATACATGAGGACACCCCTCATATTATCTGGTTGCCTGAGAGGTATCCCCTCTGATTGTGAGATTATGACTTTGAGATTATGACTTTGAGAATTATGACTTTGAGATTTATGACTTTGAGTTTCTGGGCTCGTGGTAGATGACTATCCTTTCTTCTTTATATTCTATCACTCTTTTATCTATTCCTTATTCTATTTCCCCAATGCACTATGTTTCAGTTCTGTTTCATTATCATTGCTTTGTATATGTATCTGTTCACTGGGCTTTTTAAGCTCAGCCGCATTTCCTTTTCCTGCGGCAGGTTTTAGTAGGAAGTTGGGTTATGGGAAGAGAGTGTGATTGGACTTAGAAGACTATGCTTTGGACTAGAGACGATTAGATGAAGTTTCACTTTATTTGACATAGTATTTATTTCTTTGTAACTTTGTAGTTTCAGATTTTCATTTGTAACCCTGAATTTCGTTATATGTATAAATCATATGCTTGTGTTTGTTCTGATATGTCACTGTAATGTAATACTTCTACCCTTATCGGGTTGGGGTGTTACATAGTCCATTAACCAAACGATCATTTGCAACGTTAGTCCTTTTACTAACGATCGTTAGTCCAAAAAAAATAATTTGAAAAATTCAAAAAAATTCTAATTTTTTTTTTCAAAAAAAATAATTTGAAAAAGAATTTCTAATAAATTTATTTCTTAAAAAAATCGAAAAAATTTCTAAAAAAAAAATTGACGAAATTTTTTTTCCAATAAAAAAATAATTTGAAAAAAAAAATCTAATAAAAATATTTCTTAAAAAATTCGAAAAAATTTCTAAAAAAAATTGACGAATTTTTTTTTCCAAAAAAAAATCCTAATAAAGTTTTTTTTTTAAAATTCGAAAAAATTATATAACTTACTAAGATAACTTAAAAAATTTGAAAAAAAAATCATGTAAGACTTGTTTATAACCCGACAACGTTTCACTTCACTCATATACACACCTAACATTATACCCATGTTTGTGTCGAGTATCGAATGATTAAACCCAATTGTACTAAACAGATTCGACTTGCCAAACTACCAAATTAGCGAATATGTTTTTATCATCATCTCATACACTTTCTATTTCATCATTTTATGCGAGCTATATCCATTCGTCTAAACAAACCCTTTATGTCAAAAATAACTATTCAAAAAAAAAAAAAAAAAAAAAAAACTAGATCGCTATTTATTTTTATTTTTTTGTGAACCCCAATAATAAATAGCGATCAAGTTTTTTTTTTTTTTTTTTTTTTTTTAATCTTTTTTTTGACATAAAGGGTTTGTTTAGACGAATGGATATAGCTCGCATTTGATACTCGAGTCAAACATGAGTATAATGTTAGGTGTGTATATGAGTGAAGTGAAACGTTGTCGAATTTTTTAAGAAAAATTTTTATTAGAATTTTTTTTTTCAAATTATTTTATTTGGAAAAAAAAAAGTTCGTCAAATTTTTTTTTAGAAATTTTTTCGAATTTTTTAAGAAAAATTTTTATTAGAAATTTTTTTTTCAAATTATTTTTTTTTGTAAAAAAAAAATTTTCATCAAAAATTTTTTTAGAAATTTTTTAGAATCTTTTAAGAAATAATTTTATTAGAATTTTTTTTTTGAAAAAAAATTAGAATTTTTTTCGAATTTTTCAAATTATTTTTTTGGACTAACGATCGTTAGTAAAAGGACTAACGTTGCAAATGATCGTTTGGTTAATGGACTAACTTTGCCAATTGAGATAACGACGGTTAGCGATAAGGACTAACAGTGTTATATAGTTTCAAAATAAGGATTCAATTGGCGCAATTGAAAAGATAAGGACTCAATTAGGGATTTTGGTCAAACCACAGGGACGAACCATGTAATTTACTCAAATTATTATGCACACCTTTAATCTTTTTCTAGTGTTGATGGCCCCTTTTTTATTTTCGCCCTGGTTCAGGTAACTATTAGAAGGTACGGACTGTTCGGAGCCGTATTTATTGAGAAAACCAAGTGAGATGTGAATTGGCCTCCATTTTGACATAGAAGCTTTTTTACATCATAACTTCATTTGGACTGCAAAACTAATTAATTGACCACAAGCAATCAAACAATCATAATAAAGTTTATTGCAATAGTTTAGCACCTCCCAACAAACTCATTAAATTCATTTCAACTGCAATACATGAGATAATGAACTCCAAAAAGTAATGTCGAATAGTCCTTGGAATAAAGTCAGAATCGATTATATGATTTATACACATGGATACTAAAAGAAGTTGAAAAAGAAAAGACAGAGAAGGACCTACCCTCTGGAGATGTGAAAATAGATTTGGACTTCAAAATGTTGAGATGTTGGAATCCCGTTAAAACGGCTCAGACAATTGAGCATTTATAAGAGATGATGAATCACGCAATTTGACTACTATTACTTCAATACTCAAGTTCATTGTTGCTCGGGCAATTGCAAGGCTACAGATTCTTACCATAAGTCGAACATCTAAAAGATATGTTAGTTGCACCCCTAAGTTATACTCCTAACTATCAATTGCTCCTGATTCCAACAGCTATCTTAACTTGTTACAACTTTTGATAACTATCTCTTAAACTGCCCAAGATATACACCTTCATATGTAACTTGAAATTGGTGTCACTTTTCAGGCAATATGATAAGTTATACTAAAGGCTTTTTTTAGATTGAGAAGGTCAGCCCTAATTCTCGGTGAATGTTATAACAGTCAATTAGAAACCAAATAGTTTGTTATATTCAGAACCAACAAATCCTGCTCCAAGAAGGTGCTAATCTATTACATTTATGTATTATTAAAGTCAAGTGATTTTGTATGTTCGTTAATTGTTGATGTGGTTATATCGAGTCGTGTATATTAAAATGGGTCAAACCAGGTTATGTTTTATCTTTGATGAGTTAATTGGGCTGGGATACAAAGAGTTGACTGAAAATGAAAAGTCTACTAAATAGGTTTTATAGTCATATTTCATGATTTACTTGTAGCAAAAGCCATAGATAGAAAAAGAAGGTACATAATGTCAAGTGGAACAACAATCAAATACATGGCTTAAACCAAGAACAGTTGCATTAAAGAAACCAGGAAGCGTCATATCAACTCAAACAAAAACTACACCTTCTCTGACCATGGCATCTTTTCTCTGTTGGGCTCCCTAATACAGGTTATAGGAAATTATTGGCCAGCTGGAAATGCCATCCAGAAATTTGAAAATCCGTTCTGTAAATAAAAACACAGAGTATATCAGAAAACAAGACATTGTTAAAATCCATCCCTAAACGACACACTCTAACTTAGAGGAATTCAAAAATACAACACCAACAAAGGAGCCATAAGCATCACTTAGATAATTAAGTAGTTGCACAATCTGGTGTCCTTCATAATTACTTTCGTTACAAAAGTAAAACATATAATTACTTGTTCAAAATATTTTAAGTTGATATGGAAAGTTATTATTGTCATGAGTTCCATTTAAAATGAGTAAATGACCAGAATATAAGTAAATAAATACAGTAATAACTAACTTGAAAATGCAATGCCAAACACCCCTTCAAATACAGGCAGAAGCATATGTGTAAAAAGTCAAAAGGTAGAGAGAGAGATGACATACCTTCCTGTCAACTTCACCATTTATCAGTCTTTATGTCGACACTGGGGATATAGGAGATAAGGGGCCAATAGTAGCCTCTTTTACTTGTCTTTTTTTTCAGTTGATTTGGGCTAACATTGATTTCCAAACTCAAAAGTGAAGGCAACAACTCTTCCGGTAGAACTTGAATCTTTGGGCAGAATTTAATTTTGAGATGTTGGAGGGAGGCGAGGTGCTGGAGTCCATTTGAAACTGTTTCCAATTTCTTAAAATGCCTTAAGTCAAGTTTAGTAAGAGATGAAGGAAGCATATGCGACAATTGACTTCCACTAGTCACATCATCTTCTTCTTCCGATCCACCATATAGCGTTAGGTGAACAAGAGAAGGTGGGAAGTCTTGTGGGCCCCACTTTGATATGGGCTTCTTCAAACGCCCTATTTCTAAGAAACCCAACTTAGGAGGCCAAAGCCCAAAGGAATCCACATCCATACTTTCACAATTCCATACTGTCAGATGTTTTAAGGAGGTGAGATTCGGCAACTCTGCAGCAGGAAATGACTCTATACTCGAACAATGTTCTATTCTTAATTCGGTGAGGTGAATGAAACAAGTCAATTCATTGATTGATTTCAGATTTTTCCAATGTTCTATATCTACAACCTCAAGCATCAGTGGCATGCTTGTGTTGGGAAGCTCTGTATCCGACAGTTGTTCACATCCATAAATTTTGAGTGACTTGAGCTTGTGCCCTCCTGTTGGGAAAGAGACAGATGCAATCGAATCACAATGACCAATAATCAATTCTTGATTGTTGTTTGGCAAATTGCAACGCTCAAGATTTTGACAACTAAACAAGTGCAAAATCATAAGAGATGTTAGTTGGTTGCATCCATCCTCCTCCTCCTCCTCTTTCTCTCCTAAACTCACCAATTTTGAGCAATGCCATACTGTCAACTTCCTTAAATTCACAAGAACCTTCCTTGCCTCTGCTTCTGATTCCCACAAGTATCTTATTTCATTACACCTCACAATACTTAATTCTTCAACTGCCCCAAGATAATCCATAACACCTCTCCACACCTCATCACTAACTCCTGAAATATTAATTATACTTAACTTGGTGACTGCTGAAGCTACATGAACCAGACTTCTCAATACCCCATCACCACACCCTTTTATATCTAGAACCCTCAGCGAAGGTAGTGCTTCTAGTGAGACTTCAGCCAATTTAGGACAAGCACTTATATGAAGCTCTTGAAGGCATGGAAAAACTGCATCAACAACACTACTATTTGTTGACCAGACCTCCCACCCACTCATATCATAAAAACTTAGAACTTCAAGTTTAGGAAATGCAATAGCTGTCCCAAGGAACTCTGAGCCCACAACTTTCACCTCGTTTAGACCTCCAATATCCAACTTCTTAAGTGATGGCAGTTGCCCAAGTGGTGGTAGAAACATACAATTTCTACCACCCCGAATTGAAACACTACTCAACTGATGAAATGAGGGATCCCCAATCCACTTTGGAAATACTTTACCTCCATATGACTTGATTACAAGATCTTTCAAGTTATCACTATGAGGCTTGAGCGCATCGAGGACTTCCTTTTCAAGTGTTTCATTTCGAGCATCATTAAAATCGTTACTCCATTCCACATGTAACTCACTAACCCTCTTTTCTGATAAGTTCACTTCCAGTATCTCCCTTGCACTTTGCATTTTCTGCAGCCCATCAATATAAATCTTCGCTTGGAGATTCTTTAAGTTCCTAAGCCAAGATATAAAAAAGGCATTGTTTTCAACAACATTTACTTCGTTGGAAAGAGTTTGTAAGCTTTTCATCTCGCTAATCCCTGACAGCATCATATTCCAAAGCAATGTATCCCGAATGTCAAAATGCCGTAAATTTTTAAGCTTTAAGAAGTTTTCGGGCAGCTTAGTCAACCCACGACAGCCGGAAACAATCAATGTTTGCAAGTTATAAAGATTGCAGAAACTTTCTGGCAAATGTGTGATGCTAGTTTGAGATAAGTTAAGATACCGCAAGTGCTTCATATTGCCGACACACTCTGGTACCTCCTTTATCTTCAATCTGCTCAAACTTAGAACCCTTAACAATGGTAACTCGGGAAGTGTGTCAACCAGAATCTTACTTGATAAGTAGAATGTCTTCCAGCTATTTCCCACCACATTGGGCATAGCTAAAAACGTTCTCAGACTATTAGCTTTTCCGAATGCCTTAAACTTGTTGCAAGTATTATAGTCCTCACAAACAAATGACATATGACGGAACTTTTTGAAATCTATCTTTCTAACATCCTTCTTCACATCTAAGTCTAACCTCACAAAAAATTCTCCTGCAACAAATGTGGCTAAATCATTCATGAGGTCATGCATCACAAACAACGATTCTTCATGAGGCACATGTTGGAAAAAAGACCTTGACAACAGTTCTTGAAAACATTCCTCACCCAAGCGTTCCATTGATTTTTCTCTAGTTGAATTGTGCAAAAACCCTTCTGCCATCCACCACAATATCAAGTCATCTTTCTCAAACACGTAGTCCTTGGGGATCAAGCAACAGTATGCAAACAATTGCTTCAGACGTGCAGAAAGATCATGGTAACTTAGTCTAAGTGCCGGAACAATACCGCCTCCGTCTTCTAACATCCATATCTCATTACTCAACAGCTGCTTCCAATCTTCTTCATTAGTTTTTGTTCTGAGTAAACTTCCAAGTGCTTTTAAAGCCAAAGGCAAGCCATCACATTTTTTCACGATGCCTTCACCATGTACTCTTAGCGTTGGATATGACTCAAAGTCATTTATCCCTGCATATCGAGCAAATAAAGAAAAAGCATCCTTATGTGACAACTTTTGTAGATCGTATGGACATTTGTGGCCCAGTTTTCTGAGCAGTTCTGTCTTTCGAGTTGTAATGATTATTTTGCTTCCATGAGCCACTTCAAATAATGGGGCCACTAATGTTTCCCAGTCTTCCAGCTTTTCGCTCCAGATATCATCCAAAACAAGGAGAAATCGTTTCCCTGTAAGCTGATTTTTAAGAGCTGCTTGAAGCAAATTTAGATCTGCAAATTTCTCATTTTTGTCCCCACCTACAGATTGAAAGATGACTTTACTTATATTGAAGCTGTCAAAGTCATCAGAGACACAAACCCATGCCTTGAGCTCAAACCGATCCTTCACTTGCTGATCGTCATACAAAAGTCTAGCTAACGTCGTTTTTCCTATGCCACCCATACCAACAATGGGAACAATGCTAAAGTTTTCATCACATTGTTCATCACTCAATAGCTTACGGAGCAATTCCTTCTTCTCATCTTCACGACCAACAATAATCTTTGAATTTACTAAAGAGGTCTGATTACTTCTATTAATATTTTTTGACCTTGCATCTGTCACACTCAAACCAAGATTGTTTTTTTCATCTACTAGTTCTTGTAACTTGGTGGTTATATTACTTAACTCGCCATCCATACTATTACTAGTACTTGGTAAGAGCCTACTGAAAAAAGTTGGTAAGAGCTTTCTTACCTTGGAGACGGGTTCAGACTCGTTTGCAAACTCGCGATGCATAGCATCTGTTGCTAAAGTGTCGAGTATGTCATCTATATCATACGCCAGATGCTGGAGACTAACAAGCCATTGCTTAACTGCTTCATTGGTTACTTGTTTATCAGAAGCATCGTTAAGCAAACCTCGGATCAGGGATAATGACCTCTCCCATTTCTTCAGCTCGGATTGAATATCTTTGGAGGGAGACTAGGGAGTAATTAACTGATCAACGGCTCCAGTGACCAGCTTCTCCAAAACAACGTCGATGAACTTCGAAAGGATTTCAGCCATTGTTGGTTTTTGTGAGAGCAGAAAAAAGAGCAGATATGTGGATGAAAATGGTGCATATGATAGATGGTTTCCAGTTTCTATGTATAAGTCTTTGTTTATGGTCCACGGTTCTATTATTGCTTTGCAATTTTCCATACTTCTATTATTTTAAATGCCAAAGGACAATAATGCAAAAGTACACTTTTATCATTCATAATTTCCAAATTTTAATATTTGTTTTTTTGTTGCATTTTTCTTGATTCCGTTGGGCCTTGTTGTAAGTTGTAACCATGCTAATGGTTAGTCTTTGTTATGGTCAATGCTTCTATTATTGTTTTGCTATTTGCACATTTCAAAACATATGTGTGAATGAATGGCTATAAATTAGACAACAAATACTAGGGGTACAATAATTTAATATACGATGTAATAGTCCTATTATTGAATGTAAAGGTCACGTGTAGCATTTAGTACAATGACCTGCTTTGTAGTCGTTACCATTCTATACCACCTAACCAAAGCAAAAACATAAGGGTGTGTTTGGTAAATGGGATTTGAAATGTGGGAATGGTTTGATTCCGAAAGAAAATGTTTTGTATGTGAAAGCGATGAGTGTATAACTCACCAGAGTTACCAAGTAGGTTCTCAATATTAGACTAACATTACCGCATGTATTCCTTTTAGAATTAAGAGTCTTCCGATAACTCGATGACAATTTAAAAAACGTTATGAAATCTTTGCGAACCAAAACCGACCCCGCATCACGGTTTTTTGTAGGATGTCGACGGCCGGCACTTTCAAAATGTCTTGCGACACTATTGCAAGTTGTTGCGAATATTTCGGTAAACTATATATCCATTTTTATAATTCTTCAAAATGTTGTCAAACATGAAGAAGTTAAATTTTGTTACCTAATGTATAATATGTAACGTCACGCTTATTCACCTAAAGTACTTCTAACTTATACACAACAAATAAAATCCAAACACATGTTGATTTGCACTTTTAACCGAGTCAAGCAATTATAAGATAAGTCTTGCTTACTACATATGTTACAAAGAAAATACTGTCTAGTGTTTGGTATGCATGAATCAAAGTTGCAATGGAATAAATTATTACAATGGAATAAAAAAATTTGTTTGTTTTGAGTTTTGTAATGGAATGATTTAATCATTGGTTTATTTCATTACGTCTGTAACTATCAATTTCATTTAGTCACCCCTACGTAGTGTTTGGTATGTTGTAATCAAAGCTGCAATGAAAAAGATTAATACGATGTAGTGAAAAAATGTTGTTTGTTTACATCTATAAAATTCATTACAAGGAATGACTCATTACACCAAAACCATTCCTTCGAGGTCCCCCACTTTTTTCTTTTTTTCATTACATTTTGTAATGGAATCAAAATTACATAAAACTCTCTCATTAACTAACCGCATTAAATTAACTTCCTATCATAAATAGGTATTTTAGTCTTTTTATTATTGATTTCATTACGTCTTTCATACAAAACAAACATGATTAATAACGACAATGAATAATTATATTGTTCATTCCATTTATTTGACATTTCATTCCGTCTTACCAAACGAACCCTATTTTTTTTCACTCCATTACGCCATAGAATTACATTTCCCATATTTCATTTTTTTCATTCATTTTCAAAGTTCATTGCATGCACCAAATGTATAAATGTTTTATTCCATTCTAACATAGCAATCAAATAGGTTAATAGAACAGTAATAACTCATTCAATTACATTACATCGTTGATTTTAGTCAGGGTTTAATTTTTCAATATTATTCCTTTTTCATACATTGTTGTTGATCCTTTTACATACATTACCGATTATTACTGGCCATGGTACAAGTAACAACTTGTTATCCTTTGTCTAATAATTTTGATAAAGTATTGGTAAACTAATAATTGAATAACATATCATTATTATTCTGAATAACATGATATAACATGATCTTAGTTAAAGCTATATTAAATTAGATTTCAACATATGCAATTCTTGCTTTGAAAGATAATCATAATCATTATCATTTGCTTTGAGAAACGATATTAGAGTTACGTAAACAGGTGGTTTATGCCTTTGTGCTTGAAATACAACTCTAATTTGATTACTTACATATAAAGTATTTGATCACACTTCGTAATTCAAAAGCATACTTAAGAAATATTGAGGGCAGATATATAATTTCACTTGTATTACTTGTGTGGGTTGTTTTGTCTCAAGCAGGTCTAGTATCAAATGATTCATATCAGATGGGTTGGAAGTCATCAAGTGTTTATTGATGCTTATTATAAGACTGATAGTAATAAGCAAGGTTATCAAGATCGCGATCCTACCTAAGATCATTTCGTTTCCGCAAGATCGAGATCGTAAGATTCTATAAAAATGTGATTTTTTTAATAGTGGTTGTAGTTTTATATAGTTCAATATATAATTCGATCAGAATAACCAATTTAAATGGATAGAATGAAAGGTTGAAAGTTTAAACGTCGTGATAATTTATACATAATGTAAATACATGAAATTAGTTCGTATTTCAAAACATTAGATGAACGATTTGGGTACAAAAATACAATACGGTGTCGCATATAATAAAAGTTTTTTAGACGTCCTAGCCTAAATGTTAAAAACCCAAAATTTCAAAGCATTAGTCATCAATGGTCAATCTATGATTTCAAACGGTGCATTAACTTCATTTCTCCTTTTAAAATTGTATGTGCTTCTTCACAAAACTCTTCATCGTCGCCTTCGATAATTTAAATTTAAAAATTCATTCTTTTAATGATTTTATTGTGATGTTGGCCATGTATATGGGTAAAAATGGGTCAAGTGGGCTTATTTTTATGTTTAATAATAAAAATTAAGCTTTTTACTAGGATCATGATCAATAGCGATCCTATGATCTTATTACTATCTTACGATCTTACTTCGATCCTATGCTATCTCCAATCCCACTCCGATCTTACAAAGTTTCCTTATGTAGGATCGTACGATCTTACAGTCAAGATCGCGATCTTAATAACCATGGTAATAAGACAAAACCAAAACCACACCTCAAACCGCCACATCAGCTTTTTTTTCTCCCGAGCCAAACCAAGACCAAACACTCTAAGTAAGAGGACCACACTAACAACCAAAAGCATACCCCACAAAATTAATTATATACAAAATACACACGGTGAGGTAGACCAAATGTGGTGTGGGGTGGGGGGCACACCCTTATTACGTTTAGTCTAAGCAGTCACAATATGCATTTAACACCCCATGTTAAGCAATTTATATAATAGGCAAGTTCTAATAATTTAACAAACTAAAGAACTAATACAAAGATTAATAATTTAAATTAGCAGCTGAATTTTCAAAATACATGTGAATGGGTCATTGATCTTAACATGGTTACAAAAAGGCCACAACACAGACACTATTCTACTAATCCAACAAACTAAAAAGATAATACAAAGATCATTAAAAGGAACTTGCACCCCCATGTGGGTGCAACTCTAAGAAGAGTTTTACACATGAAAAGATGTCAGATGGATCAGCCATTGCACCGGTCCCAGAATCCCCACAAGCAAGCTTTTTTGAGACAGGTGGTAAAAGAGTGATTCCGAGTTCATCTATCGACATGAAATGCTTTTCTGTTAAAGGATTTGACCACATAAACGTGTTCATTGCTGGAGCCACAAATATTGGTTTTCCATAATCCCATGCTCGAATGATGCTTGTCAACAAGTTATCGCACAGTCCACCAGCAATCTGCAGTTCAACATAATGATAAATTTTGTTCAAGACACACATACACGTTGTTGATTGTTATGAGAAAAACTGCAACAGTTTGTTTATGAGAGAATCCAAGTTATTTTCTTTGTGGACCATATGGTCTAATTATCACGACTTAAAGCTGTACTAATCAAATTTGATGTATTTTATAAGAAACTTTCAGTTATTAGATTATTTAACTATCCAAGGATCAAATAATCAATTTTGTATTATCTGCTACGTTAGTATCTGCTACGCATTTGTCTTCCGCAATAGTTAGTATCTGCTACGCATTTGTCTTCATTGTCTAATTATTAGAACTTTAAGCACATCCAATAACTTTGTAATACAGCAGTACAGCCCATTTTATTATAGTCAATCATTTGCTGATTATTCAATGTCGCATAATCACCTGTCAAACCGCACATCCAAACATACCTAATATGTATTTGTTGAAGGATACTTTAGGTATTTGATAAATAGTCAGAAATTTTATTTTAGACCACACATTTGGTCAAATGTTGCTTCTTCTTTTTTTAATAATTGGAGAGAAATCACGATATAACTATTGGTCACACATATTACCTTGGCAAGGGTATTTGCTGACAACGGGGCAATAACCATTATATCAGCCCATCGACGAAGCTCAACATGAAGCACAGGATCTCCTACTTTTGACCAGGTTGACCACTCATCCTCATCAGTATAAAGAATCATATCTTTTGGAAGTGATGTCTTATCGATAAAATGTAAAGCCGCTTGTGTTGCAACAGCTCTAACATCTGCCCACTCTGAGAAACAACTGCAAAGGCTCCCAAACTTTATACAATCTACACTTCCACTTGCTGCTAAAAGAATTCGGGGTTTTCTAGAACCATCACTGACCAGTTCAACAGATGTCATTTCCTGAAGTAACAACTCGTTATATCATGTATACGATACAAAATACAGTATATGACTTGTATATGTGTAGGATCCATGATTACAACATATTGATTTTGTGAGTGAAAATGTTGTGAAACAATTTTTCTCGTGAAGTTAAAAGTCCACCAGATTGTGAAGTTTAAAAACCATCAGTTGGAACTCACAACTAAGAGTACCTCTTTTTTGTTATAATCAATGAAGCTTGAACGTGATTATATCAAAATTACCAATTGAAGCATGATAATTAAAACGTTCGATATGGGAAACATAAGCAGACTATGTTTGCATATATCACAATCCTTGGTTAAATACACCAAAAAAGCTAAAAAGATTAAAGCGATACTATTTGTTGGAGAATTTTTAGTTTTTTACAACCACAAATGGGTAGAAGACTAGAAGTGACACTTGCTCTAACACATGTCAACGTGTTAAACTATATGTTCTGCTTTTATTTGAGGTTAGGTGTTAAGATATGACATTCCAACTAATTCCCAGAAAATATATATTTGTACAACCAACTACAACTTTGTTTGCTAATTTGGGTAACCAACCGCACTGTTCTTGTTTTTGCTATGCATGTCAGTAGCTATCAACTTTTGCTACATCCGTCACAACTATCAATTTGTGTCATCCAAGTCCTTGTGTCAATCATTGACATAGAATTTAGAGACAATAAAATGATAGTTCCATTACATACATAACAAAAAATGATAGTTAGTTACCCAAAAATGATACTTAAGTTACCTGCATAGCAGAAAATGATGGTCAATGACCTACATTGCCCCAAACAAAAGGTCTGTTATCCAAATTAAGAGCAAAGGGGATAAACCTAGCAAGTAAAACAATCCATGTTCCCTACATATTATACAACAATTCAAAACCAAGGAAAACCACCACAAAAGTTGAAAGGCCTCATAGATACCTGATCGATACATAAATTATAATGGTTTAGGCTTACCTGATCGATGGTAGGCACAATCGGCGTTGCTGGCCTTGTGGTGGAAGGTCCTTGCTGATGTTGAGGTGGTGCAGTCTTAGCCAGCGCTTTCGAAATAGGGGTCTGAACATCATCTTGCCTTGCTGCAAGCATCTCGGCAAACTCAGCCAGCATTTCCTTTCTCATATCCTCCCTCATTTCCTGCCAAAACTCGCTTGACTTAAGTACTTCTTTCACTTGTTGCTTCACTTGATTTTGTATCTCTTCAGAATCTTGTCGTTGTTTAAAAGTCCTCTTTTTTCTAACATATCCTTCTATGCCTTTTTTATATCCAATGTCACCCCCGACCCCTCTAGTGCGACCCCCGTGCTCCGGTCCCAACACCATTATCAGAGGATCTACTCCCGCTTGAGATTCAATAGTCCCTTGAGACAACTTTTCACTTGCTTTTGTCTGTTAATATCAGTATGATTTATAAGGAAGACTTATTCAGAAACAACTATTATGAGTAAACAAATAATTAAATTACCAAGTCTCTTGAAACATTAACTAGCTCAGGAGGCACCGTCGTAATCCCATCTTTGTCGCGGGGAGCCCTAGCCAAACAATAATTACTCCCACGACGGTCTGGAATTTTATGAAGTTCTGTTGCCTTATTTGGGTCATTTCTTTCCTCTTGCCACTTTTCTTCAAAACCACGATACCCTTTCGATCCTAACCGAGTCCGAGGCTGATTCATATGTTGTTTTGCTCGTTCACTCAATTCTGCACGCAATTTCTTCAGATGGGAGTAACGAACGAATCAGAAACACCTCAATATAATAATATATCATAGTAACAAAAGATAAAGTCAAAACAAACCAGTTTTTCAGGTGTATTTTCAATGCGGCAGAATTCTTTCCACACATGAGGCTCTATGAATGTCCATTTCTTGATAGGAGATATATTCTTAAGCATGTATTCACCTCGTAGTGTGGTCTTAAATGCCTTCCACTTAGTGCCACACGATACAAGCGTAGGTTTTTTGGCATCATCATTTTCAAGTCTAAAATGCATCTGTTTGATATCATGGAGCATACTAGCCATATGTCAATACTCAATACATACATTAATTAAATGAAAACACAACTAACAGTCTCAGACGACATTATACCTTGATATCCAGCCATAACGAGTCTTTCTCTTCTTTAGTTACATGCTTCCAATCCTCCTTGAGGATAGAAATACTCATCCGGGTACGACTTCCTATGTATTTTCCAAAAAGGTTTTGGTACTTACCTATAGCTTGACCAAATCGATTAAAATCTACAGATTCACCTGCGGGAAGATCTTTGATTTTATTGATTCCTCTCTTTTTCCGTGGTTGTACTTCAGGGTCCTTAAAAAAGCAAGTAAACCGAATTCAACAACATAATAACAGGTGTAAATCAAATATGTATCCAAACTAATTTAACATAATATTTGCCAAATAGTTGGCAGCCCATACTACACAATCACATGACGATCTATGCATATCTTGAACTAGCAATTTCATTTGATAATTAATAAAAGTAACAATTTCACATAAACCATTGAACTAAGCGTAATATATCTATACATGCATAAACAGATAAACGGGTAAATGGAGAGGACCCTGTCTAGGCTACCCAAGGAAAGTCGAGCCTCTTTGGCTCTGACGTACATAGTCTAACAAGTATTCCCATGGCTGTATCCGGACTTTCCCCGGTCATCCCAGATGTTCAACCAACGAGGTTTGAACCCAGGTCTCTTCTAAGACCTTCAGGCCACCTATGACCTAACCACTAGGCTATCTTGAGATGGTTGGATACATAAATACCTAAAATTAAATCTACGTGACTTGCAATCAGTTAAATAGAAAATGGCATATTAGAAGATAGCTTACTTGCCACTTTTTATAGTTTTGTGTAGTCATCTTTTTATAGTTTTTGGTGTATTAATTGACCACAGCCTCTATAGATAAGTCAAAAAGTAGAGAAAAAACTTTATCTTGAAATATATATATATATATATATATATATATATATATATATATATATATATATATATATATATATATATATATATATATATATATATATATATACAACTTCTATACCTTTGATTGAGGGGGGAAAAAAGTTGGGTATCCAAATTTTAACCTTTGATTTGATTCCCACATTCCGATTCTGTTTCAATTGACTTTCGAAATGTTTTTTCTTTAATCATATAAAAGATTTTAAGAAATGAAATTGATAAGCAGAAGTGCATTTTTCACAGACTAAGCAAATCCAAACACTAGTTTTAGAAGTGCATCTTGTTAAGCAGAAGCAAGTAAGCAATCCCAGACACCCCCTTACCAAAAACCCAAACCAGATGAGTAAAAAACTAATTATTCTAACTCAAGCATAAAAAACATAACAATTGCATATAAAGGACTGATTTGCACAATTAAACTTAAATTAAGAAATGAAAATGACAAGTAGTAAAGAATAAATGTAATTGTACCATTTTTATGCAAATAGTACTGTAGATAGAAGAAGCTCGGGTTGTTGGCCGGATTTTGGGCGTTAGGGCTACGGTGGTGTGTGTTTGGTAAAGGTAAAATATTTGAGCGCCTAATGAAAATACAAGAGTAACGTAGAGTGGTGGTTTTTTTATTCTTCACCGCTCTCTATGAGACTAATGGAGATTAGCCTAATTTTGGGAAGAAAAGTTTTAATCCAAAATTAATAGGAGGGATTTTGAACATGGAGGCCACCCAACTTTATTTACCAAAGATCATTTTTTTTTTTCTTTCTTTCAGTGTAATTGTGAAAACTTTATTTAATAAATAAAATAAAATAATCCTGACAAAGTCAAATAATTTTATCGTCAATATAAAGAGTCAAATCTTTAATAGTTGACATAGTAACCAAAGTTAAACGAGTTGAACTCGGGAAGACAAAACAACTGTATTGAAACCAAATATTATATCATACATAAAAGACAAAATATATATATATATATATATATATATATATATATATATATATATATATATATATATATATATATATATATATAAACGCTCCTTACCAAACGAGCATTACAATTTGATTGTATTGTTTTCATTTCATTGTGTATAATTTATCTATGTTAAGGTTTATCTCAATGCTTTGAAGTGAAATTAATGGCTTCAGGTAAAAATGTGATAGCTAATTGCACTGATGGTCTCTGTGATTAACTAAACAATTATCTTACTTAACAAATTGGAGAAATGATGCATACATTATAATGTACTAGCTTCCAAGCCCGGCCGATGGCCGACTAGGTTTAAGAATTAAAAAAATATATAAATAAATAAATAAAAAATAAATAAAAAAAGATAGTACAATTGATTTTATAATAGATTAACAACGTAAATTGCAAGAAACTTTGTGATTCTAATTCATTTAGTACGTTGTTAATTCCATATAAGATAAAATTTCGGCAGTCATATTGCATACCGAACAATAAACAAAATGCATACTTGGATAGTATATTGTACTATCGGTTCCCATTACTTGATAGAAACGTTAAAAAAGTAACAACCATGGCTTGCAAAAATGCAAACAGCCTAATTACTAAAAGACGTTTATAAAATACAATACTTAAAACGTACGAAAAACAAACAAACTTTTGATAATCAAATTTCCAGCAACATGACAGATAAAGAAACTTATTCTTCATCACGACTAACATGGAGACGAAACAAAAAAAAATCATATGTTATGTTGTGTCCTTCTGAAAGAAAAAACCACAAAGATGCATATATGATATACATACACCAACTTCAATTCTTCTATGTACTACCCACCAACACTATGTTAATCTGTAGAAACAATAGTCATTGTTCTTTAGCAATATCTCGAAATGCTTACCATAGGCACAACTAAACACAAATCTTAGATCCCTGTTCTTGAGCTGCTCCAATCCTACACGTTCCTCTTGCTCATACAAACAGTTTCATAATCAACTAATCAATCTATACATGTTAGTATCTTAACGAAACTAATGTAACCTATTTCATGATGCTATAACATTGATCTCAAGATATTAGCATTATAAGCATTTACTAACTCAAGAAGTCCCGCCTCCATTTACTTGAAAAGTTTTGAACCTTTTATTATGTGAACTGTTGGTAATTATGTGTTTGCAAGTGTTTCCAGATTAGGGTTAAGATAATCAATGAGTACCGGATATTCACTTGAAATCGTGTTATCACTTTCCAATAGAAACTATTCGACCCTATGCCTGGGTTACACGAATATCTCTATGGGATAAGACCAAGTGATGTTCTTGTTTTAGGCACAAATCAAGAAAATAATCATATTCAAGTGTTTAGGGTTTGTGTTGATGATAATACATGCATTTCTGTTATGACCTCTATTTATAATAGAGTTTACTCAAACCCTAGCCCATGGAATTATGTATAATTAACGGCCCATTAATTATAACATAATACTTTGCATAATAGTATGAATCAGTGGTTATCAGTGGAAACAATAACACTAGCAGTGGTAATGTTAACACTATCAGTGGTAATAATAACACTAGCAGTGGAAAACTAGCAGCAGAATTCACTGTCAGTAGAATCACACTATCAGTAGAAACAGATTCATGCTATCAGCAGAATCAATACATAACCACTATTGAGTCAGGGGATTCAGTGACCAAATGGGTGTACACTCCGTACCTACAAACCCATTACTAGGTGTGAATTAATCCCTCAAGTGCACTAAATTTTCCAACAATCCTCCCCAAATTTAGTTCACTTCCTTTTCATGAAAAATAAAACACAAAACAAAACATATGCATAAATGAAAATATCTTGAAGATTGAATTCTCATCTTAGTACATTACACGTTCAAATATTCGAGAATTAGGGTGTTCTAAGAATTGAACCCTTCAACCTATTTGAATACCTGAAGATAAAATACACATATATTTTCAAACACTTAAATAAACCTGACACTATACAAGCCATGTGTCCATATCCAATTCATAAATGTTGTAAAAGCTAAAAGTCCAAAGCTTCCTGAAGCGGCAAAACTTCAACATTTACATAGGTGGTTCCTCTTTATTCATGCTCCTGCTTAGCACTTTTTCAAAGAAAATAACCATTGAGAAGTAAAGACTTCATCCTCCTTTTCAGCAGGTTCTGAGCACAACCTTGGGATGACAATAAACATGTGCTCCAGTCCACTAAATGTTCAGCTTTCCACATTGAACTCAGCTCCCAAGTTTCCTCAAGAGGGAGTTGGGTGTCTCAGCATTCAGTGACTAAGTTGGACTTCAAACCCATCCCTTCAGCAGACTTTAAAACAAAGTCTCTAGCTAAACCCTTCGTCAAGTGATCAGCTAAGTTTTGTTGAGATCTAACAAACTCTATAGATACCACCCCATTCATGATAAGTTCACGAATCATGCTATGCCTTACACCTAAGTGTCTAGACTTCCCATTGTACATCTGGCTATAAGCCTTTGCCAATGTAGCAGCACTATCACAACGGATAGAAATATGTGCTATAAGTTTAGGCCACAATGGAATCTCAAGAAGCAAGTTTTTCAACCATTCAGCTTCTTTGCCAGCAGCTGCTAAAGCCACAAATTCAGATTCCATGGTTGAACTGGTGATGCAAGTTTGTTTCTTGGATGCCCAAGAAATTGCACCTCCACCAAGTAGGAATACCCAGCCACTAGTAGACGAATTGTCTTCAGTGTTACGGATCCAACTTACATCAGTGTATCCTTCTAATACAGAAGGATAACCAGTATATGAGAGACTATAATCCATAGTTCTCTTAAGATACTTAAAAACCCTCTGAATTGCTTGCCAGTGATGAGCACTAGGATTACTAGTATACCTGATCAGTTTACCCACAACAAAAGCAATGTCAGGTCTTGTACAAGTCATGGCATACATCAAGCAGCCAATCACCCTAGAATACTCAAGTTGAGATACAGATTTGCCAGTATTAGGCATTAGCTTCTTACTTGTATCCATAGGAGTACTCACTGGAGTACACTCAAAGTAATTAAATTTCTTCAACACCTTCTCAATGTAATGAGACTGAGATATAGAAATTTTGTTACTTTCATGTTTAATCCTAATGCCAAGGATAACATCAGCCTCCCCCATATTCTTCATGGAGAACTTTGATGACAAAAATGCCTTTGTAAGGTTAACTTGATTTTGGTCAGTGCCAAAGATCAACATGTCATCAACATATATACAAATAATGACTCCTTTACCAGATTCACATTTGTCAGCTTGGTTAAGTAAATAACCACTAGACAAAACCACTTCATCAAACTTTTGATTCCATTGCTTTGGTGTCTGTTTCAGTCCATAAAGAGACTTAATCAGTTTACACACCTTATTTTCATTGCCAAGCATGATGAAGCCCTGAGGTTGGTTCATATAAACTTCCTCATCTAAGTCACCATTCAAGAAAGTTGTCTTGACATCCATCTGATGAATAATCAGATTGTGAATTGATGCCAAAGCAATCAGTAATCTTATGGTACTGATACGAGCCACAGGAGCATAAGTATCAAAATAGTATATTCCTGACTTTTGTCTAAAGCCCTGAATAACTAGTCTTGCCTTGAACTTTTCAACAGTTCCATCTACCTTCATTTTCTTTTTGAAAATCCATTTACTACCTAGAGGTTTGCAACTAGGTGGTAGATCAGTCAACACATAAGTATTGTTGCCCATGATGGAGTCCATCTCATCATTAATTGCTTCTTTCCAGAAAGCAACATCCTGGGACTTCATTGCTTCTTCAAATGTTTTGGGATCATCCTCAACAATGAAGCAATATGGGTATTGGTCAGAGACCTCACTCCTTGTACCTTCAATTAAGTATAATTGAAACTCAGGTCCAAATGACTTTGGAGTCCTGACCCTATTACTCCTTCTGAGCTCAGGTTCAGGTTGTTGTTCCACAACCTCATCAGGGGCCTGAGATGATAATTCATCAGGAACCTCTGATACACCAATGTCATCAGTTCCATTTGGAATTCTTTGACTTGGTCTAGGGACTAATGAGAATCTATACTCATCAAATGGTGCATCCCTTAATTCAATTATTGAGTTAATTGAAACAGATTCATTAGGTTCAATAACATAGAACCTATATGCCTTGGAATGCTCAGCATATCCAACAAAGATGCATTCAACGCCTCTTTCACCCAAAGTTTTCTGCTTTGGATCAGGGAGTCTTACAACAGCCCTACAACCCCAAACCCTGAGATAATTCAGGTTGGGTTTCTTTTTAGTCCAGAGTTCATAAGTGGTAACTTTGTTCTTTTTATTAGGAACCCTATTTAGTAAATAGCAAGCTGTTAACATAGCTTCACCCCAAAACCCTTGACTCATCCCTGAATAGGACAACATGGAATTAACCATCTCCTTCAGCACCCTATTTTTCCTTTAAGAAATACCATTTTGCTGAGGAGTATAAGGGGCAGTTGTTTCATGGATTATACCAACAGACTGAAAATACAGAGTATCCATGTACTCACCTCCCCTATCAGTCCTGAATCTTTTGATTAGAGACCCTTGTTGCAATTCAACTTCAGTTTTAAATACTTTAAATTTATCTAATGCTTTATCCTTAGTATGTAACAAATAAACATAACAAAACCTAGAAGCATCATCAATAAAAGTCACAAAATATTTCTTGTTCCCCAAAGAGGGAGTAGCATAAAGATCACATAGGTCACTATGAATCAGCTCCAAAACTTTAGTTTCACGTTTTACACTTTGAAATGGTTTCTTAGTAATTTTGGTCATCATGCAAGTTTTACACTTATCAGTGTCCATATCAAAGGCTGGAATTAACCCATACTTAGACATATCTCGCATTCGTTTAAAGTGTACATGGCCAAGTCTAGCATGCCATAGGGTTGAATCATTAAGTTTAGAGGTTGACATAAAAGCTGAATTACCAATATCATTAACAATATTAAGCCTGAACATTTGATTACACAAATAGCCAAAACCAATAAACACACCATGTTTAGATAAAATAAACTTATTAGATTCAATCACTTGTTTATAACCACAATTATTCAAAACACTACTAGAAAGCAAGTTCTTTCTAATATCAGGAACATGTAAAACATTAAACAAAGAAACAATCTTTCCAGAACTAAACTTCAAATCAACACATCCTTTTCCATGCACCAGGGCAGTTGACTTGTTTCCCATATGAAGAATAGAACCATCATTCATTGACTCGTACGTCTTGAACCAGCTTCTATCTTTACACATATGAATTGTTGCACCAGAGTCAACCCACCAAGCAACATCATCATCCTGCACAAAATATATTTCAGATATATATGTAACATAATAAATCTCAAAAGACTTATTAAATATATTCTGACCTTTCAGAGAATTGGTGTTACCATTCCCTCCCCTTGTGCCTGATCCATTGGTTTTGTTGTCAATCTTAACACCTTTACAATCCTTCCTGAAGTGTCCAGTTTTACCACACTTTTAACAAGTCACTTTTGGTTTCTTGTTAGGATCAGATTTGGTGTTATCCTGATGCTTACGCTTGCCCTTGTTGTCATTGTATCTGGAGGAATTGTTATGCTCCACCATATTGACAATTGATGGACCAGTAGCATTGCTACTCTTTGGCTTGTCAATGTCTTGTGCTTTGAGTGAATCCTCAATACGCAAGTGACTGCCCAACTTAACAAGAGTTAATTCCTCCTTCTTATGTTTCAGCATATGCTTAGAATCTTTCCAAGAAGGAGGTAATTTATCAATGATACAAGAGACTGAAATAGCCTCATCTATGTTCATCTTGTGTTGTGTGAATCGACCAAGTATACTAAGAAGTTCATTGTATTGTTCCATGATAGGTCTAGAATCAACCATTTTGTAATTGTTAAAATTACTTACAAGGAACTTCTTACTTGATGCATCCTCAGCCATATATTTGGCTTCCAAGGAATCCCATAGTTCTTGAGAAGTTTCAACATTCTGATAAATATCAAATAGAGAATCAGACATACCATTGAGAATTAAACCCTTGCAGACATAATCATCATTCTCTCAGTTGCTTCTTGCCCTCATCTGTTCCATAGTAGCATCTTCTCCATAATCTTCTGGAATCTCAGTTGTCAGAACATAAACCACATTCATACTTGACAACAAAAAGTGCATCTTCTTTTGCCATCTTCTGAAATCAACACCTTCAAACATTTCCAAGTTGGAAAAGTTAGCAGCCATTTGTCTCATAACAGCAGCCATTGATTATCACTAATAGTTTCTATTGACTGTTGGTAATTATGTGTTTGCAAGTGTTTCCAGATTAGGGTTAAGATAATCAATGAGTACCGGATATTCACTTGAAATCGTGTTATCACTTTCCAATAGAAACTATTCGACCCTATGCCTGGGTTACACGAATATCTCTATGGGATAAGACCAAGTGATGTTCTTGTTTTAGGCACAAATCAAGAACAGAATCATATTCAAGTGTTTAGGGTTTGTGTTGATGATAATACATGCAATTCTGTTATGACCTCTATTTATAATAGAGTTTACTCAAACCCTAGCCCATGGAATTATGTATAATTAACGGCCCATTAATTATAACATAATACTTTCCATAATAGTAGGAATCAGTGGTTATCAATGGAAACAATAACACTAGCAGTGGTAATGTTAACACTATCAGTGGTAATAATAACACTAGCAGTGGAAACTAGCAGCAGAATTCACTGTCAATAGAATCACACTATCAGTAGAAACAGATTCATGCTATCAGCAGAATCAATACATAACCACTATTGAGTCAGGGGATTCAGTGACCAAATGGGTGTACACTCCGTACCTACAAACCCATTACCAGGTGTGTATTAATCTCTCGAGTGCACTAAATTTTCCAACATGAACTTACCTTCTTCATCTTAGAACCTCGTCCATCGATGATGCCCATTCCCAAGTAACGTTCTTCGCCTCTGGCTTTCAATAATTGACCATAAGCTGCAAATTTCTTGAATTTTAGTTAATTCACCAAATAAAAAAGCAAAATATCATGCTTCTTTAAATCGGTCATTAAAATCAAAACTAAAGTTGCAAAGAAATTGATAGATTATGATATAGATGTATGTATAAGGCCAAGGAATACATGCCACTAACAAACTTTTCTAGACGTATGGCTTGGTAGATATCATAATAGATTAGATTCATCTTAATCTGATCACCAAATATTTTTCAACATTAACTACATTAGGACTACTACTGAATTTCAAAACACTTGTTATTAGAGTGTTGATAGCTGTGGATTATTAGATAATAAGGAAAAATAACATCATTCTAGCATATAGACGGTAACTGATTCAACATTAATAATAAGACCCTAATTCAACATCAATAAAAATAAACCTGTTATCTCCACAAGTTATCGTTAACCTTTTATATTTAATTTCAAATAGGTACGGATTTGCTCGGGTCCAGTTAATAGTGATTTCATGATCAGATACATCTTCCATATTGCTACAACAAATCATGTTTGTGCCTTTGTAGTGGCTACTAATGCTATTAACTTGTGAGGGTAAGAAAAAATTACACGTGTGCCAAGCACTAGTACAAAAAGTTCTATCGGTCACGCATGGTCGATTTTGAAATGTCACACTGTAACATTTATACGTGACTAAATGTACCAGAATAAAATGAACAGCCACACTTGATCCGACTTGTGTGACCATTTCGGAATTCTATTGTCACACATTTGAATATTTATGTGACTAGAGGTAACTGGAAAAAAAAATTTGGATTATTTAGTCACTTTTAATTCGAGACGTGTGACAGATACAAATGAGCTCGAAACATTAGTCACACTATAGATATACATATGTGACAAATATATTTCACACAATTGAAGAGTGTGACCAAAATAGATATATGGTCACATGAAGTAATTGTGTATGTGACTAAATTATATAGTCAAGTTTGTCACACATTATTTAAATGTGACTGCTATTCTTTGCTGAATATTTAGCCACATAGCGTTTGAAATGTGTGATACCTAAAAAGTAAGTTTGAAGCGTTAGTCACGATATGCATTTAATAGTGACAAATATATATGTCACACACTTGAAGAGTGTGACCAAATGTCATATATGGTCACACGAAACCATAGAAACATGATTAAGTGTAACGAAAATTCAATACATATGGTCACGTAAGTAAATATGTGTGTCTAAAGTTTAGTGTGTGTTTGCTTGCTACAACCTAATGTGTATAGTTACATTTAATTGTAGCATGATCATGTGACTATATGCTTTACAATAGTCACACCATATCACAAATGTGTATTTAAATTATGTTTATTGCCACATTATAAGGGTATTATATGTGCAATACATTCAAAATAGTCACATTGTAATATTTATGTGACTATTATTTATAGCAAAATATGATATTTAAGTGTAACGAAAATTCAAAATATGTGCAATACATTCAAAATTAATGTTACTAGGCATAAGCTAATGCTGCTAGGCATAAATTAATGTTGCTAGGCATAAATCAAGCTTAATGAATAGATGAAAAATCAAGCTTAATCAAGCTTTAATGAAGCAAGAAAGTTAAAATTCATATATAATAAACAAAAAAAAACATTGGTATCCATATATAACAAAAGTAAAATAAAGCAGTTCATACATATAAAAAGTTTAACAATTAAATTTCGGAGATTTCTCCGGATCAAACGACAAATGCACATTATCGTAGTCAATGGAGTCGAATATCTCTTCCTCACTCAAAAATCCAACATCAGCCGCATCCTCTTCCACTGAACCAACCCTCGGCTTTGATCGCTTGTATTCCTTCTCATCTTTCTTAATTTGAAGCAAACTTGCTTTGCGTCTTGCCTTGTTTCTTCGAGAACTCCACGACTCATACCACTCTTCAATGTTAAATACCTTCTCTGGTTTCCTGAAATCAAATAAGCATTAGATGATAAATTTACAGATTATCCTTTTAATTTGGTATTCTTAATTATATGATGTATATAATGTAACATTCTAACATTCAAGATTATCATTTTGATAAATTTATACAGATTATCCTTTTGACCGTCTTGATTGGGGGGGGGGGGGGGGGGCAAAAAATTTCAATATAATAATGTTACATTCTAACATTAAAGATTATCCTTTTGGTATATTATGATGTAAGTTTTGAATGCTGGGTGAGTAAAGCTAGGTTTTAATTTTTTCACGGATCTTATGTACTAGGAAGATAACAAATATAAGGAATAAAACATTCAAACAACTACGTAGTAAACTAACACAATTTCATAACTGATTACCTAAAGCTACCAATTGATAACCATTTTTATAAATTCATAAAAGCTTAATACACCAAAATTATTATGGATTAACTAACTTCTACTAGAAAAAAAACCAAGTCAACATGTACGGACATAACATCTTTACAAACTTTGAATGTTTACGCGTGTACAAAAGTTTAATTAGTAGTACTTACTTTGAACGCTTCTTCTTTGATGAAATGCACCTTTTCTTGTTTCCAGCCATAACTTCGATCTTAGATTGTTTTAAAAAGTGTGTGTTGAAAAGCTAAGTGATGGCCTTAAAAAGGGATGCGACATACTATACGCCTAGGGAATTTTGAAAGTCTCAACATTAAATATTATTGCAATTTACCAAGTTTAACGTCACATTAGCATGTGAAATGTACTAATTACTCGTGCCTAATTGTAATCATTTTAATTTTACACATTAAATGCGCGCTCTTAAACATTCTATAATTTTATTTTTAAACTTTAAATGGTAATAAGCATTGTAAGTGGTTTCAAATGTTAGAAAATATAGTAAGAATAAACATAATGGTATTAATCTAGTTATTAGTTGTGTAAAATTTGTGTTTGTGATAGTGTTTACTCCCTGAATTGGCAAACTTACTTCAACACTGTTATGACCTGATTAATAAAGAACTTAATGCTGCTAGGCATAACTTAATGCTGCTAGGCATAAATTACTGTGAACCGGTGTAACTGTAAAAATGTAACTGTAAACCGTTGTGACACTTTGTAAACCGTTGTGACACTTAAACGTTGTGACATTGCGACTCTTGTGTGCCTATAAATACAAAGGAATTACAACCAACTTCTTTCATCTTTTCATTACGTATTCAATTTTTGTTTGGAACTGCAATGGCTTCATCATCTTCAAATCCTGCTTCAAAGAAAACAAAACGTTCAAGGGATACTTCTCCTCCTCCAATGCAAGAAAAATATAAAATCCACGGCCTAACCCAAGAGTGCTGGGACAAATGCCATTCTCAAGGCCAATATGGTACTGAACGACAGTTGGTTGAACTTTACAACAAACGAATCACGCTGTTGGAAGAACAAAACAAAAAAGACCAAGATATCATACTGGTGCATCAGAACAAAGTTAATGTTCGTAATCAAGAAATAGAACAAATCCGTGGAAACATTGTTGATATTTACAAAGGCATTCAAAATAGTTTGTATAATTTTCATTGAATTAACCCTGATGTAAGATGATATTAATGTTTTTGTGTTCAAATAAAACTTATCTTATGTTTCTTTGTTAATCAAGTTATCAATTATATTACTATATGATCAAGTTATCTTTTTGTTGATTAATTATGTTATGTTGCTTTGTTGACTATGTTATGATGCTTTGTTAAAAGTCAAACAAAGATTGTCAAACTTGATTGTCATTTGCAAAAGTCAAAGATTGTCAAACTTATCTTATGGGCAACTCCGGGTTTGGATTGGAATTTGGGTGAATGCTAGTAACTCAGAACTTAATGCTGCTTGGCATAACTTAATGCTGCTAGGGATAAAAATAAAATGCTACAAAAATTAACCGATTCATATTCAGTTCATTAATGAGAAAATTGAGCAATGACAACATGTTTATTCATAAAGTCAAATAAAGTAGTACAAACGGATTACACAGGTTTATTCAAATTACTTCCTAACTCAACTTGTAGGACCTTAAATATCACAACTTTATCACAACACTATAGAAGCAAAGATGAAGTAGAGATGAAAGATGGTGACTTGTATGATGTATATGTATTTCGTATGTATATATAGAGAGAGATGGAAATGATAACTTTTATTCAAGAGAAACACACACACTTACACACATAAGCACACACCTCAAATGACTCATTTGAGGTGTTTATATAGTAAGACATGTGACACCCTAATGGGCTTGGATGGGCTTGGTCATGGATTGGACTTTTACATTAAGTATGGACTAGTTGTAATACATAACTTATAACCTATTAGATTAGTCCAAACCATAAGCCCATCGACTATTCTATTGTAATCTACGACACATTACAAAGTTACATGTATGAGAATGACCATCACTTTTCAATACATATTTTTAATGCTAACAATCTCCCCCTAAGGGGTGGTCATTCGAATGATGCTCCACGTGATTAGGTCTTCCATGTTCTTTGTCTTAAACTTTGTGTGTCGTTGTAGAATAGTCTTTAGTCTTTTGTTCCTTCATGCTTTGTGATCTTTGATGACTGTCTTTTCATCGTTCTTTGTTCTTATGTGATGTGGAATTATCTGCCTTTCGTCACTTCTGCGTCTGTGGTGGTAGTCCGTCATTCCAACATACCCATACGTCTTTAACTATGCAAACATTATTTCATGTAATGTGCGTAGTTCAGTTATGACTTATGGAGGTTTAGAACTGATTAGGATAGAAGTTTAGAACTTGATTAGCTTGCTGACTGCTTAATCTTGATTGTTAGACACTTGGTCCATTTGTTTGTTTCAACGTTTGGGTTTTAGGGACAATATTTTAGCTTATAGTTTGCTACTTATATGTGTGATTGGAATGCATATTGTTTCACTTTGTTTCATATTGGTTCCCGAGTTTGATGCTATATGCTATGTGCATGGTCCATCCTGATAGGACAGAAGTTTGGCTACTTTATGCCCATATATAGTTGTAGTCATAATTTAGTTGTTACAAAATGGACAACGTGTTTGGGTCAACCCAAACCGTTTTGACTCTAACGACGTGTTACCCAACTTGCCACACACATCCATTATTGAACAACGTTATACCTGTTTCTTAGCGAAATCCATGACTTGAACACTGGTGAAGCGTTTGTTACCACAAGTGACTTGCATATTATGTCTAGCCAATAAATCACTATAAACGCAAAAGTGAATCAAACCTCCTGCACATATTTCATGTAATTATTAGTATCACTATAAACGCTAAATAGGAAAGAGCTGCAAATTGATTGACTTTATATATAAGGAAAAGTAAAATCAGCTATGAAAAACAAGAGATGATGCAGCCAAAGCAGCAGCGGTTTCAGCTGCAATATCGGTTCCAGGACGATTATGTGTAAATATGTTGAAATCATCACCTATCCTCAAACTGTTTAGAATGGCAAGATATAAGTTTTCTTTGGTTTCTTGATATGCTTATATTAACTTAGTAAGCTTGTTTTGGCCTTGGGTTAGTTTTGGCCTTTTACTGCATTTGATTATTATTGAATTTCTTTTTAGGAGTAGGAGTAGTATGAACATAATTGATAGTTTCATATTCACTTTAGCGTATGACACACTTTAGCCGTATACATTCTGTTATGAGTATCAATTTTTGTTGATAAGATTTCAATAACATGTAATTATATATCTTTGACACTTGTTTATTGATATAGGAATCTTCTGTCAAGGTTCACATTCGAAGCAAATTGCATTACTTTCAATTGATTAAAGACAGATTATCTGAGAATCGTCGTAGACTGTTTCGGTCAACATGCTTTGGTCCATGGTTGGATTTAAATTACTTTGAGAACGATGAGGGTCTTATACATTACATGCTTCAAAAACAAATTCAGCCTGATGATGCTCAATATGATTTGCCATTGATTTATCTTGTTAATGGACATCATCTTCATTTTGGACGACGTCAATTTCACCTCATAACTGGTTTTAAATTTGGAATGCCTAGTTTCCTAAAGTTTAGAACTGGTGATATCATATTTCGCGACCGTGTATTTCCTGACAGGGTAGGTGTGGATTTAAAAACCATAGACCTTCTATGTTTGATTGAGACAGAAGAATTTTGGACAAAACTATCTGATGAAGACGCGGTCCGAGTTTGTCTTTTGTTGTCCGCTCAGGTCATATTTATGGGTCGTGAAATGTTATCTCTAGTCGATGATGTATATCTTCGGATGGTTGAGAATTTTGAAAACTGGAATGACTTTCATTGGGGTGAACATATTTGGAGACAGTTGTACGATGCCATTCGAAATACCTACTAAAAAAAGAAGTTGGAATATTCTTTGCCAGGGTTTGTTTTTGCTTTCAAGGTCAGAATTATTACACCAAATCTTTTACCTTATTATTTATTTATTTGTAATTATTTTAATAATGTTTGTCTGTTTTTTTTTTAAAAATTTTATTCTTTAGGTATGGATTTTAGAGGTTTCTACCGAGAGTTTGCGTTGGTGGAATAAGGGACTCGATCTCATCCCAAGAGCACTTTCATGGTCTAAGAAGGTGCCTTTTCAAGCAAGGGAGGATTTCGGTCAGCTTTTTCCCGAGGCAAGCCTTTACATGAGTTCATCTTAGTTATTTGTTAACATACATTTTGTTTTTGCTTATATTTTTGTTGGATACTTTGCTTATATTTGGTTTTTATCTCTTTTTGTTAGTTGAAAGAAATAAACCATGATCTATATCCTACGAGCGCTGAGGCTGATACAGAATGGTACACGAAAGGCATTAGGTTTTTTAACTGGTATACACCGAGACCCGCACCTGCTGTTAACCGTGGAGGTCTTTTTGAAGATTATTTGTCTAAACGAGCAGCACTTCGTGCTAAAATTCATGCTATTGACAATGAAGTTCCAGCGCCACAAGCATCATATACTCTTCAGGATCGTGTTAGGACATTGTAGGGTATATATAATGGGTTTATGTTGTTACCTGCAGAAGTCAACAGTTTGAGATCACGGGTTCACAAACTTGAAACTGTTGTTCAGGTTTGTTTATAACCTTAACTATATGCTTCTTGTTTTGCTGAGGTGTTTGGATTAGCAAAAATTTATTCACTGATTCATCATGTACTATATCTTTTGTGTTACCCAGTATATTACGAGAAAAATGAAGGAGCACGGGCAGAACAAATTGAACAAAGTTGCTGAGAATGACCTGACCCGAAACAAGTTGCATAACGTTGATGATAAGGATGCTTATATTGCTGATGAGTACTGCCCGAATTTAAATCATAATTTCCTTGAATTGTTTGAGTCAGAAATCCAGAATGAGTTTCTCAAAGATGAGAAACTATCCGAAAAAGATGTTGAAGAGGTATTTACTATTTTAACTATAATACATGTATAAAGTTAATTTTAAGTTTGTATCGTTATTCGTATTTTTTTTGTAGGAGGATTGTGTTTATTTGGCTACGCAAGAACGCTTAGCAACTGAAAAGCAGGAGGCTGAGATTCGACGTGTATCTGCAAAAAGGGAACAGAGGCTGAGAGTCCTGAAGGAAGAGGAAAAAAATGTGCAGATTAGAAACTATGTACTCAAGTCCCCACACATGCAACATGCTAATGGTGGATCAAAGAAGAGGAAGCATACATTAGTACTAAGGCCGGAATTTAAGGATGTAGATGATGATGACAAACTTCCAACCCTTGATCAAGTCAAAAGAACGATCTCCCAGCTAACTCCTGCTATGATCCAGAGATGTAAAGATCTCAAACCTTGGCAAGAGGTATTATCCTAGTCCGTATATATTTATTGGTGCTAGAGTTTCTACTTAAAATTGGCTCATGGTTATGATAGCTACATTATACATATTACCATACTAGGAAGTAGAAACCTCAAGTATACATGTACCTTTTTATGTCCTTGCTATGACCATCGAAAGTATGGTATTATAGTCAGTTATGCTTAAGTTCATACATGTCTATATTTATGTTTATTTTTTATAATGTATAGGACCTAACACGGCCATTCAAGAGTATTGATAAAGTTTATGTTGATCGTGAGTTGGAGGCTTTTATTACAAATAATGGCCAACCTCTTTGCAAGTTTCCTTGGTGCAATGATATAGTTGTAGATCATCATTTTTGGGATTGTTTTGTTGCGATGGATGAGACTCGCGAAGGCTGGTTCCGCGACGAGGTAATGGTCCATAGTTAAATTCGTATATTAAATAATGTAATCAGATTTATTTTAATGGAATTACTAATATTGTGCACTTTATATGTTAATTGAATTAATTAGATTTATTTTGTTTTTCTTAAAATGTATACAGCACATTGAGCTTTGGGTGTTGTATTTGCGGCACGTTAGACCATCTTTTGCAGATTGGTCCATAGTTAGCAGTTACTTCTTGACACTTCTACTTCAAGATACGTTGCCACTGTTTTATGCTAATAAACAAGTTTACAAATTGTCATGGGCTGATGTTGACCGGGTATTTATTTCGAATATCAACAATATTTATTATGTAAATTTTGTCCAACACATATTTATTTATCGGTATTCCTTGCAGGTGTTCATTCCGATAAATGAACCTAAGAAACATTGGTCTGTTGCCCAGTTTCACATACAGTCCGGAATTGTTATATTTTATGACAGTGTTTATGCTTGTGAACAGGAAGGTCGTGATTGGTATCTGAAAATGAGGAATTGCATGGAGGTTCAACTTCCATTGATTCTACAGGAGACGGGTGTTTTTGACAAGAAACGAATCGACCCGGAAAATTACAAGATCACTTTTCGTCTTGCACAGAACGTTCCAAAGCAGGGTGGGGTATTTGGTGATTGCGGAGTCTTTGTCTGCATGTTTCTATACAGGTTAGTAGTCGACCCTGTTTCTTTCGTGCTATTACTAGTTTTGACAAGATGTTTCTATATACCCTTTTGATTGTTTTATGTTTGTTGTTAAGTAGTTTTGAGTGTTTGGGTAAAAGTGCTTATTTGGTTGTATTTGGTTACGGCCCGGCTGGATTGGGTGTTGTTGTTGTAAGTAGTTTTTGAGTGTTACCCATGAAAACTTGAACTGCCATAAAAAAAACTAGGATAATTGCATAAAAATAGTAACAATTAGTGGTCAAGTTTCTATTTCAGCTTTATAGTTTAAAAATCTTTTGCATAAAACACGTACTTGGTTTTCTTCAAGACCGTCAAACAATGCCCTCTTTGATACCTCTTCCAAAGGGCAGTAGCATTTTTTAAATACATACTTGGTTTCAGTGTTGTTGGATACCGTAAAACGGCCTGCAGCATATATACCTATACATCTGTTTACACAGGATAATGATTGTCTAAACTAGTTGATCTGGCATCCTAGTTGTTTAGAGTATGACTTGGTGTCTGTTTATCTATTTTACATAATGGATATCTATGTGAACAAGAGCTTAAAAAGGGTGCTAATGAAGGTATAAGTTTAAAGTATGACTTGGTGTCTGTTTAGCTATTTTACTAGTCGTATTTAGTTTAAGCTGCTTGTAATTGAACCTTATGATTTTTTTGTATGTTGAATTATATCACTTTTGGATTTAAATTTGGTTATACAGGTTGGCTCATGGAATCCATTTGCATGTCGATAATCCAACCCAGGCAGCACTAGCATATCGAGAGGGCTTAATCCGTTATTATTTCGAGAACAAGATAGCCTGTTATTGAACATCGTTCTGACTTGTAGTTTTGGGAAAAATGTAGTTGGAATCCGTATTTTGTATATCAACGGATATTGAACCTAATTTAAATAGTGACTTTAGCTATCAATTATGGACCATGTTAATGTTGTAAGCATGTTTGTTGCGTTATATGACAACAAAAGTAAGAAAACTAACTTGCATTACGACTGTTGTTATCAAAGTCTGCAAATCTTGTCCAAAATTTGTGCCATAACATTGGTACTTTGACCTTATTAGGTCTACGTAGATAGATGTCTCAAACTTTAAATTACATAGATAGATGTCTAAAACAAACAAATTGTCGTCTAGATAGATGTCTAAAACAAACAAATTGTCTTCTTGATTTAACTTCAATTACGGGTCAGCCATGTTATCAAGATGGTAGCTTTGTGACATTGATGGTTGTGATACTTGCGAGGTTCCGCCTGGGTATTGTGGTAGACTTTGGAGGTCAATTGTTGCTCTCATTTGCTTCTTCCTTGCCTATAATATGTAAAACGTATTTATTAAGTTAATGTCTTTGGCAATAATCTAATACAAAAATAACAAAAATTTATGTCACACTTATAAGTTACCTTTTTGTTTTTTGGCAATGAATTCTCTCTTGGTTCCTCACCTTGAGATCTAATTCTATCTTTGTTCTTTGGTCTTCTAGCTTGGGGTTTACCCATAACCGGTGGCTTTACAACCTGCAAGTTAGTTGGAAGCTCCCAACTCTCAAATTCTCCAAGAGGATATATCAACGCTTGGTATGTATCTTTTAGAGTAGTTGTTCTAAACCATTTTGCCGCCAAATGATTACAACTTGTCATTCCTTGAAATCTACAAGCAGCTATAGCATGACCACATGGCAGACAAGATAGTTGCCATTTTCGACACGTGCATGTATTTCCCCTGAACTTAACAATATGTTTCTTTCTACGGTCATCTACCCCGTAAATCCATCTATGTTCAATGGGTTTCACTACCCAATTAGCACTCTTAAAAACTCTATCCTTCACTTTTGCGCTTGCCCAGTCACTAAGCTCACCCGCATGTGCACCTAAAGATTTATGTAACACATTAATAATAATAATAATAATAATAATAATAATAATAATAATAATAATAATAATAATAATAATAATAATAATAATAATAATAATAATAGTAATAATATATAAACATAATTTAATTATATATACCTTGGTACTTTTCTCGCTTATCACAAAACCATTCTTGTACAAGCCCTCTATAGTATTCCATTAGCATTGAAGTAGGAGATCTTCGAACGTATCTTGTTAAATTGTTGATTGACTCTGCACTATTGGAAGTCATATAATTGTAACGTTTTCCCGGGCAATATGCTCTAGACCAGAACATAACTCCAGCTTCCAATAGTTTTTGGTGAGCTTCTGGACTTTTTCGTTCAATTTGTGCGAATGCATGAGTAAATTCGTCGGTCGTGTAACATTTGCAACTCTTCCAATATAAAGCCTTAAGCATGTCACTTTATCCAAACTTGCAATTCAACATCAAGTGCCTACAACAAAAACCATGAAATGCATTCGGGTAAACTGTTTGACAAGCTTGTTGTATTCCTAGATGTCTATCCGATATTATAGCCAAATCTGGAACTTCGCCGATGCATTCTTTCAAGTGGGTCAAAAACCATGTCCACGATCTCCCAGTCTCGCCCTGAGATACACCGGTCGCAAGTGGAACAATCTGATTATTTCCATCCATTCCAACGGCGAGCATATTTGTACCAAGATATTTTCCTTTTAAGATGAGCTGCATCAATTACTATTAGTGGGCGCAAATGGTCCAAGAAAGCCCGAATCTATAACATTAAAAAATTATTAGATATACATAATAATATAAACTACATATTAAAAATAAAAGTTAATTACATAGTCATAAATATTTATCGCAACACCAAAGGCTATAAAAACCATCTCAAATCGGTCTTCATCATCCGTTTCAATATGCGTTACCCAGCCCGGGTTTTTCAACTTTAAGTTATGACAGTAATATGAGAAAGAATTTTTCGGGCAACCGGACAACGTCTCCAATGCTATATTTCTTCCACCCCATGCCTTTTTGTACGAAATGTCGATGTTGTATGCAAGGTTGATGTCGTTTACTATGTCCTTTGGCTTATATACCCGACTAGGATCTCCCATCTTCAGTATCAATAAATGACCCAACAATTTAGCGGTTGCATTTCGGTGATCGGGAAATAGTTCTGTTCTGTCACAAGTGTGAATGTCGTTTACTTTTCCTACAACCCATTTCATACTATCTGGCGCCTTAGATGAAATTATCTTCCACTCGCAACCCTCAACCCTACAAACTACATCATACCTATACCTATCAGATTTTCTTGGTCTAAATTGAAAACCTTCTAAAAGAGCCTTTTCACCAATGTCTGCCATGCATAATTCTTTACTATCAAATTCATCTCCCCTTTTTATAATTTTTTTGCCATTTTTCGCGTCCCCTACTTTTTCCATTTTAGTATGCGGTACTGGATGTTCGGGGGGAGGAGGCATATATGTAAATGTGTTACTTTTCCATTTATCATCAAATTGGTCGTTTGATAAAACAGGTTCTGTATTTTCATAAGTTTCAATTATCGGCTGATTAAATGTGTTGTCAACAACTTGAGTACCATCCGGAATTGAGTTAAGATCGAAAGCAAAAGTATTAGATGAAGAAGGACTTACCTTTGACACTTTTTTAATCTTCTTAATGTAGATATTATGCAACACGGTAGATTTCCCTTTCAAAACTTGATGTAAAAAAAACGCTATATCATCATCGTCAACTATGTGGATGGAATTACTTCCAAAATTGTAAGAGAGGACAATATCATACTCTCGCCCGATGTTGAACTTTTTCATGGCGACATTAACAAGTTGTGTGTACGTAATATTTTTTTGGAAGTGATGCACCAAACGTTAAATCTTCACAAACCAAAAATACACTAAATTTACCATTCATGTTTTTTTTTGTTACTTTCTATAGATACAGCTAATTGTAAAACAACACATATGGGGAACAAGGCAATATAAGTATGTAATTCGAACATTCGCACAACTGAAAAATAAATGCATTTTCACTTTACAACCACATAAATTTATTACGCTTGTACTTTAAATTAAATTTTGGAACTAACACATCTGTACTTTTAATTAAATTTCACACCCTCCTCATTTGTACTAACACAATTTTTATTAAAATATTTGTTTATGTATTTTGTGGTACAAGGTAGGTATGTAATTCGCACGTTTGACCAATTCGCACATTCGCACATCTGAAAATAAAAGCATTTTCACTTTACACTTGTACTCTAAAATTTATTACACTTGTACTTATAAAATTAAATTTTGGAACTAACACATTGTACTTTTAATTAAATTTTATACCTTCCTAATTTGTACTTAGAAATTTTTATTAAAACATTTGTACTTTTAATTAATTTTTATACCTTCCTCATTTGTACTAACACAATGTTTATGTATTTTGTGGTACAAGGTAGGTATGTAATTCGCACATTTGTCCAATTCGCACATTCGCACATCTGAAAATAAATGCATTTTCACTTTACAACCACATCAAATTTATTACACTGGTACTTAAAATTAAATTTTGGAACTAACACATTGTACTTTTAATTAAATTTTACACCTTCCTCATTTGTACTAACACAATCTTTATTAAAATATTTGTAAATTTTGTATTTTGTGGTACAAAGTAGGTATGTAATTCGCACATTTGTCCAATTTGCACATTCGCATATCTGAAAATAAATGCATTTTCACTTTACAACCACATCAAATTTATTATACTTGTACTTTAAATTAAATTTTGGAACTAACACATTGTACTTTTAATTAAATTTTATTCCTTCCTAATTTGTACTTAGAAATTTTTATTAAAACATTTGTTCAACAATGTAGGTATGTAATTCGCACATTTGTCAAATTCGCACATTCGCACATCTGAAAAATGTGAACTAACATGTTTGTACCTTTTATTAAATTTTATACCTTAAAAATATTTCCCGCCAAAAACTCCCTCCATAAATTTCCCGCCTAAAACTCCCTCCATAAATTTCCCGCTAAAATTATTGCACAAAAAAAACATTATTTATAGTCAAAGTCTTTACACTAAATTTAAAAAAACAAAAGAGACACTATGCCAGAACTTGATACTGAAATAATCTTGTTCGGGATACTAACACGTGTACCACCAAAGGCTGTTGGTCGGTTTAAGAGTGTTTGTAAGTCATGGAATTCATTACTCTCAGGAAATGCCTTTGTAAAGCAACATTGTTCTCGATCGGCAGTTCCATCTAATCAGAAAGTTCTCGTAATTGAAGACCAAACCTCATCAATCCATCCAATCAACTTTGAAACACATGATTACGAGCCGGGCACAAGCATCACCATTCCTTTTGATCATCGATCATATGATAATCGATTCAATGTTGTCTCTATTCTATCACATTTGAATGGATTATTGTGTCTTTGCAATAGTTTCACAACCGATTTGTTCCTTTGGAATCCAGTCACTACCTCTTTCAAACGCTTGCCACACCCATATTCCAACGACTTCTATAAAGGTACTCATGATGCAGTTGGTCTGTACACCGACACACATGATGATTTGAAAGTCTTGTACATAAGGCGTAGGGATGATACGGTTGCTGTGAATGTGTATTCTAGGAGTGACGAATCATGGAGAAACATACCTCTCACACTACCAGCAGATTATCTAACCACCCGTTTCCGTTGGTCATCTGGTACTTTGTGTGGTGGCACTCTTTATTTCATTGTTAGCGAGATATTTATTGGGGGTAGCCATTTCATGATATCTTTTGATGTAAATACGGAGCAATTTCAACTGATCAACTTGCTACAGATTCTTAATAATGGAATCGTTCATATTATTTTAGTGAATGCACAAGATAAGCTAATGATGTTTGTTGCTACTGGATATCGCGAGATGAAAATTGACATGTGAACCCTTGAAGAAGGTACCTGGTATCGGATCTACTCATTTCCTGAAATATCAAGCGATTTGTGGTGCTCAATAACACATTATGTGACAAACGAAAATAAGTGGTTTGTGATGGCAAAATTTCAGAAGATTTTTGAAATCGATACTGGTCTGATGTGGTTTGACTGTTTTTATCCCGTTACTTCCTTTCAATGTAATAATGGTGCGTTGTTTATGGAGACCCTTGTTTCACCTAGTATCTAGGATACGTAATGTTTTAATTTTTAGGATTTGTAATGTTTTAATTTGTAGGAATTGTTATCTTTTAATTTTTAAGATATGTAACGTTTTACTTTTTTAGGAATTGTAATGTTTTAAATTTTAAGATATGTATCGTTTTAGTTTCAAGTTATTACAATGAGGTTTATTGTTATTTGCGGACACAACAAATTAAAAAACAACAAGGGTTTATTTCGCACATTTGTCCAAGTCGCACATTCGCACATATAAAAAATAAATGCATGTGAATTATTACACCATCCGCTCATTTATTATAATGGTACTTTAAATTAAATTTCAAACAAACACAAATTTATTACAATTGTACTGTTAATTAATTTAGAACCCAACACATTTTTATTTTATTATTATTAATTTTTTTTACAATTTTATACCTTAATTAAGGTTTTTTGTGGTAAAATGTTATATAGAAAATTTAACTGAACGGTGTTTCCATACGGTCAAGTTTTTACAATATTGTTTATTGTTATTCGCGAACATAACAAATAAAAAAACAATAAGGGTTAATTCGCACATTCGTACATTTGTCCAAGTCGCGTATTCGCACATTATCCTCTTTTACACCAACCTTCCACATTATTTCCCTCCAAAATTTCCCGCTAAAATTTCCCTCCATAAATTCCCGCCAAAATTTTGCCCAAAACCACATTATATATAGGAGCATATTCTCTTATCCTAACAACAAAAAACATACATACTATTATCATGAACAAGGCACAAAATGAAGCTTCAGCTTACTCTTAGAGTCTCGGAACTTCAGCATCAAGACATCAAAATGCAAAGTGTTCAAACTGCATCAAGTTGTGTTCAGACTGCATCAAGTTGAAACAAGATATAATGGAACTAAAGAAAAAGCTAGGATGGTATAATAATCCGCAAAGGAAAAAAACTCAATCAGCTAGCCCTTGCGACGACATGGGCAAAATTAGTTTCAAGTAATCACGCTATTAGGTTTAGGATTTTTAATTATCTATGTTTTTATGCAATTTAGTATGTTTAGGCTATATCAGGTTTTAACTTAAATTTCGTACGTTTATGTTGTATTAGCCTATCAAAATGCAAGCAAATTAAAATGAATGAAAATTGAGTTTTGACTAATACAATGTAAGAAGTATGAATATTTGCAAAAGTGCGTGACACACCTAAAACACCAAACAAATGTTACCTAAAACAAAAACAAATTACAAAGATACATACTACTTGCGTTGTTATCCAACCATTAATTGTTTACAAAAGATGGAGGTTAGCTACGCAACCTTAAATCCTACACAACCTAAACTGTTATGCAACCAAGATGCACAACCAATTGACATGGTTCATAGTTCATAGACCTACTAGCAGATGCAATGTTATCCAACCATAATTGTTTACAAAAGATACAAGGTTGGCTATGCAACCTGAACTGAACAAATGTTTTTGACATACACAACCACATAAAGCTTCACGTCTATTCCATTGAAATTACCTTCTTGTATTTCCAAAAGAAATCCATCAACTGTTCCTGATAGGCTATAGCAAAGGATTGCGGATCATCAACCATCAACCATCAACGGAAGATTGTGTGTCAAACGATAAAGAAAGATCATCACCCAAATACCACAGTCTCCGTAATATCCGTTTTGCAAAGGAACCTCTTCATACCTAAACATTATTGAGTAACTCTTCGGATCAATATTCTTCTTAGCCATGACATTAGTTTCTTCCAGATATGGGGGAATCACAGCTGCAAAACGTTCCAACCAAGTATCCCACCATTTCTTTCCTTCTGCATCTGGACCATGCATGCTGTCATATATACTAACAACCCCTGAACGAATATGCAGCATTCCCAAAGCCCAGTGAACTTTAGGCTCATTAATGGGAAAGTAAACCTACAATATCAGAGGAAAAGATTGCTAATCAAAGGTTTGATTACAATAGTAGAATATAAAATTCAACTATGAACTATCAAAGCCAAGTAAAAGCAGTTTTAAGTTTACGTAACAGAATATTTTCATATACAGGAAAAATGAGTTCCTATGGTGGCTGGACTAATGCAGGAAAAATGAAACGGATTTACTTTTAACAGTATATTTTCATATACATGAGTTCACATTAGATATACCTTGAACAAAACATGCCAACAAAAAAAAGTAAAGTCAAATGAATGGTTAGTCTATTGAATTTGAAAAACATGTTATTCTATGTTAACATTCTCATTAGTTTATCGTTATTTTCTTTTGCGTACTTTGAATAAAAAAAGAATGAACAAAACCATTTCTCATCTAGGAAGCTAATTAGGGCCTACTGTGATCATTAGCAGAAGTAGGAAAATGAGAATAGTGTAGGCTTATATTGAATATGTAATACCTTAATATCAAGGAGCGTTTGGATATGAGTTTTGAAAGTGATGATGTGATATTCAGTAATCAGTTATAAGAAAAGGGCCGTGAGAGATAGTATTTGGATGTGCTTCTGTTGATTAAAGTTGTACTCCATAATTAGGACATTTAGCGAAACAATAGTGCAATTTCGAAACACGACTACCACAAATACCTACAGATTGCATCAAGGTTTAAGTGCTCAAAAGTTGTCATGCAAATGACATATAGATAGCTATATCCACTTCATCCATATCTTAAAACAACCACCACTATATATGTCATTTTGTTAATTAGTTCTAGAATTGCTAAAATTCCATATGATTTTGTTAATTAGTTCTAGATTTTCTTAACCGAGGCGTATATGTTTTCCACACAACACAACACTACAAGGACATACCTATCTAAATCCCATGATCGAAATGGACTAAATGATACGGTACCTATCTAAATTCTACTTATCATTGCATAAACATGAATCGTCAAGGACATGAATTGGACATCTTACCTTTTCGACATTTTCAGCAGACCAGAGCACACCATATGTAATACCTTCTGCATAATAATACGGGACCTCTTGAGTAAGAAGCTGTGTGCTGAAGAATGGGCCGACCATCACCCAATCAGCATCATCAGGTCTTAAGTTCCACATGTACGTAAACCATGCCTCGATGTGCTGCGATTTGAAACCATAAATAAAATAATTACTAAAATAACAAAATGACATATAGAAATTAAGGTTTTCTAATTAAAAAGCGAGTAATAATTACTTACACAATCATATAGCCATCCTCTTCTGTTTCTGTCCTTTCCCATTAAACCACCCCAAAACTTATTAAAGTAGTCACCATTAACCCATGGAAGTTGAAATCTCATCTCCTTTCTTGACCGCAGTAACATGGTTATCTCTGGATGAGGATTGACCAAGCCAGGTAGTGAATCTTCAGGACGCGTCAATTGCTAGTGAAACATTTCCATATTAAATGATGATCAATAAGATATAATACTACATAAAGGTTCAAGCTATAAATAAAATAAAATATAAAAATAGGTATATGTACCTCTACCCACGGTTCAAGCTGTAAAACATTTCCATCAGGTCCAATCAGAGAGGGTTTCTTATACGATTTATACACCCTAGATCTAGTACGACACTTTTTGGACCTTCTTGGTGTAGTAGGTGGTGGAGGTGTGTATGGATCAGAGAGATGACGGCTCTTCTTTCTCTCTCGTTGGAAGGGAACCTTTACAGTTTTAATACCATCATCCATATCCTGAAACGTAAGACATATATGTTGGTTCGTAAGACATATATGTTGGTTCGTAACACATAAAATGTTGGTTCGTAAGACATATCAGTGTTATGCAATTAGTCATGAAACGTAAGACATATATGTTGGTTCGTAACACATAAAATTTGCTTACCAAATCAATCACTGAGTCTTCCGGGATAGGGGACAAAGCTGGTTCCCCGTCAACGAGCATCTCATTAATAACCTGGAAATGAGATATTTTCATGACATATGAAAACACAAACTACTTTCTCAACTAAAATCTGGTATGGAATGCTAATTTAGGATTACAATAGGGTTTTATCTGCTTATCTTTTAAATAATGTAAAAAGAAACTATCAAGTTTTGATAATCCAAATTTTAAAAACTCGTTCATTTTGATAATTAGGTTTCTGCTAATCCATAATATTTTCATACCTCATTACTCCCTAAGTTGTTATCCGGAACAGGGCCCAAATCTTGTTGCGCGTCAACGTGTGCAACACCAACATCCATCTGCTTATCCAACGAACAATAATTCAAATCCTGAAACTGATATACAAGTAAATCTAAGTAACAAATACATTTGCAACGTAAATCTTTAGACGATGCCATATGACAAATTGCATACCATATCATCCGGAAGAGAGGAAAAATAATTCAAATCCGTTAAATCATTTGCTGAATCCTGAAAAAGAAATACAATTTTTGTAAGGACCACACATTTGTTAAGACTTAAACTACATACAAACACTGTAATACTTACCATTGGAATTTCATCGTCATCTTTCTCAACAGAATCCTCTTCGATACATGCATCCGCAACAGGATCTTCTTCATTAGCCTCTTTAACAACATCCTCATCCATAGGCTCCTTAACAAATGACGTTAAAAAACAAAAGTTAGTAAATACATAAATGTTAACAACAATTTTACAACAACATGAGTACTTTATAATCAAAATTTAAATGATAGAATAAACAAATATAGAAACGCATGTCTTTTAACAGCAAGAAACTCATTATCAGTGAACCAATGTACTGTATGACATAAAATAGACAAAAACTGAAATTAAATATATCATCAAAACAAGAATTTTGTAAAAGAATTTTGTAAAAGAATTTTGTAATTGGTAACTGACAGGATCATACTTATATGATCACGCTAAATACTTGACGAAAATTTAGAAAAAGAATTTTGTAATTGGATAGAGTGGTTCTCTAACCCATGTAACGCCCTAAACATATATACATTGTAACCTTTTATGCTATCTCCTTGCTAGACTCTTAATCCAAATTAATGTCATTTCAAAAAAAAACTTGACGAAAGGATTATTCAATCTAACGAGGTTCCCATGTAACGCCCTAAACATATATATCATGTAACGCCCTAAACATATAATGCTTTAATTTGCTTGTGCATTATACCTCGGAAATTATTTATTACTTGTATGATAACTCATATCCAACTGATCATATCAAGAGTGACGATCTGTTGCAATAAAGTTATATATTCTTGAACGTTAAATGCAAGATTGGTAAAGGCAATCCAAGGCGATGTGAATGTGAATGTGAATGCAATAAAGTTAAAAGCATGATAAGGACATAACAATGATCATATTCAGTGTGCCTTGATGCTTTGGTTATATACATTCAATACTGAAAGTAACTTCAAGATGATGCACAAAATTAACAACAATTTTACAACATCCTCACCTTTGGCTTGCCAACAACACCGGATAGTTCAATCACGATACTTGCATCCGCAACAGGATCTTCTTCAATAGGCTCCTTAACAAATGACGTTAAAAAAACACAAGAAGTTAGTAAATACATAAAAAACAATTCATATATGTTAAAAACTATTTTAGTAGTACACACCTTTGGCTTATCAACATTGCCAGATAGTTCAACCACATTACTTGCATCCGCAACAGGCTCATTATCAAGGTGGTGACACGCTGGTTCTGTAACATCAATACAAATCAAAAACATGCTGATGTAAATGGACCAAATAGAAATGACAGATCAGTATAAAATTAAGGATGTATAATTTGTGAAAATTAAAAGGGGATAAGCCACTTGAGATTACCTGGAACTTTAACTGGTATGACAAGTTTCTCAACTGCAGCTAAACGACCTTCCATACTAGCCACATACTTCAAAAGTTGTTTATTGGTCATGCACCTAAGAGATTCATCCACTTCAACATCGCTAGAATCATCGTCATGAGATTCATCCACTACACTTGTATGAACCTCGGTACAGATGCGTACTGAGGTGTGCTTCCCTTTTTGATGAAAGTCATGACAAACCCTATACTTGATCTTATCACGTTTAACTCTTTTGTTCTTTCGTGGACTTGATACGCATGGGTTGTTAAAGTATTCTAAACTTGAGATCCACCAGAGTGATGCCCTCTCGGCAGTGTTTGGAATGATAGTTTGTATTCCTGTTGTTGCATAGAAAAGCGAGTCATATTTTGATTTCGTAAACACCTGCACGTCACCCCAAGCAACCCCCCGTGGAAGAGCCTTCACATCTTTGTGCCACCATCTCTTTGACTTAGGAAAGGTTTCAAGTACAAAAATCTGCAATGTAAATAACAATATAATTAGATTGAAACATGAGATACAACCCGATAATTCTACTTAACTGTTTTTGGAAACCAAAATTTAAAAGAATGGTGGTCCATTGAGGACATCTTCCAACTCTAGTGAATGCGTAAATCGGCCCCTACCTAGGTTGTTAAATAAAGCCCATTCAAGTAAAACAACGTTGGCTACCAAAACGATTTCAAAACAATCAGCTAAGACTGAAAGCTCAGTGAAAGTCATATTCATCCATGAGTCATGATCTCATATTAACAGATGCTGCTAACTACTACACCGAAAATCCTATTCATAATATATGTCAAAAGGAAACCAACTTTTTTGAAAGAAGCCATATCCATAGAAAAGTAAATGAATATGCAAATAAAAGAACAAGGGTCTTTATATTAACAAAACATAAGCGTTAACGATTTCCAAGGAAACGTTAAATAAGCCCCTACCTGGGTTGTTAAATAAAGCCGATTCAAGTAAACAACGTTGGCCACCAAAACGATTTCAATACAATCAGCTAAGACTGAAAGCTCAGTGAAACTCATATTCATCCGTGAGTCATGGTCTTATATTAAAAGATGCTGCTAACTACTACACCGAAATTCCTATTCATGGTATATATCAAAAGGAAAACTACTTTTTTGACATTTCTGTGCAGATTTTGAAAGAAGCCAAAGCCATAGAAAAGTAAATGAATATGCAAATAAAAGAACAATGGTCTTTATATTAACAAAACATAAGAACAATGGTCTTTGTATTAACAAAACATAAGTGTTAACCAATCCGATTAAGACTAACCTTAAGCGCGAAAGCAAATCCCCATAAGTTATAAACTGGCTGGTATGCCGAGCCCTTCATTGCATACTCTTGCATATACTCATCTCTTTTGCTAGACACCAACATGTAATTCCGTTCATGAAATTCTTGCCACATATGCTCCCCCCAAGGGAAAGCATTCCATTGATCTAAATCATCAACTAGGGCCACAAACTCTTTAACCATCATATGTCTAATCTCTTGACCCAAAAAACAATAGTCTGCCGCTAGTAGAAGACAAACACGTAAAGCATCCGGGTCATCTAGTTGCAGAAACTTTTCATCCTCAAGCAACTTGTAAAGGTCTTGCCCCTTCAAAACCTTAAGATCAGGGAACACACACTTCATAAAAGCAGATTTAACATTATGTAAATGGCGTAATGAGATATCCCCAAAGCGAAAACCAATTATTAAACAGAAATCTCTTCTACCCATCTCTATTGTGTATTGCCCAATATCAAAAATAAAGGGAGTATCATAAGTTGCATCTTTAACATTCCTTTGATGAAAAAGTAGGAAATTAAGAACATGGTTATCATGATCTTCTGTTTTGATGTCTAGCCAAGGCCCGAAGACAGTACCTTTAAACATGTTGTAACAATTTAACCCCCTGTCCTTTAGGTGATCTCGGATCTTTTTTAACAGGTATAGCTTACTTCGTATGTTGACCCTGGACCTAAGAACCTACAAAAAATAAAATGAAGTAAACCATAGTTAAGTTAATATTATGAAGTAAAAATTAAAGTTAATAAAATGAAGTAATCTATCGAATGCAAACTTTAATCTTTGCTACAACGATAACAAAAGTACTGAATACGTGCAACCCAAGTTTACTTAACGAAAAGTAATATTATTCGAGCTTGGAATGAAGAATGGTTCGGTTAACATACAACCAACTAACAACTAACAATAACTAGTAAAGGTAATAAAACTATCAGAACAAATATAGCTAAACAAGAAATTACTCGCAAAACAATTCCCTGAAAACACAGAAAGGTAATAAAACTAACAAAAAACGCTTTTCTCCATTTCTGATAAGATAACAATTATTCTTAAACAAGAAACTTAAAATTTACAATCAATCATCTGTAAACCTCAATTTTGATCTGATACTGACTCACCAGTCAGCGGTATACATATATAAACAAGCTACAACAAGAGAAAAACAAATTTAAAAGTATTTTGATAATAACAATATATGTCCACAATGTAGTATACCACCACAAAAAATAATTCAAAAGTGTAGCAACTGGTAAAGCTTAACAGCCTTTATATCGACCTTTCAAGCAACTTATATGATGAGTGGCTACACTCTAAAACCACAAATGCCAACTGATGTTGAAACTTTAATTCCCATGATCCAAAGGCTAAACAAGAAAGACTTACCAATCAAATCACTTATCATGAGTGTGAAATACATAACAAATATCAAAACACAATCTTCAGCTACGATCCTGATTTTTCTTACAATGATAAACATATACAAATAACCTCAGAAATGATAAACCCTAACTTACTATTTGCCATTTTATAGTGCTTAAGTATTTACTGCTTATGGGCCCATTTTTTTATAGGGCTTATAATGTTTGCACTATAACTAAAACCCTAATCAAATATTTTTCAAACCAAAACACTCAAAATACTGCTTAAGTCTTTACTGCTTATGGGCTTATTTTCAAGCAGTAAACCCTAATCAAATAAGCCTTTTTATAGGGCTTATAATGTTTGCACTATAACCAAAACCCTAATCAAATATTTTTCAAACCAAAACACTCAAAATACTGCTTAAGTCTTTACTGCTTATGGGCTTATTTTCAAGAACTAAACCCTAATCAAATAAGACTTTTTAAAATAACACTATCTGCTTAAATAAATCATAAACAATAAACATATATTATTCTACTTACTAAGGGCAACAAAAAAATCATATATTATTCAACTCAAAACCTTCAAAAAATCCTATATTATTTGAAATAAGCCTTTTTGCGGTTAACATTATATTATCTGACTAAAACCGAATCAAAAAATCCAATAATCCTCTTATCATAATCGAATAATCATTTTTAACGAGATAAACAACGAATAATCAAATAAGCAACTTACGTGAATTCTAGGAGCCATTGCACCACGAGATAAACACAGATCCACTCACAATTTATGATTTTGGGACAAGAACGCTTGATTTGATTTTGTGTGTGTGTTTATTTAGGTGTGTTTTTTTAATTTTAATGATCCGTGTATATGATCGGTTGAGTTTTGGTATTAAAAGTCAAGGTTTAAAGTCTTTATTTTATTAAAATTTTGTACTTTGTAAAAGTACGAATAATATCTTTTGTAAGATCTTGTGTTCTTTTCCAAGAAAGTTGGTCATGTGGGGGGCCGAAATTCGCACATTAGCACAATCCAAATCGCACATTTGTTGATAAACACGTGGGGGACAAGTACTAGTGGGTGGGCCTCCAATGATTGGTATTTATCTCTTTTACATGGACACTTGGCAAGAAACTGGTGGGATCGCACGATAGCACATTAGCACTTGACTAAATTGGGAACACTAGCTACAAAAGTCATTGGTGGGAATAGGGGTGGAAACGAGCCGAGCCGAGCCCGAGCCTGCCAGAGCTCGAGCTCGGCTCGTTTATATTTTAGAAAGCTCGAGCTCGAGCTCGGCTCGGTTCGAGCCTTAAGATTTGAGCTCGAGCTCGGCTCGTGTCATGATATATAAAGCTCGAGCTCGACTCGGGCTCGGCTCGTTTATGATGCGTTTGTATAAAGCTCGAGCTCGGCTCGTGTTTTGAGCTCGTTTGTCCTTGGTCCAAAAGAGAGAGCAGTAAACAACATAACCAAGTAACCAACAACCTTAATCTATACTATGTCATCTTAATCAACTTCAACATCCAACATCACAACCACCTGACAACACTCCCCATTTCATAGTCAACCACAATAAACAAGCAAGACTCGAACTTAAATAGAAAGAAAACAAGATCTCAATTTTTCTTTCATATATCATAGATATCTTTCAAGATCTTAACAGCTCGAAAAAAAATCATCGTAGATCTAGACGAACAAACCAAGAACAATAACTATACCTACCCGAGATCTATCAAAGATCTTATCGTATAACAAGAAGAAAGGAGTTTGTTTGTGTTCGGTTAGATCTTAAACAGTAAGAAAGATTCAAGTTTAGACTTTTATTGTTGATATTAAATGTGGTAGATTTGTTTGGTATGCAAATGAAATGAAAAAATAATAATAAGAAGAAGAATGGAGGCTGCATATTTTAGAAGCTTGTTTTTGGTGAGAGAATGTGTAATGAACATGGAGATGGGGGCGTAATATTGTGTGAGTAAGATTGATTTAGGGTACTGAGATGGGTTATAAATAGGAAATGTTACTATATTAAATATAAATGAGACTGATTAGCTATTTTAGATACTAGTAGTATATATGCATATACATATATACGATTACAATTTTACATTACATATATAAAATATACTAAAAAATATACTAGAGCTCGTTTAGGCTCGCGAGCCTAATCGAGCTCGGTACATAAAGCTCGGGCTCGGGCTCGTTTATTAAACGAGCTTTAATTTAGGCTCGGGCTCGGGCTCGAGCTCGTTTAAGCTCGGCTCGTTCGAGCTTTTTACCGATCCGATCCCGAGCTTTTTACGAGCGGCTCGGCTCGTTTCCACCCCTAGGTGGGAATATAAAGTCCTCATTTGTTAATTTACGCATAATAAAACCCCATCTTCCTCAACTATCATCAAGACCCATATCCTAAACAATACTACACAAGATTACAATTTACAACTCAAAATACAAATTCAAACACAAAAATCATTACCATTAAAACTACAAACTACAGACATAGACACATCTGGCGGCCGAGGTGGCCGTGATGGGGGCATCAGTGGCAGACGCTGGTGATCTAAGTGTGTGAGTGGGATGTGTGATTTTTGGTGTGGTAATGGCAGTTTGTGGTGGCTGGTTGTTTAACGATAGTGTGGTGGTCGATGTGGTTATTGCTAGTTCGAATAGTCCTTGGAATCAAGTCATAATCGATTATATGATTTATAGGCATGGATACTAAAATGTTGAGATGTTGGAATCCAGTTGAAACGGCTGATAAGATGAACAAACAATTGAGCATTTATAAGAGATGATTGAATCAGACAATTTGACTACCATTACTTCAATACTCAAAGATATGTTAGTTATACTCCTAGCTGTCATTTGCTTCTGATTCCCACAGCTATCTTATCTTGTTACAACTTTTAGAAATAAATAGTTTGCTGTATTCAGAACCAACAAATCCTGCTCCAAGAAGGTACTAATCTGTTACAATTTTATGTATTATTAAAGTCAAGTGATTTTGTATGTTTGTTCATTGTTGATGTGGTTATATCCACTCGTGTATATTAAAATGGGTCAAACTAGGTTCTGTTTTATCTTTGACGGGTTAATTGGGTTGGGATACGATAGTTGACTGAAAATGAAAAACAAAAGCATGTCAAAATGGGTCACATAAAGTCTACTAAGCTTGGAGACGTATCTGCGGTAGGGGTCGTAATTATGAATTTAAACAAAGAACTTACAAAAGATATCCATAAACTTATATAGAACCCTTCATTGATAAAAAAAAGAAGGTTCATAATGTCAAGTGGAACAACAATCAAATACATGGCTTAAAACAAGAACAGTTGCATTAAAGAAACCAGGAAGCGTCATATCAACTCAAACAAAAAAATACACCTTCTCTGAAATTATTGATAGAGGCATTGACCATGGCATCTTTTCTCTGTTGGGCTCCGTAATAACAACAGGTTATAAGAAATTATTGACCAGCTGGAAATCCCATCCAGAAATTTGAAAACCCGATCTATAGATAAAAAACACAGAGTATATCAGAAAACAAGACATTGTTTGATCATGTTGAGCTGAATATTTGTAACTCAAATCTATTTGAAACATAAACAACTATTTTGCATAATATATTGGACATGTATAAAGTGCATTGTGAAAATTTGATGCTTCCTTATCAGCCCAGTAAAATTTTTTAATCATTACTGAAAATTAGTATCTCCCTTTGTTAAGCACGATCCTTATGTAATTTCTTGTAGACCTCAATATCCAAGTAGTACATAAAGTTATCTAAAGCCTTAATCGATTCATCATTCATTATCGTTATCATCATCCTATATTAAGAGATTGGTTAACTAAGGCCAAATGGTAGAGTAAACAACATGTAGTCTATCATACTGATCTTTATGACAGCAAGTCAAACTTGATGTCAACTATCCGTACTTACCACCTGAAAGTCAATAAACAAATGTGGTACTCTAGCAAAAGAATTGGCTCTGAGTTTTAGTCTTATCATAAAATTTAAAATAAACAAGAACAAACTACTATATAAATGCCTCATTGACAAAAAGTGGAGAAAGTCGATACCTGTGGCTGGCATAGCTATATCCATAAAATCCGCAACCCGTTTGATGTGAGTGGATCCTTGAAACAACTAGACAAAACAAAAATTCGTTGTTACTAGGTGAGTTTATCAAACATCAAACCACCGTTATAAAGATATTAATTGCAAGACAGGCTAGAATAACAGAACTCATTCAAAAACATATGTCAATGAAATGAAATTAAGAACATGATATGACTGATTAGTAAAATGTGGACTTCAATCTGATATTGTAAGTACTAAGTAGAATAAAATTCTGAAAATGCAAACTACTTGTACTAGCTCTTTCCGCTTAAAATCCATCCCCAAATGACACACTCTAAATTACAAGAATTCAAAAATACAACACCAACAAAGGAGCCAGATGCATCACTTAGATAATTAAGTAGTTGCACAATCTATCATCCTTCATAATCGGCATTACCTTAGTAAACTTTGGTTACAAAACTAAAACATATAATCACTTGTTCAAAATATTTTAGATTGATATGGAGAGTTATGAGTTCCATTTTGATATGGAAATAAGTAATTAAATAAATAATAAGTTTTGCTGCAATTGATTACGAGTGGCCTGAAAACTTAATTAAAGGAGATAACAAACTTCAAATGCAATGCCAAACACCCCTTCAAATACAGAATGTAAAAAGTCAAAGGTAGAGAGTGGGACATACCTTTAGCTTATGTAGACACAGGGGATATAGGAGATAAGGGGCCAATAGGAGCCTCTTCTACTTGTCTTTTCTTTCAGTTCATCTGTGCATTCGTCTATCCACAAACTCAAAAGTGAAGGCAACAACATTTCTGGTAGATCTTTTATCTTTGGGCACTTCTGAATATTGAGATGTTGGAGGGAGGTGAGGTGTTGGAGTCCGTTTGAAACTGTTTCCAATTTCTCAAAACCAGATAAGGAAAGAAGAGTAAGAGATGAAGGAAGCATATGCGACAATTGGCTTCCACTGGTCACATCTTCATCTTCTTCTGCTGCCGATCCACCATATAGCAATAGGTGAACAAGAGAAGGTGGGAAGTTTTGTGGGCCAAACTTTGAAATGGGCTTCTTCAGACCCCCTATTGCTAAGAAACCCAAGTTAGGAGGCCAAAGCCCAAAGGAATCAACATCCATACTTTCACAATTCCATATTCTCAGATGCTTTAACGAGGTGAGATTCGGCAAGTCGGCAGCAGGAAATGACTCTATACTCGAACAATCTTGTATTATTAATTCGGTGAGTTGAATGAAACAAGTCAATTCATTGATTGATTTCTGATTATTCCAGCTATATATATGTACAACCTCAAGCAACGGTGGCATGCTTGTGTCGAGAAGCACCTCCTTTTCCAAAAGTTGATCACATCCATCAATTGTCAGCCACTTGAGCTTCTGCCCTCCTGTTGGGAAATGCAATACCTGTCCCAAGGAACTCTGGAAAATTGCAATCGAATCACATTTCCATATTCTCAAATCTTGAATGTTGTTTGGCAAATTGCAACGCTCAAGATTTTGACAATTAAACAAGTGAAAAATCCTAAGAGATGTTAGTTGGTTGCATCCATCCTCTTTCTCTCCTAAACTCACCAATTTTGAACAATCCTCTACACCCAACTTCCTCAAATTCACAAGAACCTTACTTGCCTCTGCTTCTGATTCCCACAAGTATCTTATTTCATTACATCTTTCTATACTTAGTTCTTCAACTGCCCCAAGATAGTCCATAACACCTCTCCACACCTCATCACTAAGTCCTGAAATACTACAAATACTCAATTTGGTGACTGCTGAAGCTACACGAATCAGACTTCTCAATACCCCATCACCACAACTCCTTAGACGTAACACCCTCAGCGAAGGTAGTGCTTTAAATGAGACTTCAACCAAATTAGGACAAAATTCTATTTCCAGCTTTTGAAGGCGTGGAAACACTGCATCAACAACACCACTATTTGTTGACCATACCTCCCACCCTCTCATAAATTCAAACCTTAAACTTTCAAGTTTAGGAAATGCAATACCTGTCCCAAGGAACTCTGAGCCCACAACTTTCACCTCGTTTAGACCTCCAATATCCAACTTCTTAAGTGATGGCAGTTGCCCAAGTGGTGGTAGAAACGTACAATTTCTACCACCCCGAATTGAAACACTAGTCAACTGATGAAATGAGGGATCCCCAATCCACTTTGGAAATACTTTACCTCCATATGACACAATATTTAGATCTTTCAAGTTATCATTATGAGGCTTGAGCGCATCGAGGACTTCCTTTTCAAGTTCATTTCGAGAATCATCACTCCATCCCATTTCCATGTGTAGCTCACTAACCCTCTTTTTTGATAAGTTCACTTCCAGTATATCCCTTGCAATTTGCAGTTTCTGCAGCCCATCAATATAAATCTCCGCTTGGAGATTCTTTAAGTTCCTAAGCCAAGATATAAAAAAGGCGTTGTTTTCAACAACTATTTTGTTAGAAAGAGTTTGTAGGCTTTTCATCTCGCTAATCCCTGGCGGCATCATATTCCAAAGCAATGTAAACCGAATGTCAAAATGCCGCAAATTTTTAAGCTTTAAGAAGTTTTCGGGCAACTTAGTCAACTTACAACAGCCGGAAACAATCAATGTTTGCAAGTTATAAAGATTGCAGACACTTTCTGGCAAATGTGTGATGCTAGTGTGAGATAAGTTCAGATACCGCAAGTGCTTCATATTGCCGACACACTCTGGTACCTCCTCTATCTTCAATCTACTCAAACTTAGAACCCTTAACAATGGTAACTGGGAAAGTGTGTCAACGAGAATCTTGCTTGACAAGTAGAATGTGCTAGCTGGCATAGCTAAAAACGTTCTCAAACTATTAGCCTTTTCGAATGCCTTAAACTTGTTGTAAGTATTATATTCCTCACAAACGAATGACATATGACGGAACTTTTTGAAATCTGTCATTCTAACATCCTTCTTCACATCTATGTCTAACCTCACAAAAAATTCTCCTGCAACATATGTGGCTAAATCATTCATGAGGTCATGCATCACAAACAACGATTCTTCATGAGGCACATGTTGGAAAAAAGACCTTGACAACAGCTCTTGAAAACATTCCTCACCCAAGCGTTCCATTGATTTTTCTGTAGTTGAACTGTGCAAAAACCCTTCCGCCATCCACCACAATATCAAGTCATCTTTCTCAAACACGTAGTCCTTGGGGATCAAACAACAATATGCAAACAATTGCTTCAGACGTGCAGAAAGATCATGGTAGCTTACTCTAAGCGCCGGAACAATACCGCCTCCGTCTTCTAACATCCATATCTCATTATTCAATAGCTGCTTCCAATCTTCTTCATCTGTTTTTCTTCTGAGTAAACTTCCAAGTGCTTTTAAAGCCAAAGGCAAGCCACCGCATTTTCTAACAATGCCTTCACCATGTGGTCTCAGCACCGGATGTAAATCAAAGTTCTTTACACCCAAAGCATATTGAGCAAATAAAGCTAAAGCATCATCATGTGACAGCTTTTGCAGATCATATGGATGATCGCAGCCCAACTTATTAAGCAAATGTTGCTTTCGAGTTGTGATGATTATTTTGCTTCCATGAGCCACTTCAAAGAATGGGGCTGCTAATGTTTCCCAGTCTTCCAGCTTTTCGCTCCATATATCATCCAAAACAAGGAGAAATCGTTTCCCTGTAAGTTGATTTTTAAGAGCTGCTTGAAGCAAATTTAGATCTGCGAATTTCTCATTTTTGTCCCCACCTACAGATTGAAAGATGACTTTACTTATATTGAAGATGTCAAAGTCTTCAGAGACACAAACCCATGCCTTGAGCTCAAAGCGATCCTTCACTTGTTGATCGTCATACAAAAGTCTAGCTAACGTCGTTTTTCCTATGCCACCCATACCAACAATGGGAACAATGCTAAAGTTTTCATCACATTGTTCATCACTCAATAGCTTACGGAGCAATTCCTTCTTCTCATCTTCACGACCAACAATAATCTTGGAATTTACCAAAGAGGTCTGGTTACTTCTATTAATATTTTTTGACCTTGCATCTGTCACACTCAAACCAAGATTGTTTTTTTCATCTACTAGTTCTTGTAACTTGGTGGTTATAGTAATTAACTCGCCATCCATACTATTACTAGTACTTGGTAAGAACCTACTGAAACAAGTTGGTAAGAGCTTTCTTACCTTGTTGGTGATGGGTTCAGACTCGTTTGCAAACTCGCGATGCATAGCATCCGTTGCTAAAGTGTCGAGTATGTCATCTATGTCATATGCCAGATGTCGGAGACTAATAAGCCATTGCTTAACTGCTTCATTGGTTACTTCTTTATCAGAAGCATCGTTAAGCAAACCTCGGATCAGGGATAATGAGCTCACCCATTTCTTCAGCTCGGAATGAATATCTTTGGAGGGAGTAAACTGTTCAACAGCTGCAGTGACCAGCTTGTCCAAAACAACGTTGATGAACATCGTAAGGATTTCAGCCATTATTGGTTTTTGTGAGAGCAGAAAAAAGAGCAGATATGTAGATATGTGGATGAAAATGGTGCATATGATAAAAGGTTTCTATGTATAAGTCTATGTATGTCTTTGTTTATGGTCCACGGTTCTATTATTTCCAAATTTTAATCTTTGTTTTTTTGTTGCATTTTTCTTGATTGTGTTGGGCCTTGTTGTAACCACGCTAATGGCGATTTCCATAAGGGTCTACTTGGGTTGTGTGGGTTGTTTTGTCTCAAGCAGGTCTAGTATTCATATCAGATGGGTTAAAGTCAGCAAGTGTTTATTGATGCTTATTATAAGACTGATAGTAATAAGACCAAATCAAAACCACACCTCACACCTCCACACATCAGCTTTTTCTCTCCCATACCAAACACTCTAAGAGGACCACACTAACAACAAAAAACATACACCACAAAATTAATTATGTACAAAATACACACACAAACCAAACCATTTATTCGGTCTACGGTGAGGTAGACCAAATGTGGTTGTGGGGTGGGGGGCACACCCTTATTACGTTTAGTCTAAGCCATCACAATATGCATTTAACACCCCATGTTAAGCAATTTATAATAGGCAAGTTCTAATAATTTAACAAACTAAAGAACTAATACAAAGATTAATAATTTAATTTAGCAGCTGAATTTTCAAAATACATGTGAATGAGTCATTGATCTTAGCATGGTTGCAAAAAGGTCCCAACACAGTCGCACTATTCTAATAATCCAACAAACTAAGAAGACAATACAAAGATGAAAGATCATTAAAAGGAACTTGCACCCCCATGTGGGTGCAACTCTAAGAAGAGTTTTACACATGAAAAGATGTCAGATGGATCAGCCATTGCACCGGTCCCAGAATCCCCACAAGCAAGCTTTTTTGAGACAGGTGGTAAAAGAGTGATTCCGAGTTCATCTATCGACATGAAATGCTTTTCTGTTAAAGGATTTGACCACATAAACGTGTTCATTGCTGGAACCACAAATATTGGTTTTCCATAATCCCATGCTCGAATGATGCTTGTCAACAAGTTATCGCACAGTCCACCAGCAATCTGCAGTTCAACATAATGATAAATTTTGTTCAAGACACACATACACATTGTTGATTGTTATGAGAGAAACTGCAACAGTGTTTATGAAAGAATCCAATTTATTTTCTTTGTGGACCATATGGTCTAATTATCACGACTTAAAGCTGTACTAATCAAATTTGATGTATTTTATAAGAAACTTTCAGTTATTAGCAGTGTTGTAAATATCGCTCGGCGGTACCTCGGCGGTCGACCACCGCCAAGCGCCAAGACCGATATGGCGGCGATATATCAGTGATATATCGGAGACCATAAATTATAAAGAAATTTATGTATATTTTTGAAATACAACATAAATTATAAAGGAATATGAAAAAAAACCCTAGATCTAGGCTAGATCTGAAGTAAATATGAAAAAAAAACCCTAGATCTGAAGTTAAACGGCGTTGATAGGCGTGAATCTGAAAAAAAAACCCAGATCTGGCGTTGACCGACCGCCGCCAAGGCCGATTTTTGACCGATTTTGACCGCCAAGCTCCGATTTTGACCGATTTTGACCAAAACGCCAAGTTAGACCGATATGGGAAATATCGTGGCGGTGGACCACCGCCAACCGCCATGGCGCCGCCAAATCGGCCGCCATGGCCGATTTTTACAACACTGGTTATTAGATTATTTAACTATCCAAGGATCAAATAATCAATTTTGTATTATAAATTCATAACAAGTGCAATAAATCTAATTCCGCAATAGTTAGTATCTGCTACGCATTTGTCTTCATTGTCTAATTATTAGAACTTTAAGCACATCCAATAACTTTGTAATACAGCAGTACAGCCCATTTTATTATAGTCAATCATTTGCTGATTATTCAATGTCACATAATCACCTGTCAAACCGCACATCCAAACATACCTAATATGTATTTGTTGAAGGATACTTTAGGTATTTGATAAATCGTCAGAAAATTTAATTTAGACCACACGTTTGGTCAAATGTTGCTTCTTCTTTTTTTAATAATTGGAGAGAAATCACGATATAACTATTGGTCACACATATTACCTTGGCAAGGGTATTTGCTGACAACGGGGCAATAACCATTATATCAGCCCATCGACGAAGCTCAACATGAAGCACAGGATCTCCTACTTTTGACCAGGTTGACCACTCATCCTCATCAGTATAAAGAATCATATCTTGTGGAAGTGATGTCTTATCGATAAAATGTAAAGCCGCTTGTGTTGCAACAGCTCTAACATCTGCCCACTCTGAGAAACAACTGCAAAGGCTCCCAAACTTTATACAATCTACACTTCCACTTGCTGCTAAAAGAATTCGGGGTTTTCTAGAACCATCACTGACCGGTTCAACAGATGTCATTTCCTGAAGTAACAACTCGTATATGACTTGTATATGTGTAGGATCCATGATTACAATATATTGATTTTGTGAGTGAAAATGTTGTGAAACAATTTTTCTCGTGAAGTTAAAAGTCCACCAGATTGTGAAGTTTAAAAACCATCAGTTGGAACTCACAACTAAGAGTACCTGTTTTTTGTTATAATCAATGAAGCTTGAACGTGATTATATCAAAATTACCAATTGAAGCATGATAATTAAAACGTTCGATATGTGAAACATAAGCAGACTTGCATATATCACAATCCTTGGTTAGATACACCAAAAAAGCTAAAAAGATTAAAGCGATACGTTGGAGAATTTTTAGTTTTTTACAACCACAAATGGGTAGAAGACTAGAAGTGACACTTGCTCTAACACATGTCAACGTGTTAAACTATATGTTCTGCTTTTATTTGAGGTTAGGTATTAAGATATGACATTCCAACTAATTCCCAGAAAATATAAATTTGTACAACCAACTACATCCGTCACAAACTATCAATTTGTGTCATCCAAGTCCTTGTGTCAATCATTGACATAGAATTTAGAGACAATAAAATGATAGTTCTATTACATACATAACAAAAAATGATAGTTAGTTACCCAAAAATGATAGTTAAGTTACCTGCATAGCAGAAAATGATGGTCAATTACCTACATTGCCCCAAACAAAAGGTCTGTTATCCAAATTAAGAACCAAGGGGATAAACCTAGCAAGTAAAACAATCCATGTTCCCTACATATTATACAACAATTCAAAACCAAGGAAAACCACCACAAAAGTTGAAAGGCCTCATAGATACCTGATCGATACATAAATTATAATGGTTTAGGCTTACCTGATCGATAGTAGGCACAATCGGCGTTGCTGGTCTTGTGGTGGAAGGTCCTTGCTGATGTTGAGGTGGTGCAGTCTTATCCAGCGCTTTCGAAATAGGGGTCTGAACATCATCTTGCCTTGCTGCAAGCATCTCGGCAAACTCAGCCCGCATTTCCTTTCTCATATCCTCCCTCATTTCCTGCCAAAACTCACTTGACTTAAGTACTTCTTTCACTTGTTGCTTCACTTGATTTTGTATCTCTTCAGAATCTTGTCGTTGTTTAAAAGTCCTCTTTTTTCTAACATATCCTTCTATGCCTTTTTTATATCCAATGTCACCCCCGACCCCTCTAGTGCGACCCCCGTGCTCCGGTCCCAACACCATTATCAGAGGATCTACTCCCACTTGAGATTCAATAGTCCCTTGAGACAACTTTTCACTTGCTTTTGTCTGTTAATATCAGTATGATTCATAAGATTTATCAGAAACAACTATTAATGAGTAATTAACAATATTATAATTTTATAAAAACAAATAATTAAATTACCAAGTCTCTTGAAACATTAACTAGCTCAGGAGGCACCGTCGTAATCCCATCTTTGTCGCGGGGAGCCCTAGCCAAACAATAATTACTCCCACGAAGGTCTGGAATTTTATGAAGTTCTGTTGCCTTATTTGGGTCATTTCTTTCCTCTTGCCACTTTTCTTCAAAACCACGATACCCTTTCGATCCTAACCGAGTCCGAGGCTGATTCATATGTTGTTTTGCTCGTTCACTCAATTCTGCACGCAATTTCTTTAGATGGGAGTAACGAACGAATCAGAAACACCTCAATATAATAATATATCATAGTAACAAAAGACAAAGTCAAAACAAACCAGTTTTTCATGTGTATTTTCAATGCGGCAGAATTCTTTCCACACATGAGGCTCTATGAATGTCCATTTCTTGATAGGAGATATATTCTTAAGCATGTATTCACCTCGTAGTGTGGTCTTAAATGCCTTCCACTTAGTGCCACACGATACAAGCGTTGGTTTTTTGGCATCATCATTTTCAAGTCTAAAATGCGTCTGTTTGATATCATGGAGCATACTAGCCATATGTCAATACTCAATACATACATTAATTAAATGAAACACAACTAACAGTCTCAGACGACATTATACCTTGATATCCAGCCATAACGAGTCTTTCTCTTCGTTAGTTACATGCTTCCAATCCTCCTTGAGGATAGAAATATTCATCCGGGTACGACTTCCTATGTATTTTCCAAAAAGGTTTTGGTACTTACCTATAGCTTGACCAAATCGATTAAAATCTACAGATTCACCTGCAGGAAGATCTTTGATTTTATTGATTCCTCTCTTTTTCCGTGGTTGTACTTCAGGGTCCTAAAAAAACAAGTAAACCAAATTCAACAACATAATAACAGGTGTAAATCAAATATGTATCCAAACTAATTTAACATAATATTTGCCAAATAGTTGGCAGCCCATACTACACAATCACATGACGATCTATGCATATCTTGAACTAGCAATTTCATTTGATAATTAATAAAAGTAACAAGTTCACTTAAACCATTGAACTAAGCGTAATCTATCTATACATGCATAAACAGATAAACAGGAAAATGGAGAGGGGACCCTGTCTAGGCTACCCAAGGAAAGTCGAGCCTCTTTGGCTCTGACGTACACAGTCTAACAACTATTCCCATGGCTGTATCCGGACTTTCCCCGGTCATCCCAGATGTTCAACCAACGAGGTTTGAACCCAGGTCTCTTCTAAGACCTTCAGTTCAGCTATGACCTGACCACTACTCCACTAGGCTATCTTTAGATGGTTGGATACATAAATACCTAAAATTAAACCTACGTGACTCGCAATCAGTTAAATAGAAAATGGCATATTAGAAGATAGCTTACTTGCCACTTTTTATAGTTTTGTGTAGCCATCTTTTTATAGTTTTTGGTGTATTAATATCTTGAGGGGGGAAAAAAGTTGGGTATCCAAATTTTAACCTTTTTATGGTTTGGCAAAGACTTAAATTGGACAATCTGATTTAATTCCCACATTACGATTCTGTTTCAATTGACTTTCGAAATGTTTTTTCTTTAATCATATAGAAGATTTTAAGAAATGAAATTGATAAGCAGAAGTGCATTTTTCACAGACTAAGCAAATCCAAACACTAGTTTCAGAAGTGCATCTTGTCAAGCAGAAGCAAATAAGCAATCCCAGACACCCCCTTAGCAAAAACCCAAACCAGATGAGTAAAAAACTAATTATTCTAACTCAAGCATAAAAAACATAACAATTGCATATAAAGGACGGATTTACACAATTAAACTTGAATTAAGAAATGAAAATGACAAGTAGTAAAGTATAAATGTAGTTGTACCATTTTTTTTATGCAAAATAATTGATAGAGAAGAAGATGGACTGATTTTGGGGGTTCGGGCTACAGTAAAAGTAGTGTGGATTTGGTAAAGGTAAAAATATTTGAGCGCGTAACGAAAATACAAGACTAACTTAGAGTGGTGGTTTTTAATTCTTCACCGCTCTCTATGGACTAATGGAGATTAGCCTAATTTTGGGAAGAAAAGTTTTAATTCAAAGTTAATAGAAATATAGAATCATTTTTTTTTAGTTATTTTTTTCTTCATATTCAAGAATACAATCTTTTTTGTTCCATTTTAAGGTGTGCTTGGTTCAAATTCGAAAAAGGAAAAGATAATGATAATAGTGAAAAAAAAGAAAGTAAAGTGTCATTTTTCTCATTCCTCACTCATATAACCCCTACCAAGCATCATTTTTTTTTTTTTTTTTTTTTTTTTTTTTTTTTTTTAATTTTATTTTATTTTATTTATTATTATCTTTCTCATTCCTCACTCATATAACCCCTACCAAGCATAAACCTTTGGATGGGGCTTCGATCAAGAAAGATGGTCTCTAAGATAGTGGCAGTGTATCTGTTCGAAAGTCCATTAAGGGAGGCTAATTTTAATTTTTTCTATTGTATACGTTATACTTTTGAATTTCGTCTATTGTGTGTAACTTATGACCATTTTACCCATATCTGTTAATAGGAGTGTTGATAACCGAGGAGGGTAAAACTATTAAAAAAAATACATACAATAGACATAATTCAAAAGTATGATGTATACAATAGTAAAAAATAAAAATAACTACACAATAAAGCAAAAAATGACAAATTAATTGCATTTTTTTCCCTTTTGCCCTACATGAAAATGAAGAGTTTAACCGTTGGCACATGTTGCTGGTCCCACTTTTGCCATGTCGTCTATAGCTATATCAAATTCCTTCATTTATATCGATAACAACTCCTTCACTAAAGTATATATTTATTTTTATGTATTGATGATTGTATATTTGTATGTATGTTTAGGCTATGTATGGAAATTTTAGCTATAAAGGCGTTTTGTAACATAATTATGAATTGTAAAATAACATAATAGCTAAAAGTCTTTTTTTAACGTTTTAAATTGTAGCGTTTTAGCAAAATCCGAAAGATAAACGCTCCTTACCAAACATGCATTACAATTTGATTGTATTGTTTTCATATCATTGTGCGAAATTTATCTATGTTAAGGTTTATCTTAATGCTTTGAAGTGAAATTAAAGGCTTCATGTAAAAATGTGATAACTAATTGCACTGATATAATCTGCGATTAACTAAACAATTACTCCCTCCGTCCCATATTATATGTCCACTTTGATTTTTCAAAGTATTTTTTTAATAAACTTTGACTTTAAATATTTTTATGTGTGTTATATAATACTTGATGCAAAATATATGAATGAATTGAGTTTTAAATATACTTACGTCAGATATAATTTTCATCAAGTATTATATAATATATATAAAAATAATTAGGGTAAAGTACATAGAATAACAACGTACTTTCTCAATTTTACCGAGATGAAACACTTACTTTTTTATTAACATTTAAGCCAACGAAACTTTCAAATATTGTTCTGAGGTAAAACACTTACTTTTTTATTAACATTTAAGCCAACGAAACTTTCAAATATTGTTTCGAGATCAACAAAAGTACCATTGAAAAAAAGTGTTTCATCTCAGAACAATATTTGAAAGTTTCATTGGCTTAAATGTTAATAAAAAAGTAAGTGTTTCACCTCAGAACAATATTTAAAAGTTTCGTTGGCTTAAATGTTAATAAAAAAGTAAGTGTTTCATCTCGGTAAAATTGAGAAAGTACATTGTTATTCTATGTACTTTACCCAAATAATTAAGCTCAAAGTTGAAGAAAAAAGACTCAAAAAGACAAAAGTTATAACACCCTAAAATTTAAGTATTATGTAAGTAATTATAAAAATACTAAGTATGAATAAATGAAAACTGATATATACATATTTACGTAAAAATTATTAGTACGAATATCCCATATATAATATATATTAAAGTTTATTGGCAAAACAATATTAGAGTAAATTTAAACCCAAGCCCACGTTTACACCATAATACTCGGTCCACAACTCCTTCATCTCATCCCGTTATTATCGAAGGGTTCGTTAAACACACGCTGTATATCATCTTCACATCCACCGTTTCCACAAAAATCTACATAAGTCTTTAAACTAAAGTTCCACACAAAATTCCTGTAGTATGACAAAAGTGAGCATTTAAGAGTGTGAGTTTTGGGTTTAAGGCTTACACAGTATACATTAAAGCTTCAAGTACGAGTGTAGTTCGGGTTGTGGTTCGCGGTTGGTTCCATTCGAGTTCGTGTGGGATCAAGGTTTTGGTTCGCGATTTGTATTTTACATGATCGTGTACGTTCGGGTTGGGTTCGGTTGTGTCTCGTCGAATCTATGGAGTTCCTGTTCCGATGATTCATACTTGTGTACGTTCAGCCGTGTTCGTATTTTTGGTTTCGATCGTCCTCGTCAAACGGGTGCTCGTATTTGAACTGGTTGCATTGGGTTTTTCGTTCCATAATGTCTTGTTAGCTTTTGCATGGCATGGAGGTATAACTTGTGTTTTGTATCATTTTTACTTTAGATATAAGAATATCTTATTAGTCATGTGTTTTATCATTAAGAAATATGATTATTAATTCTCAGTTTCATACACATTTTAAATATGGTCGAGAATCAATAAATGATGAATGACGTGTTTTGGTTCCGTAATAAAATGATTTTGTAACAAGAAACTTTATGTAAACCATGCATGCATGGTAATATATCAAGAAAGGAAATGGTAGATGGTGTCTAACATATTTAACTATATATGTTAGTAAAGTCAGATTTCTGTCCAGTTAGGTTGTGGTCAAATATGTTGTTGTTGCATGGATTTTAAAGTGGTCAAAAGAGTTGTTTAAAGTATGTTACAAACTTGATTTAACAAATTGAGTCATGGGTGTGTTTTTGTGTGTCGTGAATGTGTTTGATAAGGGCGTCAACATACATGAGATATATGTGCTAAAAACTGATTAAAAGCTCAAGTAAATATAGCATGGGTTTATACATATATAAAAGAGTTGTAAATGTGGTAACATAATAATGGTTTAAGATGATGTCGGGAATACGCTTATATATATTATAAAACGACGGGGTCTAAAATTATCATTTTGATATAAAATTATGGTGTAAACCTTAGAATAATTTTATTTGACATTTTAATATTTAATTTTTGATAATTTATATTTTGACCCTAAACTTTACTAAATTGTCGTAATTAATCTTAACTTATTATATTGGTCATTTTAGACATTAAATATTATTTAATCGTCAATAATAACCTTAAAGTATTAAATTACTAATTCGGGAAAGTTACTAAATATGGGAACTTACTAAATATGGCAAGTTACTAAAAATAGAAAGTTTCTAAAAATAGAAAGAAACCTAAAATGAGTAAATCTGATTAAAATGGATTTATAAGTAATTCGTCATTACTAATCCGTGTAGATTCTGTGAAGAGGGAGTAGCTTTGGTCTCTGTTTTCTTCGCCGATTGTTTTGTTCTACTAATGTACAGATATTCTATCCCTTTTCAATAGGGACTTCTCATGACTCTCTTGATCCTTGACACTGCTACGATTCCCTTTGATATGTCATTGCTATGATCCCTTTGTTATGATCTCCTGATATGAGCTTTGATATGATTCGTTTGATGTGATTCGTTGATATGATTCCTTTGATATGATTCTATGATTTGATATTCGTCTGCTATGATATGATTCAGTTCAGTTTGCTATGTTCTGTTGGATATGATTTGATTATTCGATATGATATGATATGATTTGTTCTGTTCTGATGCCCGAGTTTTTATTCTACTCATGGAGGTACCATGGGCGTGTCATTGAAGCACCAATGGCATGACACTTTCTGTGGAGGTGTGATTGATCCACGGCGTCCCCATTTGATATGATATGTTATGAGCTCTGGATTATTATGATATGTATGATTTGCTTTGTAGGGGGGGCGTATGGATGCATCCTAGGTATTCTGTTTTGTGTAGGGTGAATGTGAGTGTGTGCTTACACTTCTTCACGTTGGAGCTAGCTACTCCGTTTTGGTACTTAGAGGTCTCCCCTCTTCGTGCACTTATGATTTGATGGATATGTGATTATATGGTAGGAGACCTGTTCGAGTATCTCGTTAGGTCGGCTCGTGGCTTTCCTATGTTTCTTGTGTCTATTCGAGTATCTCGTTAGACAAGCCTTTGTTGATACGTGCTCTTTGATTCTGGTTACTATATGATTCATATTATCACTTGACTCTTCATACTCATTATTCATTTGACTTCTGATATTTGTTCAGTTATCGTTGATCTCTTATGCATTTGACAGATGACATTCGTTTCAGCAGGAGCTTATGATTTATCTTCTTATATTTATATACGTTTCGATTATTTGTTTTGTTATATATCTGTTCACTGGGCTTTTTAAGCTCAGCCGCATTTCTTTTCCTGCGGCAGGTTTTAGGTTGGAAGCTGGGTTTGGGTGAAGAGTGTATAGGAGCGTTAATGGACTACCCCAATGATTAGAAGCCTTTGACACTTGGATTAGACTTGGACTTGGATTCGATTAGATTTTGTTTAGTTTTGTATTCTCATTCTTGTATAGAGTTAGTATTTCCTTTGTAATTTTTAGAACATCCTTTGTAACTGTATGTTATAAGTCTTCCGCTTGCGTTGTATGTTCTGATATGCCACCATAATGTGACATTTTGACCCTTGTCGGGTTGGGGTGTTACAATTATGGTATCAGAGCTCAGGCTGCGACTTGTAGTACATAAGTTATGGCCTGTGAAGTTTTGGACCCTTAGGTTTGCACCTTAGAAGCTTTAGGAATAACTTTGGAAGGTTTTGCTTTAAGTTTCTCCTTTTAAGAGCTTTAGTATGACCGGTGAGGATTGGGTAGATATATGATTAGACATTGGTTTTCTTGCTTCCGCTTTACTCTGATTTATGCCTTTGCTTTTCGTTAAGCTCTTACTAGATCATTCGTTTCGGAGACTTAGAAGACTTATCAGGATTCGCGACATGTGTTTAGGATGCCTTTAGACTTTGTAGTATGTCTTATAAGTTTCATTTCCTAGGGCTATCACATTCTTTTGAACTTCGATTCTTGATTCGTTTGACATTCGTTTAGATGCCTTTCGTTCGTTCGAAGATTCGCGTATGTATGAATCCTACGTGTTCGACACACCCTATGACTCCTCCTTGCTTTTAATTATTTCTTCATTGTTGATTTTTTTTTGACCTTACCTATTCCACCCCTGTGAACGTTTTGTGATTTTTCATCATGTATATTCGATTGTCGATGCGTTCTGGAGATATTTGGAGACGATTTTGTTGTGCTAATCTGTTTACATTGGTGATGTTCGATTCGATGTTATTTTGGATTTTGATATGTTACCTGAGTATTTTGATGATGACTGTCATTTTATGTTTGTCACCTTTGACGTTTTGTGAAGTTCATGATTCTTAACCTGATAATCGTTTATGACCACCTTGTTCTGAAACTCGTGCGTTGATTTCCCCACTGCTGTGAAGATATTTATCCGATGAAACTCACCTCGAGAGTTATACGATTTGTGTGGAACGTTCGTGTATCTTTGTGTGTTTTTGTTTTGTTTGTGGAGGAGAATGATGATGGTATTTATTGTTTGGAGCTAAATCATATCATGTTTTGTGTGAAGGAGCGAGATATTCCTTGAATTGTCTTCCGCATTCGTTATGATCTCTATTAGCGTTGTAATGCCAATTGTATTGGTTACTACTCCGACTATTCCTATGGATTTGATAAATCGTGTCTTTCATGAATACTTGGACAAATTGTCATAATATGACATATTGGTGTATTCAGAGACGAAAGAGAAACACGAGACTCATCTTCGTTTCCGGTGTTGAATTTCGACAATGGAAGGGAGCAGTTTGAAGTGAACAGTCTTATCAACTCTATTCATCTTAGTTGTACTAATATGTATAGAGTCTTGAAGCAGGAGCCAGACGGGATGGTATGAAGATGGTGGTAACTACATCGGAGATTTCCGCGCACTGGAGGAAGGACAAAACGAGTGGAATTACAGTGGAGCATTGACCAGGACGGCTTGCTTGTAAAATGGGCAGAGATTTCTTCTAGTCGAAGATCATTCAAGCTACATGGTTCACCTACAATGATCATGACAAAGAATTGCATTTTGGTTCACGCTTTCAGAAAAAGAATAGAAGAGTTAGACGTTTCGGCAATTGAGGAAGTTTTGTTCGTGACGCGTTAGTTTTTGGATTCATTCTTATCCGTACGATTGATTCTACCTATTCTGTTATGCCTTCTGATACATTTCGATACTCTGATTTGTGATTGTGATCGTCAGTATGAATATATTATCCATCTCTTTATGAGACTTTGATACGTTTGATGATTCGATCTATACTTCTCTGACTTTGGCAAGTTCCTTTGTTAATTCAGAATTTAGTAGAAATTGATTAAGTTTTATCAGTTAGCACTACCTCCGTATTTGCCTTGTAGGTATATGTGTTTCATGTATCTCTTTGTGAGATTTCAACTATCGTCAGTCATCAGTCATCTGTCATCTGCTACGCTTTTGTTTCATATTCAATGGATTCAGATTTGTTATGATTGTGTTCTGTGGAGAGCCTGGGTCTATCCTTGTTGTCGGGATCGAGTCATGAGAAAATATTCTGTTTTTGAAGATTCTGTTGGAAGGAACTCTCCGAGTGTGAGGCTATTTATTGACATTTCTTTCGTAATTTGCTACGTCTCCGTCTAACTTTTGCGACTTCAAATTTCGCGGACGAAATTTTATTTTTAGAGGGGAAGAATTATAACACCCTAAAATTTAAGTATTATGTAAGTAATTATAAAAATACTAAGTATGAATAAATGAAAACTGATATATACATATTTACGTAAAAATTATTAGTACGAATATCCCATATATAATATATATTAAAGTTTATTGGCAAAACAATATTAGAGTAAATTTAAACCCAAGCCCACGTTTACACCATAATACTCGGTCCACAACTCCTTCATCTCATCCCGTTATTATCGAAGGGTTCGTTAAACACACGCTGTATATCATCTTCACATCCACCGTTTCCACAAAAATCTACATAAGTCTTTAAACTAAAGTTCCACACAAAATTCCTGTAGTATGACAAAAGTGAGCATTTAAGAGTGTGAGTTTTGGGTTTAAGGCTTACACAGTATACATTAAAGCTTCAAGTACGAGTGTAGTTCGGGTTGTGGTTCGCGGTTGGTTCCATTCGAGTTCGTGTGGGATCAAGGTTTTGGTTCGCGATTTGTATTTTACCTGATCGTGTACGTTCGGGTTGGGTTCGGTTGTGTCTCGTCGAATCTATGGAGTTCCTGTTCCGATGATTCATACTTGTGTACGTTCAGCCGTGTTCGTATTTTTGGTTTCGATCGTCCTCGTCAAACGGGTGCTCGTATTTGAACTGGTTGCATTGGGTTTTTCGTTCCATAATGTCTTGTTAGCTTTTGCATGGCATGGAGGTATAACTTGTGTTTTGTATCATTTTTACTTTAGATATAAGAATATCTTATTAGTCATGTGTTTTATCATTAAGAAATATGATTATTAATTCTCAGTTTCATACACATTTTAAATATGGTCGAGAATCAATAAATGATGAATGACGTGTTTTGGTTCCGTAATAAAATGATTTTGTAACAAGAAACTTTATGTAAACCATGCATGCATGGTAATATATCAAGAAAGGAAATGGTAGATGGTGTCTAACATATTTAACTATACTAGAAAGGTGCCCGCGCGATGCGGGGGCGGATTGTTGGGGTGAAGAGGAGGGAGGTGGGGTGGTGGAAAGTGGTTGTTGGGGTGGTTGTTGAGGTGGTTATAAATTGTTGAGGGTGGTTGTTGAGATGGTTATAAATTGTTGGGGTGATTGTTAGGGGTTGTTGTTTCCATAATTAGTAAGTAAAAGTCTGAATTTTTAAGCCTTTCTAATTATAGAATAGTCCCAAATACATTATATAGTAGTATAGATATGTTAGTAAAGTCAGATTTCTGTCCAGTTAGGTTGTGGTCAAATATGTTGTTGTTGCATGGATTTTAAAGTGGTCAAAAGAGTTGTTTAAAGTATGTTACAAACTTGATTTAACAAATTGAGTCATGGGTGTGTTTTTGTGTGTCGTGAATGTGTTTGATAAGGGCGTCAACATACATGAGATATATGTGCTAAAAACTGATTAAAAGCTCAAGTAAATATAGCATGGGTTTATACATATATAAAAGAGTTGTAAATGTGGTAACATAATAATGGTTTAAGATGATGTCGGGAATACGCTTATATATATATTATAAAACGACGGGGTCTAAAATTATCATTTTGATATAAAATTATGGTGTAAACCTTAGAATAATTTTATTTGATATTTTAATATTTAATTTTTGATAATTTATATTTTGACCCTAAACTTTACTAAATTGTCGTAATTAATCTTAACTTATTATATTGGTCATTTTAGACATTAAATATTATTTAATCGTCAATAATAACCTTAAAGTATTAAATTACTAATTCGGGAAAGTTACTAAATATGGGAACTTACTAAATATGGCAAGTTACTAAAAATAGAAAGTTTCTAAAAATAGAAAGAAACCTAAAATGAGTAAATCTGATTAAAATGGATTTATAAGTAATTCGTCATTACTAATCCGTGTAGATTCTGTGAAGAGGGAGTAGCTTTGGTCTCTGTTTTCTTCGCCGATTGTTTTGTTCTACTAATGTACAAATATTCTATCCCTTTTCAATAGGGACTTCTCATGACTCTCTTGATCCTTGACACTGCTATGATTCCCTTTGATATGCCATTGCTATGATCCCTTTGTTATGATCTCCTGATATGAGCTTTGATATGATTCGTTTGATATGATTCGTTGATATGATTCCTTTGATATGATTCTATGATTTGATATTCGTCTGCTATGATATGATTCAGTTCAGTTTGCTATGTTCTGTTGGATATGATTTGATTATTCGATATGATATGATATGATTTGTTCTGTTCTGATGCCCGAGTTTTTATTCTACTCATGGAGGTACCATGGGCGTGTCATTGAAGCACCAATGGCATGACACTTTCTGTGGAGGTGTGATTGATCCACGGCGTCCCCATTTGATATGATATGTTATGAGCTCTGGATTATTATGATATGTATGATTTGCTTTGTAGGGGGGGCGTATGGATGCATCCTAGGTATTCTGTTTTGTGTAGGGTGAATGTGAGTGTATGCTTACACTTCTTCACGTTGGAGCTAGCTACTCCATTTTGGTACTTAGAGGTCTCCCCTCTTCGTGCACTTATGATTTGATGGATATGTGATTATATGGTAGGAGACCTGTTCGAGTATCTCGTTAGGTCGGCTCGTGGCTTTCCTATGTTTCTTGTGTCTATTCGAGTATCTCGTTAGACAAGCCTTTGTTGATACGTGCTCTTTGATTCTGGTTACTATATGATTCATATTATCACTTGACTCTTCATACTCATTATTCATTTGACTTCTGATATTTGTTCAGTTATCGTTGATCTCTTATGCATTTGACAGATGACATTCGTTTCAGCAGGAGCTTATGATTTATCTTCTTATACTTATATACGTTTCGATTATTTGTTTTGTTATATATCTGTTCACTGGGCTTTTTAAGCTCAGCCGCATTTCTTTTCCTGCGGCAGGTTTTAGGTTGGAAGCTGGGTTTGGGTGAAGAGTGTATAGGAGCGTTAATGGACTACCCCAATGATTAGAAGCCTTTGACACTTGGATTAGACTTGGACTTGGATTCGATTAGATTTTGTTTAGTTTTGTATTCTCATTCTTGTATAGAGTTAGTATTTCCTTTGTAATTTTTAGAACATCCTTTGTAACTGTATGTTATAAGTCTTCCGCTTGCGTTGTATGTTCTGATATGCCACCATAATGTGACATTTTGACCCTTTTCGGGTTGGGGTGTTACAAAAGTGGACATTTAATATGGGAAGAAGGGAGTACTTTACTTAACAAATTGGGGAAATGATGCATACATTACAATGTAGGCAATTGCCTACATTTCTTTTGTTAAAATTAAAAAAATAATAATAATAACAAAAATAAATAAATAAAAAATTACAAGTAAGTCCATGATACATGTTTTCCCCTTATTATTATTATTATTATTATTATTATTATTATTATTATTATTATTATTATTAAAGTGGACATTTATTATTATTATTATTATTATTATTATTATTATTATTATTATTATTATTATTATTATTATTATTAAATGAAATGTAGTTAATTGCCTACATTGTAATATAAGCATCATTTCCCTAAACAATTATTCATGCAACTACTTCATCAAAGAGACGATTTTATCAAATATTTTACTTAACAAATTATTCATGCAACTATAATATGTTTTGCTATTCATACATATCTATTCATTTTAAACTAATAGTCCACATGTTTATTTTGAAATGTACCAATTAAATTATCCAATACTAAATATAATGTATATGAAAGTTTGATCGAATTTACCATATTACCCTTACTTGAAATTATTAATACAAACTATAAAAAAGATAATAATTAATTATTTAAGATTAAAACTGTTATCTTGTAAAAATTTAAAAAGAGAAAACAACAATAATTATGTTTTACCTAAACGGTATGATTAGACTTAATTGCTTAAATTGTCCCTGTGATTTGTCGTTTATATCTTTTATAGAGATGAGATCAATATAGATCTCATATTTGCCATAGAACCAATGAACCAATCATAGCCACCCATTTTTATTTTTCACTTTTTTTAAAGCAAAATATCTTGCAAACGGTAAATCTTCAAGCTACAAAAAATACCATAGCGATAAGAATTAAATCATCTTTCTATAGATATGCATTGTTATATACTTTCGACGAACTTTTTTTTTAAAAAATTTTCGCCCAAAAAAATCATATATGATTTGTAAAAATCATATATGATTCGTTTAAATCAAATCATATATGATTCTTACGAATCATATATGATTTTTAAAAATCATATATGATTCGTAAGAATCATATATGATTTGATTTTAACGAATCATATATGATTTTTACAAATCATATATAATTTTTCTGGGCGGAAATTTTGAAAAAAAAAAGTTCATAAAAAAAAAAGTTCGTCGAAAGTATATAACAATGCATGTCTATAGAAAGATAATTTAATTCTCGTCGCGATGGTATTTTTTTGTAACTTGACGATTTACGGTTTGCGAGATATTTAAGTTTTAAAAAAATGGTGAAAGTTTATTTTTTTTTTTTATTTTGATAAAAAAAATGAGTGGCTAAGATTGCTTGATGGGTTCTATGATAAAAATTTGATCTATAAAAAACTTTTGGCATCTTTTTATAACGGATTTAATTCTTAATTTTTTTTATTGGATTTTCTCTTTGTAGTTTTGACCAATAGCGGGTTTGGTCGATTGACAAACAATTCCGTTACTTTGAGTGTTAAATGCATACTTGTATAGACGAAATGACAAAAAGGCCCTCTCAAGACCGCTACTGGCTATTGCTATTTATTTTTACTTTTATATTTTTTCAACCTTCTTCAACTTCTTTTTTGCAGCTACCATCCGCTAATTCCTATTACTTCATCAAATATCAGGAAGCACCAAAACATAAATCAATAACATTTGCACCATAACCCCTTGAAAAAACACGTAAACTTGACATGGGTTTCATTCCAAAACAATAATACAACCCCAACTTCCACAACTATCATCAAGACCCATATCCTACACAAGATCACAAGTACTTACACACTCACTCTGGAGATGTGAAAACAGATTTACATCTTCTAAAACAGATTTACTCTAGAGAAGAGTTGAGAATTTTAAAAACCTGTTTAGATAGAGTTATATTTTTCCGTCGATGGTGGGCAGCGACGGCAAGGATGGAAGGTGGAGATGTTACCAATGGTGATTAGGGTTAGAATGAGATAGTTGAATGGTAGATTAGGAAATCCCGTCTTTTCATTTTTTTATTTTTTATTTTTTTTTGAAAAAAGTGGAGAAGCGTAGATTGGGGGTTTCCTTTTTCTAGTTAACATTTGGAAAGTGAAGTTTTCACTTTTTTTGAAAAATAGTTTGTAAAAAAGTGTGACTAAACGGTTTTTCAGTTTTTCCATTTTCCTATGAAAAATTTCCTAAAAAATTGGGATGTTTACGCTAACCTTTTTATGCTTTGGCAAAGACTTTACTAGACAATCTGATTTGATTCCCACATTCCGATTCTTTTTCAATTGACTTTCAAAATGTGTTTTCTTTGATCATATAAAAGATTTAAAGCAAATTATTTAGGGTGCATTTAGTTGGTGAGAAATACCTTATTTTTCATAGAATAATGAAAAAACAGAAAACCCGTTTAGTTACAAGTTCTTGAGAAATTTTTGTAAAATAATGAAAATCTCATTTATCATATTTTAACTAAAAATCTAAAAAGTCTGATTTACCATTCTCTAGTTTTCTCTTCACTATAAAATGAAAATGTAACACCAACTAAACTGGTTTTCCATTCTCAAGAAAACCAAAAATGAAAAAGTAAGAATATTTCGAGTATAATTGCATTTTTCACAAGCTAAGCAAATCCAAACACTAGTTTCAGAAGTTCATCTTGTTAAGCAAAAGCAAATAAGCAATCCCATACACCCCCTTACCAAAAACCCAAACCAGATGAGTAAAAAACTAATTATTCTAACTCAAACATAAAAAACATAACAACGGCATATAAAGGACTGTTTTACACAATTAAGCATAAATGGAGAAATGAAAATGATAAGTAGTAAAGAATAAATGTAGGTGTACCATTTTTTTATGCAAAATAATTGATAGAGAAGAAGATCGGGATTGTTGGCCGGATTTTGGGGGTTAGGGTTTACAGTGGTGTGGATTTGGTAAAGGTAAATATTTGAGCGCGTAATGAAAATGCAAGAGTGAAGTGAAGTGGTGGTTTTTGTTTTTTTAATTCTTCACCGCTCTCTATGAGTCTAATGGAGATTAGCCTAATTTTGGGAAAAAAAGTTTCAATCCAAAATTAATAGAATCATTTTTTTTAGAATACAATTTTTTTTGTTTCATTTCCGAGTGTGTTTGGTTCAAACTCAGAAAAAGAAAAGGCAATCATAATGGTGAAAAAAAGGGAAAGAAAAATATCCTCCAATTTATTGGGTAAGTGATTAATAAGTCATTATATTATACTTTACCAAGCACCTTTTTCATTGTCTTTTTCATTCCTCACTCATATAACCCTTACCAAGCATCATTTTTTTTTTCTTTCCTTCAGCGTAATTGTGAAAACTTTATTTAAGAAAAAAAACAATAAAAAAAGAATAAATAATCCTGACAACGTCAAGTAATTTTATCGTCAGTGTAAAGAATCAAATCTTTAATAGTTGACATAGTAACCAAAGTTAAACGAGTTGAACTCGGGAAGACAAAACAACTGTACTGAAACCAAATATCGTATCATACATAAAAGACAAAAAAAAAAATGCAACTAATTTGCCACTTTTTACTTTGTTGTGTTTTGGCAGTGGGGCTAAAGAGATAGAGAGAATCGTTCTTGAGAGATATTTTATCTTCTTTCTTTTGGGATCATTCCGACTTCTTTAATCACTTAGAGAGAGCAGCTTATTCAGTCAATTTCCCATTGGGGTCGGTTTAAGGAAAGATCGGGGAAGTTGCGAGTTTTTCACTATCCCGAATGCTTTGCTTTGTCCCGCACATGATTGGTGTATCTTTTAAAGCGTATACCTTTGGATGGGGCTTCGATCAAGAAAGATTGTCTCTAAGATAGTGGCTCGTGTATCTGTTCCAAAGTCCATTATGGGAGGCTAATTTTATTTTTTTCAATTGTATATGTTATACTTTTGAATTCCATCTATTGTGTGTAACTTATAACCATTTTACCCCTACCGGAGTGTTGATAAACGAGGAGGATAAAACTGTCAGAAAAAATACATACAATAGACAGAATTCAAAAGTATGATGTGTTGGGATATAAAGATCAATAGTACTTCTGAAGATCAAAGTACTGCTTGTGTCAAAGTACTGCTTATGTTGAAAAGTCAAACTACTACTCGTGCATGTAGAATGTTAAAAGTACTTCTATGTTGAAGGACTGATATGCAATAACGTGAAAGGATTGTAATGCAAAGATATTAGAATATTCTAGAATTAGATTAGTATTAGTTTACTTGCCGTTCAAGTATTGTAAACCGACTTAGGGTTTTCCTTATGCCTATAAAAGGATCCCTATGGTGGTATTAGACATATGCATACGTACGATATTAGAGTTATTTAGCGATTAGAGTTTGTTAGTGAATCTGTGTTGTAAAGTAGGTTCAAAGTTTGGTTTAATATAATTATTGAAAGCTATTCTTCTTAGCTTTGTTTTAGTAGATTCCGCATACTTAACAAGGTTACAACAGTGTTTCAGTATTAATAGTTTTGGATTTGTTCAAGACTGTTAAACCTATTACAAGCTACATAGTTAGTTTGGTCAGAGTATATCGATCCAACAAGTGGTATCAGAGCTTCTGTGGAAACTCTGATTAAGAAGAAACCCTTAAAACAGATTTTACAACAAACCCTAAAAGATGTCGACTGAAGTTGCACCAGTTCCTTCCATCACCTCAATCAGAATTCCTATTGTCAAGAAGGGAGAGTATGATCTATGGAGCATGAAGATGAGGCAGTACATTTCTATCACAGACCATGCTTTATGGGATGTGATTGTCAATGGTAATGTTGTCATTGAAGAACCTGTATCAGTTGAAGGACAACCTACACCACCTAAGCCAACCTTGCCAGCAGTTACAAAAAGAAATCAAGATAAGGCTCTCAACATACTGCTTTATGCTATTCCTGATGGTCACCTATTGAAGTTTCACGATGCTAAGGATGCAAAACAACTATGGGCTGCTATTAAGACAAGATTTGGAGGTAATGATGCTTCCAAGAAGATGCATAGAAACTTATTAAAGCAACAGTTTGAAACATTCATTGTTGGTGAAAGAGAAGGCCTTGACTCTGCCTATGACAGATATCAAAATATACTCAGTATGCTAGAGTTATATGGAGCAGAGGCATCTGTTGAAGATGCAAACTTGAAGTTCTTGAGAAGTTTGCCATCTGCATGACATGTGGTTGCTACTATGATTAGAGGACAACCTGGTTTGGATTCTATGGACTTTGATGATCTCTACAACAATTTAAAGGTGTATGAGCATGAGATGAAGGGTAAAAAAGGTTCAAGTTCTCATAATATTGCTTTTGTGTCTTCTAAAAACAGAGGCAGTACTTCCACTAAAAGTACTGCTTACCCTGTCCAAAGTACTGTTGAAGAGAAACACCACCCCTGTACAACCATGGTCACTGCCACTTCATCACCATCAAATAACACTAACTCTGATGATGTTCTATGTTCTTTCTTTGCTCAACAAGCCACTTTACCTGTTACATATCAAGAAGATGTCTTGCAAATTGATGATGATGCTCTAGAAGAAATTGACATAAGATGGTAGGTTGCCATGATCACTGCAAGGATCAAGAAGTTCATGAACAAAACAGGAAGAGGTGTTGACTTTAGAGCCAAGCAGGGTATAGCATTTGATAAATCTAAGATTGAATGTTTCAATTGTCAAAGGACTGGTCACTTTGCAAGGGAATGCAAGTTTGCAAAGTATCAGGCAAATAGAATGATTGAAAACCCCAAGGTTGAAAGAAAGGAAGTTCCTATTGCTGAACCAAAGTCACAAGCTTTGGTGGCTCAAGAAAATATATCAGAGGTTGATTGGAGTAATGAATTTGATGATGAACCAGTCACCTATTATATGGTTACATTGGAAGAGTTTGATTGGAGCACAACTTTTGATGAGGAACCAAGATTTGCTGCTTTGGAGTCAAGAGATGGTCTAGGAAGCTTTGATTGGAGCATGGAAAGTGAAGAAGAACTTGTTCAGATTGCTATGGTAGCTACTTCACCAAGTTCATCCACTATCTCTGAGGTATGCTCTAAATTTAGTAATTGTTATAAAAAACTACTTAAAGAATATGAGACTGAAAGAGATAATTTTAGAAGGGCTAGGTCTAAGGTAGCTGGTTATCAATTGACTTTAGAGTCAATGGAAGCCAAAATAATCACTCATGAAAATAATGAGATGGCTTGGGCAGAAAAATATGAACAATAAGACTATCAATTAAAGCTGAGTGAATGGAAGTTAGGATGTAAGGTGTCTGAACTTGAAAAGGTCACTAAAGAAAGGGATAAGTTGTTAGCAAAACTTGCTAGTTGGAAAGAATCAGGCCTGTCACATGTTAGTTTTGTAGAGAGACAAAGAACAGCAAACATTAAAACTGGCTTAGGTTATGATGTTGAGTATAGTAGTTCAGAAGAGAACCTAACTGGTGATAAGGAACAAATAAATTCAGAGGAGATCTCAACTAGTGATGAAGAATTCATTAGCTTAGAAGAGAACACATCTAGTGATGAGGAGTCACCTAATTCAACACCTCCTTGGAGTTTAGGAAGAAGCTCACAGGTCAATCTAATTCAAAACCATCTGGTTCTGAATCCTTAAGAGAGATAGTTGAGAGACCTAGGAATGATAACAAGGGTTCAGGGAGTGATAAAGTGTTTTCCAAACAAGCAGTACTTCCAAAAACTTCTCAAAGTACTGCTGGACAACCAGCAGTATTCTCAAGAAAAACTTTTCAAAATACTGCTAACCTTAGAAAACCTTTTCATAATTCACCAAAAAGTTAAGCTAGTTTTGGTCATAGGACTAATGGAAGAGGTTTTGGGGATCAAAAATTATGTTTTGTCTGCTATAGTTCTTATCATTTGATTAAGGACTATGATTTACATTCAGAATGTTTAAGTAAATTCCCAAAGTCCACTAATCATAAGCCAAGGGAGAAAAACCAGTTTGGAATAATTCACATAGGGTTAACTATAGTAACTTCTCAAAAGACTATAGGTACCCTTACCAGAGAAGACCTTTTTCCAAACCATGAGTACCTTCTCAAATTACTGTTAAGGATTCACTCAATCAAGGTACTGCTAGCACTGGCTCTAATGTAAGACCAAGGAGATTCAATTCCTATAAACCTAGAAGGCCTTACACCTAAAAAAGAGCACCTAGATCAAAGAACCCACCACCAACTGTTAGAACTAAATGGGTTAAGAAAGAAAGTACTGATGGGGAACAAACAGTACTTTCAGAAAGAAAGGGAGAAAAAGGGAGTGTTGATGAAAATCCAACACAGGTTTTGGTATCAAAGACACTAATTCTTGATAATGTTTTCAAAAACAGTGGTGATTACATACTCAAAGAATTTGAGTATGTCACTCCACAAGGGGAACACAAGTCAGTAATGACTTGGGTTCCTAATAGAAACTAACCCTTTTCATCTTTATGCAGGGCAACCCAGAAGAGGAGCTTAAAGATCATATTATCATTGATAGTGGTTGCTCTGGAAGCGTGACAAGAGACAAGGAGCTTTTGTTAGATTTTAAGGCATATTTTGGAGGAAGAGTTGCATTTGGGAATGATCCTAATGGAGGGAGAATCACTGGCAAAGGAACCATCAAGACTGGATCCATTGATTTTGAGAATGTTAGATATGTGAAGGAGCTTAAATTCAATCTTTTGTCAATATCTCAGATCTGTGACAAGAAATGTCCTGTGTTATTCCTTGACACAGAATGTCTTATTCTCTCCCCTGACTTTAAGTTAGATGATGAAAACTTGGTAATGCTGAGATTACCAAGAACCAATGATGTGTACAGCTTAGATTTGAAGAATATCAATCCTACTGAAAGAGCAACATGCTTGGTAGCAAGGGAAACAATGGAAGAAGCGCATCTTTGGCACAGAAGATTAGGACATGTGAATTTCAAGAATATCAATGATGCGTGGGAATTGCACCAGGCTTTACCTCTCAAGGGATCCCCACCAGGCAGTGTACCTGATCGTTGTAGTATAGTATAGTGACAAGTACCGGGGGATTGATCGTTCAACTTAGGAATAGTGTCGCTAGGATTAGAAAGCCTAAAAATTAAGTCTAGAGGTGAAGGATGATTCTTTTTGTATTTTTATATTTCTATAAAAGCAATTAAAATCTCGGGTTTTGGAAGAGTGGGCGGAATTAGTTGCTAATCAACTAACCCAATAACTAAAGATGCAATCAAAATAAAATTTCAAAAATGTAAATAAAGCTAATTAAACTAGTGGTGTGAACAATAAATGGAAAAATTGTGTTTACTTAGGTTTCATTACTCCCTAGATATCTTTTACAGGTTGATAGTTTGTTATAATTGCGTGGATGACGGGTTATATTCCTTAATACCATTCGTGGGGTGGCGTACGTACTTCCCCAACTCTATAAGCTCCTACTTCACTCCTATGTCGAGCCTGCAAGAAGCTCCTAACATGGGATCATTAGAATTCGCTCATGCATTAAATACAACCATAAAAACCTAGTACGCATTGGTTCATGTTTCTTAAGACGTTCAAGCATGTTACCCTATGGAAGTCTGCCAGTTTTCTTAAGCCTAACATCGAAATCATTCATCCGTAACAACTATAAACAAGCAATCAAGCCATAATCAACATCTAGGTTTCACTACATCTAAGCAAACACACAAGAGATCTAGCCTAGCATGTTAAAATCAAGACAAGCGTAAGATATATTCAAACAACACATAGACATATTGAATGAATTGAAAGGATACTTATCTTAATTGAACATGAAAGGTTTCAAAGGGTAAAAACCTTTGAAAATACTGATAAAATCGTGCTCTCTTATGAATGAAAATTACAAAACTATATATAGATATTCCAACGTGACGACGTCAAGAAGAAATATCTGACGCCGTCAACTAGCCGCCCATAATAATATCGGATTGCCTAGATCCAGATCTGACGCCGTCAAGTGTAAATTTCTCTAGGCCGTCACGTTTAATGGGATCATGACGGCCTATGGTGACGCCGTCATGCCCCTAGTGTAAAAACTCTCTGGATCGTCATAGACTTTATCCACTTCACCTCTTGTTTTACTCTTGATGCCGTCATGTACGATCTTGTGATGCCGTCAGGTACTGTTCCCAACAAGGAAAATTAAGACTTTGCCGTTTTCTTCACTTTTATGCTCCAAAACGTCTAAAATGCTTCCTTTTCCAGAATTCACTCCAAAAGTACCTAAAATCACAAAAGGAACGATTTAGGGCAATATTTGATTAAATAAATTCAATTCCGGGCTTAAATGACCCCCTAAAAATGGATCATTTTTTGCCTCATCAATCAACGAGTTGGTCAAAGGCAATTTGGTTAGAGGTTTACCTTCTAAAACATACAAGAATGATCATTCATGTCTGGCCTGCAAGAAAGGTAAACAACACAAGGCTTCGTGCAAAAAGATTGAAGAGAGAACCATTAGAGAGCCTTTGGAATTATTGCATATGGATCTGTTTGGACCTGTTTCTGTGTGTAGCTTAAACAAGAAGAAATACTACTTAGTTATAACAGATAATTGTAGCAGATTTAGTTGGTTCTTTTTCATGGGATTTAAGGATGAAACCTTTGATGCTATTCATGATCTTATAATAGCCCTTGAAAATCAGTTAAGACTCAAAGTAAGATCCATTAGATGTGATAATGGGACTGAATTTAAGAATCAGCTTAAGGATGAGTTTTGTGCCAAGAAAGGAATAAAGAGGGAGTTTAGCATTGCTAGAACTCCACAACAGAATGGAGTTGTAGAAAGGAAGAATAGAACTTTGATAGAAGCAGTAAGAACCATGCTTGCAGATTCTCAATTACCTATTCAATTTTGGGCTGAAGCTGTAAGTGCTGCTTGCTATGTGTTAAATAGAGTTTCTGTCACTAAACCTCAGATGAAGACACCTTATGAGTTGCTTATGGGAAATCAAGTATCAAATTTATGAAACCTTTTGAATGTCCTCTGACTATTATAAATACTGTTGATTCTTTGGGCAAATTTGATGGCAAGTCAGATGAAGGATATCTATTGGGTTACTGTACCAATAGCAAAGGATTTAGAGTGTACAACAAGATTACCAAAAAGGTTCAAGAATGTCTTCATGTTGAGTTTCTTGAAGATCAAGACAGTCAAAAAGGCAAAGGCCCTGATTGGATGTTTGATCTTGATATCTTGGCTTCTTCTATGAACTATGTGCCTATTGGAGAAGAAAATCAAGTTGTTCATAATGAAGAAGAGTTACAGTACATTGTTCATGGAGTCAATATTAGATCTGATGATGTTCCTGATGAAGAACCAAAGAAGAAAAGTACTGCTGAGCCACAAAGTACTGTTGATCATCAAAGTACTGTTCAACCAACTACCATAGTTTCTGATGAAGATCAAGAAATTCAAGATGAACTTAATAGGATGCTTTTTCAAGAAACCATTGCAAAATCCTATGAAGATGATCAAAGGAGAGCTTATAAGGCAGAAAAGAAGAAGGCCAAAGTCTCAGATAACTATGACAGTACTTTTCATCAAAGTACTGATGAACTAGTTGAAAGTACTTCCAATGTCTTACCAACATCAAATTGGATCAACACTGATGATTTGAATGATCCAAACATGCCTGATTTAGAAGACATTGATGCTGAGCTTCCTAAGGAAGGGATTTTCTTAAATTCTAATGAAGATCCTGATCTCACAAATTTAGAGGATGATCTTGATGTTCCACCAACTCCTACATTAAGAATACATAAAGATCATCCTACTAGCAAAATCATTGGACCTTCCACTTTAGGAGTGCTCACAAGGACAAAAGATAAGAATCTCTCTAAGCAACATAATGCTTTACTTAGCTTTGTCTATAAACAAAATAGGGTAAATCATAAGGATCAACAATTGTGCCTATTTGCTTGCTTTCTATCTCAAGTAGAACCCAAGAAGGTATCTCAAGCATTGGCTGAAGAAAGTTGCCTTGAAGCCATGCAAGAAGAACTGTTACAATTTAAACTTCAAGAAGTTTGGGTGTTATGTGATTTGCCAGATGGAAAGAGACTAATTGGTACAAAGTGGGTCTTTAGAATCAAGAAGGATGAAAGAGGGAATGTCATCAAGAACAAAGAAAGATTGGTTGCACAAGGATATAGACAAGAAGAAGGAGTGGACTATGATGAAGTTTTTGCTCCTGTGGCTAGGATAGAAGCTATAAGGTTGTTTCTAGCTTTTGCATCTTATATGGGCTTTCCTGTTTATCAAATGGATGTCAAGAGTGCTTTTCTTTATGGCATAATTCAAGAGGAAGTCTATATTAAACAACCTCCTGGTTTTGACGATCCTGCACACCCACACAAAGTCTATAAAGTGATTAAGGCTCTGTATGGTCTTCATCAAGCTCCTAGAGTTTGGTATGAGAGACTCTCCACTTTTCTATTGCAACATGGTTCCAGGAGAGGTGCAATTGATAAGACTTTGTTTATCAAAAGAGACAAGAAGGATATCATGCTTGTTCAAGTTTATGTGGATGACATCATTTTTGGAGCCACAAAACAGTCAATGGTGAAAGAATTTGAAGAGCTCATGCAACAAGAATTTCAAATGAGTTCCATGGGAGAATTAACTTTCTTCTTGGGGCTTCAAGTTAAACAATCAAGCAGTGGAATCTTTATAAGTCAAGATAAGTATGTCACTGACATTCTTAAAAGGTTTAACTTCACCACTGTCAAGCCAGCCTTCACACCTATTGATGCTAATAAACCCTTAGGAAAGGATGAAGATGGAGATGCTGTGGATGTTAAGCTTTACAGATCTATGATTGGTTGTCTTATGTACTTAACTGCATCTAGACCTGACATCACTTTTGCTGTATGCTTATGTGCAAGATATCAGGTCTCACCCAAAGTTTCATATATGAATGCAGTCAAGAGGATTTTTAGGTATCTTAGGCATCAACCTAAGTTAGGGTTGTGGTATCCTAGGGATTCACCTTTTCACTTGGAAGCTTTTTCAGACAGTGATTATGCAGGGGACAATTATGATAAAAGATCAACCATTGGAAGATGCCAATATCTTGGAAGAAGATTAGTCTCATGGCAATGTAAGAAGCAAACAATTGCTGCAACATCATCTACTAAAGCAGAATATGTGGCTGCTGCAAGTTTTTGTGGACAAGTTCTTTGGTTGCAGAATCAACTCTTGGATTATGGATTCAATTTCAAGAATACTCCTATCAACATTGACAATGAGAGTACAATTTTTATTGTGAAGAATCCTGTTTATCATTCCAAGACCAAGCATATTTAGATTAGGCATCATTTTATTAGAGATTGCTATGAGCACAGGCTTATTAATGTGGTTAAAGTCCACACAGATGATAATGTAGCTGACTTACTCACAAAGGGATTTGATTTTTCAAGATTCAATCATTTGGTGGTAAGCATTGGGATGATTAATTATTAAGCTACATTTGAGGGGAGGCATTAGTATCTATTCTGTGTGTTGAGGGGAGGCAACACATTTGTATTTTTGAAGATGCTTTTGTCTGATGCAAAGATGATGGAAAGTACTTTTGAGCAAAGTACTAGTTAACGTTAGCTTGAAAGTACTGCTTGGCGCTTAATGGAAAGTACTGTTTTGTCAGGGTACTGTTCCAACGGTCAAAAATAGGGGATAACTAATTTACGAAAGAGATACTTGCCAAGAATAATGATAAAAGCATTTATTGGGCCGCGATTTTTTGTATATTATCCATTTTTGTTATTATCTCCTCCATATTCTTTTACTCTTATTGTTATCCCTTCCCATATTTTCAAACCTTCATCCAATTAAATGCCGACGCACTTATTTCTTTCACAAACATCATTCAATGGCCAATTGTCCATCTGTAAACAAGCACAATATGATAACTAACCTAGACAAGACTCAATTGAATGTTGATTTCATGGTATAATTGATTTCCTCACTGGGTCTTCAATTAACTATGCTCTGTTGGTCAATCCTGACATCATTGGACCATGGATTCAAGAGTTCTGGGCTACTGCAACTGTAACACCCCCATATTTTGATATACGCAGCGGAATTAAGTTTGGGGTATTACTTCAAGTATCACAGTCATAATAATAGAAAACGACTAAAAAAGAAACGTTTTAGATAAAACATTTATCATTCATTTATTTAATCAGAGTTTACACAAAAGAGAGGTCCCAGCGGGAGTTATTGAGATACATATATAAGTACTTATTTTTGAATGATAACAAAATGGACGCCCCTTTTTATAAGAAAGTCCATAGCCACTTAGTGCCAAGTCGTGCTTTAGTTATCTGAGATAAAACATGCTAAAGGTCAACACAAAGGTTGAGTGAATCCATAGTGTTTGTATAATATTCAGTTGAACACAAGTTAAATCATAGTAGAACAGTAATATTGCAGCACAGTATATTGCCTTAAGTCTCATGACACGCAAACCTTAACAGTTGGACATCATAAAAATGATGTTAGTACAGACATCATGTCTGTAATAGTGCCCTCGGGCAGGAGCTTGCCATTCTCCCGTTTATTCTCAAATATAGTGCATTTGGTCACCTATCCGGCTAACAAATGGGGCGTCAACTGCCAATAGATCTATTCACTATATTCGTGTTTACTCGCAAGTGATTAATGGTGCATGATATGAGGGTCTTTTAGTGGCAACAGTGGGAACTTAGGCAATATCAATCAGGATAGCATACAGAAAAATACTTGTGTTCAGGTTTGTAGCATGTATCTCCCCACAAGTTTGTAAAACATATAAAAAGTGGGACTACGAACTCACCTTGATGATACAGTAGTTTTGTTGGAAACTAATCAAGTTGTGTGAATAAACTGCTCCGACACGCGACCTGAGTTGGTATGTCAAGTTTCAGTATGTTTGTTGTCGTTCAAAACCTTATTACTGAATAATACTTATAGTAATAGTACAACATGTGTATTATTATAAATCTTTAGGTGGAATTAAAACAACGTGTACGGTTGAACGAGAGAAGTATAAATGATACGAGTATAACTTTGAAGTCTCTTTCAAAATTAACGGACGATAAGTCTTATCATATTTCATTTTTAAGGTTCGGTCGATCGATGATGATATAGAGACACTTCGTATATTAATTTTTATCAAAACCCGAGTCAATATATATTAACGGTATATTCCCGTAATAATATAAGATGTTACACTTTATACCCTTGATTACATATGATTTACACTAAAGTTCTTTTTATAACTTATTAATTCATAATTTACACTTTTTATCCCCATGCATTAATTAATTTTTAAAGTTAATCCTTTATATATATAGTTTTAGAATATTAGCAAAACAAGCCCTTCATGCAATTTGAAAATCACATGCATAGTCCTTATTCTATATTATTACTTAATTTTTCAGTTTTGACCTAAGGAACTCCATGTTTAGTGTTTTTACCCCATGCATGTTTGGCGTTACATTTCTAGTCCTTATTTCGCAAATTTTGCGTTTTCGTTTTAGAAAGGGATGTGGCTTGATTTGGTTTATTAAGATAGTTGAGTTTAAGCTTATAAATGAGCTGTTGAGGGCTTATGGGCTTTACTTAGCTTATGGATTTTACAGCCCATTCAGGGTGCGTATGGTTTTGTGTTGCGACAACAGAAAAATAGCGTGGTCTTGGGAGATTTTTGGCAAGGGTTTTGTGGTTTTCAACACTTGACCAGGGGACTAATACAGTGGCTAAAAGGGTTTGAATTTATAGGCCTTAACTTGTAGTTAAAATTTTGATCAAAAGAGGGTGTTTGGGATGGTTCTCGACAAGAAAAGAAAAAGAAAATGAATTAAAGTTTAGACCTTAAAACTCATGACTTATACTATCTTATCCAAATGTCCCATAGTTTAGACTTAAAGCTTAAGATTAACCAAAAATAACGAGAGGGAGTTTGGTTTGTTTTGCACTCTCGGTAAAAAGAAAGAAAAGAAAAATCTGTTTTTGGTCTTGTTTCTCACATGTTACTAGGTTGTTATCATAAGTAGGTAATAGGTAAAAATATAAAAGCAATTAAAAGAGTTTAAAAAGGCATACAACTCTTTATGGTGCTCAGTTAGAAAGAAATGTGCCAAAATGACTTAAAAATTGAACACAAAGCCTTTCAAGGCTTCAAACTCTTGTACAAACCTTTCCTTCCTTCCCTTTGGACTTAGAACATCAGTAGGTAAGAGTATGTGAATGTGGTTAGTGTTTGAGAACAAAGTATGAGATGAAAAAGGTTCCTGTTTGGTTATATATATGGAGGAAATTAGAGCTTGCATGGGATTAAGGGAACTTGTTCATGTTGCTCGACGTATATATAGACGAGGGAATTAGCATGCATGAAATTACTTCGACACATGTTATACTTTGTAAGCAAGTAACAAGATAGTATGATTCATGGAGTTTAGTAATGTCCAGGTGGGTTTGTGTTTTGGTTCGATTGGTTAACAAAGAAGGTGGCCATGTGATGGCTTGATACTGTTGACTCAATGGCTAAATATCTTTAAGGCAAGTTGCAAGGAACTATTTTAGGTTTAAATGATATTCACGTTAGGTTAGTAAGGGCTTTAGTTGGTTTATAATTAGGATAGGGCTCGTTTGGTTTGGTTTTGATTTCTGTCGTGGCTAACAAGAATGAAAGGTGTTGGGTTTGGCTTCAAACCTTGTAAATGAGCTATGATATGTTGTACTAGCAGTTTAGGAACTTGTAATTAAGTTAGTTCAAAGGCTTTAGTTTGGTTTAATGGTTGCTAGCAAAATTTATAATAAAAGAAAATACATTTTATGATCTTTATTCTTTTGGTACTTGTACATGATCATGAGAGGCTTGTACATGTATGTATTAATAAAAGGTTGTGATTTTTATTTACATAAAATCATAGATTTGTAAATTAGGGTTTGTAACGGGAAATAATGTAAAATCAAGGGTTTTTGCTCATTAGCTCTGAGGTGTTATATTTTAGGGATTTTGATTTAGTTACATAAATTCATAGTTATAATAGATTATGTTTCGCGAAAACCCAAATTAATAGCAAACATTTAGTTTGAACGTTTAATAATCGTACGTTAACGAATTAACGTAATGTGGCAAATAAAAGTTGAAAACTTTTATACTTGACATATAATGATGTTTATGTGAAATAAACATAAGGCATGTTGGTGTCGGTCCGCGTGTGAGCAGTTTATTAGGAATGTGAGTTACGTCCCATTAGTTGGTTGTTGTGATTATATAAACTGATAATGTTTAATCAAAAAAAAAAAAAAAAAATTATATGTAGAAAATGGATTATATTAATTTAGTACAAAGTGAAATTTACCAGTGGTTACAGTATTGCCCCGTCAAATTGAATTTCGTCCCGAGATTCAGTCTGTGTTGGTTGAGGTGTTGGGAAAAAGGTGAGGGTATTCAGTACGAATTTGATCTTCTCGTTCCCAGGTAAATTCTGGTCCTCTCTTAGAGTTCCATCTAACCTTAACGTTGGGGATACGGTTTCATTTCAATTGCTTGACATCTCTGTCCATGATTTCCACGGGTTCTTCCACAAAATTGAGTTTGTCATCGAGTTGAAGTTCTTTCATTGGAATGACAAGTGTTTCATCTGATAAACACTTCTTCAGATTAGAAACGTGAAAGGTAGGGTGTATATTACTGAGCTCTACAGGAAGCTCAAGTTTGTAGGCTACTGGGCCGACTCTCTCAAGAATCTTGAATGGCCCGATGTATGTGGGATTCAGTTTTCCCCGTTTTCGGAATCCAACAGCACCTTTCCATGGTGATATTTTTAACATGACTTTGTCCCCAATTTCAAATTCCATAGGTTTTCGCCTTACATCTGCATAGCTCTTTTGTCTATCTCGTGCAGTTTGTAAACGTTGTCAAATTTGCTCTATTTTATCGGTGGTTTCTTGAATGATATCTGGTCCGGTAAGTTGGGCTTATCCAACCTCGGCCCAGCAGACGGGTGATCGGCACTTCCGCCCATAAAGTGCTTCGAATGGAGCTGCCTTGATACTGGCATGATAACTATTGTTGTATGAGAATTCTACCAAAGGCAAATGTCTATCCCATCCTTTTTCAAAATCTATTACACATGCCCGAAGCATATTGATTGGCTCCAAACGGTCAACCTAATTGACCAGGTGAATGGTCAACCAAGTCAAACTGCCTAAGAGTCAATCTCCGTGGAATACAGTGTTTCCCCGGGTCATTATGTCCCGACGAGGTGTGATGGTAATTAAAACGGGTTTGTGATCGGGTGAATTTGGACAGAAAAGGGGTTTGAGTGATTTGAATGATTACACTAAGATATGAGAAATGAAAATAACTTAGAAACACTATTTAAACAATTACTGTTGATCAGATACACTAAAAACGTGAGCTAAGTCTAAAAACGCATTCGTTTGATTTAATTCTACGTAGACGTACGAAATAAAACGCGAGTTTTGTGAAATAAAATACCTACGGATATGAAAATTTCATTTTTACAATCCTAATAATAAAAGAAAATTTTTGGAAAATTAAAATTAATTTTTATACTATTTATATACTTATTATTAATTTATTACTATTTATTAACTACTTTTAATTATTTAAAATAACCTAAAATACAAATAATTAAGAAATTAACCTAGAAAAATAAAATTTAAACTTGGAAAAATCTAAAATAATATAAAACTAATTTTAAAACTGAAAACATATTTTTTAGACTTTTTAAATAATTATTACTAATTAATTACTATTATTTAATTATTTTAAACTAAATTAAATTAAGAAAAATAGCAAATGAACAGTGAAAAATATGAAAAATTTCCTAAAATTATTTTATAACTACAGGAACCTATGAAAATTATAAAAATGAGAAGTGCTTAATAAATAAGCTGAAAATAAGCCAAATGGCTTAAATAGAAGCTATCACTTATTGTATTTTTGTCTTTTTCTGGATTTTCTTCTACAAAACTATTTAAATACTGATAATAGACAACTTTAATGAAGACAAAATTCTAGTAACTTGAAAATAAGCAATTGGGAAGCTTAAATGCATGACAGCTTAAGCATAGGGCTAAGTTATGAAGGTTCAGGATCAAATAAGCTTGCAATAAGCTATTTAACTAGAACCAAAGGCTAAACAAGCTAGAAACAAGTGAGGGGTATTGGAAATAAGCTAGGGCAACAACAAAAAGGAAATGAATAAGCTAAAAAAAAAACAAATAAGCAAATCCAAGAACTGAATCTACTCAGGCTCTCAAGGCAGTTTGCAGGCTTGATTTAAGCTTGAATAACAAGCTCAAAAGCTTAAAATAAGCTTAGGTGTGAAAAGCTGGATGCATGAACTTCCTAAGAAAAGCAAAGACTCAGCCTAAGCCCCTCAGATAAGCTCTACAAGGGCTTATGAATAAGACTAATTCATACTGACCAATCAGTGTAAACTTCTCAGGTAAGACCTTTTGATGAGTAAGATTAAGCAGCTAAATAAGCAAATCATGGAGTGTTAAGCACATATAATGAGAGATGGGACAGTGAGATTTGCAAAACATCAATAAGCTCAAGCTGGGGCTCATGAGTGAGTATGGTAGGAGCTTCTGTAAACAGGCTCAAAAGCCAAAACACCATGGTGCAGGGCATTTATTTGAAAAAGCAGTCCAAGTAAAGCATTGAATAAGCACTATATAAAAATCATAAAAATAATCTAAAATATGCAAAAGAAAACTGAGCTTCTAGATTTTAAGAATCCAAAAGCTCCAAGTCTAAAACTAATCACAGATTTCATGAAAATTCCAACAAAATTTGGAAAAACAATTAACCAAGAACTTTTGACTTTTAACTAGAACATGCAACTTTGACTTTGGTGACTTTGAATTGAACCTTAATGACTGGAAATGTTATATTAAGCTGATATTGGACTGGATTAAGTGATGTTAACAACTAATACAAGCTTCTAAGTGATTATGCAAACCAATCTATTGACAGTGAGTTACATATGAAATTTTGAACATGACTTTGACTATTTATACAATGAACCACTAACTTGTATGCTATGAATGTTCTAATAGGATTCAATGCAACATACCTACACTAAGAACACCAACCCAAACCTACTACAACACATACACAACATCAATGCCAAACACCCCCTTAAGTCATGACTGATTTGAGTTTCTCTATGATTTAAGATACTAGAAGCTATTATAATGATGTAAATAGATTAACTAAGCTATACTAAATGTGATTAAGCTAAGTTGACTGAAAATTAACACTGTGATAAGCTAAAAGCTAAATTCCTACAAATGACTTAAAACATACAACAGTGAGCAATTGTGAGCAAAAGCAAATGAATTTCAACAAACAAGCAATAAACCAACTCTAACTTACTTATTGAAGCATAAAAATACAGATGAGGTCTGATTCAAATATACAATAAGCAGTCTCAAAATAAGCTAAAAATCCAAAAAACTTACAAGCATAGGCTTTGCTAATTCCAAATTACTTTCTAAATAACCCTAAGGCTCCCCACAGAGCTCTAAACCAATTGCCATCCATCTTTGCTCAGCTTCATCACCCAGTTCCACCATTTTTTTTTATTTTATTTTGATTTTTCTTTGTATTTTTTTTTGTTTTTTTCTGAGTTTGTCCTTTCTTTAACTCCAAATCACTTTAAAAAAAGGTTTATAAAAAGCTACTGAAACAAATTATAATGCAAATTGAAGAGGTAACAAGAAATTTAAAACTTGAGTAAAAATACGAATTTCTTGAAATCAAAAGGAAACTTAAATTAATTGAGAAATCTGGATTACAACTGAACTTTAATCTAAAATACAGAAGGAAATACAAGGAAAATTTGATGCTACTAAACTACACTACATAATTAACTACTAAAATCTACTACTACTCTTCTGCTTCCTTTTTTTCTTTTATATTGTTGGATTAGGGTTTTCAGAACCCACTTGTCACATCCCAGCAAAAATAAGGACCATTGGATGACTCTCTCTTAATCCTGGCCATTTAAAACTTTTCGCGCCCAAATTGCCTTTGGCATTTTCCTTGATATTTGATGCCAGAGGGTGAGAATTGGAGTTTTGTGCTTGGAAGGAGATGCAAGGCGGGGGGGGGGGGGGGGAGGGTTTGAGTGTTGCAAGGGTGAAAGCTTAGGCTAGGTGTGATGATGGGGTTCTTGGAGTGTTGCAGGTAGTGGGGAGTGGTGATGTGGAGGAGGTGGAGTCAAAGGTCAAAGTTTGACCAGGGATTAATATAAAAACGGGGGGGGGGGGGGGGGGGATGGACTTTGGGCTGGTATAGGATGGGTCAAGGTTTGGTTTGGAGTGGGCTTGTATTTTGGTTTTGGGTTAAATAATATTTTAGGGTCCATTTGGTTGTAGCAATATTTCACAAGGACCATTCTTGCCAAAAGCTGAAATTTGAGGGTAAATTCTGCCAAATATTCCAAAGTATTACAAGGACTAAACATGCCACATATTCAATTCCCAAAGGTCCTTAATGTTTATTTTTCCAAAATGAATTTCCCGAGGACCAATTTTGCCAAATTTCAAACTCCAGGGACCAGTTGTGTAATTTTTTCAAACTTTTCTCCCAAGGACTAAAATTGATAATTTTTAACTTTTAAAAACCTTGGCTTGACTTTTCTTTCATTTCAAAACTTCAGGGACTAGTTTTGTCAATTTATGAAACTTGAGGAACTGAAACTGCCAATTATGCAAACTTTGTTTGCTTTTCATTTGTTTTTAAACATTTTGCATCTAAAACATACAAAACACAGTTTTGGGATAATTTCTGTATTTTGGTGCATTTCTGAGTGTTTTTGGATGTTTTGGCAGTTCAGATACGATAAAAATGATGAGTATTTACACACTCATCACATATCTTCCAACGTTTGGATGGTTCTTTCACTTTGTCCGTCTGTTTGAGGGTGGTAAGCAGTACTCATATCTAATTGAGTACCCAAAGCTTTCTGAAGCGATTGCCAAAATTGGGATGCGAAACGAGAATCACGATCTGAGATAATGGAAATTGGTACCCCATGTCGTGAGACTATTTCCTTCAGATACAATCGTGCGAGACTTTCCATTTCCTCTATCTCCTTGATTGATAGGAAGTGTGCTGACTTCGTAAAATGATCAACGATGACCCAAATAGTGTCATACCCGCTTGATGTCCTAGGTAGCTTGGTGATGAAGTCCATGGTTATTCTTTCCCACTTCCATTCAGGAATCTCTGGTTGAATCAACAAGCCGGATGGCTTTTGATGTTCAGCCTTAACTCGTGAACATGTCAAACAATTTCTGACATACTCAGCGATGTCAGCTTTCATGTTTGGCCACCATTAAAACTTCTTAAGATCCTGATACATCTTTTTAGAACCTGGGTGAATGGAATATTTTGACTTATGTGATTCATGCATAATCACATTTCTTAAATCACCAAAAAGTGGTAACCAACTTCTGCCCTTTAGGCAACGGGTTCCATCAGTTCGTATTTCAAACGCCTTGTCCATACCTCTTAACTTTTCAGCTTGAATGTTTTCTTCTTTTATTGCCTCAGCCTGTGCTTTAAGAATTTGGGATGGCAATTCCAAGTTAATGGTCATGACTAAAGCTTTGACTCGAAGAGGCTTAATCCGTTCTTTACTGCTTAAAGCATCTGCTACAATATTTGCTTTTCTAGGGTGATAACGAATTTCACAATCATAATCACTTAGCAATTCTAGCCATTGGCGTTGCCTCTTGTTCAAATCTTTCTGATCAAGAATGTGTTGGAGGCTCTTATGATCAGTTTACACAATACATTTTGTGCCGTACAGGTAATGTCTCAAAATCTTAAGGGCAAACAGTACTGCTCCTAGTTCGAGATCATGAGTTGTGTATTTCTCTTCATTAGGCCTGAGCTGTCGGGAGGCATAAGCAATAACCTTTTCCCTTTGCATTAATACGGCGCCCAAACCTTGGTGTGATGCATCACAATAATCAACAAAATTGTCGTTTCCTTCAGGTAGTGCTAGAATTGGAGCTTCACAAAGCTTTTGCTTTAACAGTTGGAACACTTTCTCTTGATCTTCTCCCCAGATTTATTTCTTGTTCTTTTGAGTTAACTCGGTTAAAGATTTGGCAATCTTCGAGAATCCTTCTATAAATCTCCGATAATAGCCAGCCATTCCTAAGAATTGACGCACCTCAGTGGGTGTTGTAGGAGTCGCCCAATTCTTGACTGCTTCTATTTTAGAAGGATCTACGTGAATACCGTGGCGATCAATCACGTGCCCAAGAAACTGCACAGTGTGAATCCAGAAATCACACTTGGAGAATTTTGCATACAGTTGTTCTTTCTTGAGCAATTCCAAAATAGTTCTCAAATGCTCTTCATGTTCTTCTTTGTTTCGAGAGTAGATGAGAATATCATCAATAAACATAATCATGAATTTATCCAGATAAGGTTTGCACACCCGGTTCATGAGATCCATAAACACGGCTGGTGCATTGGTTAACCCAAACGACATTACTTGAAATTCATAGTGACCATATCTTGTTCGGAAAGCTGTTTTAGGAATATCTTCTTCCTTGACTCGTAGTTGATGATAACCTGATCTCAAATCAATCTTCGAGTAGACACTCGATCCCTGTAGTTAATCGAACGAATCATCGATCCTTGGTAATGGATACCGATTCTTCACCGTAAGTTTATTCAACTCCCGGTAATCAATACACATTCTAAAAGTTTCCGTCCTTCTTTTTAACAAATAGGACAGGAGCTCCCCAAGGCGAAGAACTTGGTCAAATGAAACCTTGGTTTGATAGTTCTTGCATTTCTAATGGGGCTAAGCGGTAGGGTGCTCGTGCTAGTGGCGCTGCTCCTGGCACCAATTCAATTTAAAACTCTACCTGACGAATAGGTGGCAGACCAGGAAATTCCTCAGGAAAAACCTCTGGAAAATCTCTTACCACAGGTACATCTTCTAGTCTTTTCTCATCCGGCTTTTTCTCCGTCACATGAGCTAGGAATGCGTGTAACAATTCGCAATTTTAGGTTAATTACTATTCCCAGAAAATTTTACTATTCACTTTTACTATTCATTTTTACTATTCATTTTTACGATTTATTTTCCCGAAATTTGATTTTTTGTTTCTTGGCCTCGAGTGATAAATCATTTCCATGGCAAATTAAAAGTTTGACACTCGTCAAATCATTTTCGTGAAAGTTAATAAGGAATTACACGTTTTAGGGTAAAACGTCAATAAAAAATTCTACGCACAACAAAACTCGACCGCGTTAATTTTCCCCGTATCAGAAAAATGTTTGATACACTCATGATTTATTTGAGAATAAATCATGACTGTGAAAAACATGACCAAATAAACCTCGGCCGTGAAAAACTGGAATTTTCAGTTTTAAGCATTTTTACTCAGCCGTAACCTGAGCCTATACCTGCACCGCATTTCTAAGACGATTTGAGTTTTCACATTTTTGGAATAATTCAACATATTTTTCCCTCCTCCTTTGACCAAAAATCATTCCTTGATTTTATAAGTCATTCCTTGATTTTTAGGCTTACGGTTTGATGTCTAAAACACATTTAATACCAATCGACACTAGAATGAGCCCAGTCTAGACATTATAAGTCATTTTAAATCATTTATATCCTATTATAAAAGTAACATTTTACTTTTCTCAATTTTATATAATATTCGTACATTTTACGTGTTACGCGTTTTAGACCCTTGTTTCCAGTTTTAGCAGGGTTTTACCACCTCAATGGAACCTACCACTCATTTTATATTTTATTATGGAGTGTCATGACATGTTTAACCATACTTTCAAGTTTCATATTTTTACGACACCCGGTTTTACGTTTTGAGGCTTAATCATTTACGATTGGCATTTCCCGGAGTCAAAACTCATCCAAATACTTAGGATAATAGCAAGCAAGGCACACCTCACCCCCTAGCTTGTGTGAACCGCCAATAGGGGGGGGGGGAAGTCACCCCATGGTGTGGCTTGATCTTGTACAAAATGGTCTAAGATGTATACATGTGTACAAGTGTGCTTAGGAAGCTTTGACTAGTCCTATAATGTAACCTCCTCATGAGCATATAAATACCCCCCCTCCCCTTTGTTTGCCGTCCATACCACACACCACAACACTCCACACTTAGCTTATTTCCTTCTAAATTCAAGCAAGGTTCAGGTACTTCTTCAAGATAGAAACCCTAGTTTCTTTTAGGTAATCAAAACACTTCCAAAACCTCATATACTTTGGTGATTTCTCTTGAGTTTGAATCCACTCAAGTCACCTCAACTTTCATCATCTATCTTTCAAGAATACAAGAGTAGAAAGATTGCATGAAGTGAAGTGGATTGAAGCTAAAGTCTATCAAAGTCCTTTTCCTAACATGCTACTTACCTTTCTTTGTTGAAAGCCAAAAGTTGTAAGCCAAACCCTAACATGCTTCTTATTAAATATCATAATCATGTTATTTACATATCATTTATGCTATATTATGTCTTGTATTCATGTCCATGATGTATAAAAGTGAGTAAAACAAGTTATTGTATATGATTGTTAAGACAAGTTATTTAAACAAGTAAACTAGTGACTTTCTTGGTATAATCTGATCAAAATGGTAAAATTATGATATTGGATCATTACATATTACAGTAGAGGACCTAACAAGGAAACCATAGCAATTTGAACCACCTAAAACGAGTATACGAGTCAAAAGTTATGACCATTTGAAGTTACCAAAACTTTGCGGCAAAGCTGCCAAATAGCTTCTGTTACAGAAACATAAAACAAGCAAAAAGAGGCCTTTCTGGTCCGTTTCATGAAAAAGTTAAGGCACAAAAGTTGTCCGGAATCACGTTTTCTTCAAAAACTCAGGAGCACGTCTCCAGAAAACCAATAACGAATGAGATTTTTATCAGTTTCTTAACAGCTATTTACATATAAATAAGTCACTATATAATGGTTATGTTTTAAAAAGACCAAGAGGTCTTATGACCTAGAATCATGACCACAACCATGGCTAGAGCCAAGGTTGAGTCTCAAGACCATGGAACAATGACCAAAGGTCATGAAAAGGCCATGACTAAATGACCATATAAACTTACTTAGGCGAGAACATGAACCAAAGAGTTGGCGATAACTTGAACATATAATTTGGATCTACTTCATCTAAAAGAACCATGAGATAATACAAAGAAAAATGGTCATACAAGTTATAAGAAACTTACCCTAATAACAATCTTCATGTAATAATAAACTTTCCTAAGTTTATTCAAATATTGGACATGTAATTTTTAGGATCAAAACTTATATATATATATATACTTTATCAACTACTACAATAGTAGGGAGCCTCATGTGAGGAGTTCATTATGTAAGCCATCGAGATGAGTTGTGGATTTACGAATTAAAGTGTCCTGGCTCCTCGAACGTTTACTAACATGACTTCTGAATTATGTCGGCCCGAACGGTAGTAAACGATATATAAAACATACATGTTTCATGAATCATTTCTTTCAAAGACTTACACTATACATCATACCACATCATGGACTAAATGCAAGATATATATATATATATATATATATATATATATATATATATATATATATATATATATAGGCACATCTTCATATTCTTTACTCAAATCCTAAGTCGCAACATTCTATTATAGGTTGCTCGTAGAAACCTTCACGATCCAACCATTACCTTTATTACTTGCTATCTTACTTAAGGTGAGTTCATAGCCCCACTTTACATTACTTCAATGTTTTACAAACCCTTGGGGGGAATACATGCTATTTTAAACCGAACACAATGCTTTGAAACTGTATGCTGCCTGATTGTTTTATTATTACTAAGTACCTACCTTGCCAATCCTAGGCCCCATATCATGAACCATTTAATCACTAGTATTAGTGAGCGCGAGTATTGTGAATAGGCCTATTGGGATTGACGAATCCCATTTGTTTGAGCAGATTAGTTCAAACAAATGCACTATATTTGAAACATTAAGTATGACAGCAAAGTACTTACCGGGGCAACAAAACCGCCGATTGATAATGGTACCCGTTAATGTATTGGTTGCATGAGCTTAGTAAATAATAATAACTGTTTTGTTTTCCAACATAAGTATGAGTCTAATTAACTCATACCACCAACATATTGTGTTCAACCGTTAAACAAACTCTATGAATATCACTCAACCTTTGTGTTGACCTCTTAAGCATGTATTTCAGGTCCATGATAATCAAGAATGGAGCAGAAGGGCACGTACTAAAGGAAGAAGGCTATAAACTACTATGTCATTCGATAAAACATCAAAAGACTTTATATTGATGCATTTTGAAACATGGAATCTTTTCGGGACCTAACTATGTAAACTCTGATATGTTCGAATAAATTCGAATGATAACTCTTTTTAATACGACTCGGTTAGAGATCGTTTTCTATTATTATGACTGTTGTGCCGTCGAGTAACACCCAAGTTGAATTCCGCTGCATCATGAATTGGGGGTGTTACAGATTGGTACCAGAGCCATGGTTATAGAGAAACGGGTCTAAGTGATACCTAAACTATAACTACAATCACAAGAAAAAACATATTTATAGCCTTCCGCTCTTCGTGCCTTCCATCCTCCAGAAGATTATGGACTTATTACACATGTTATGCTACATGAACATATTTGTATGTTGTTATATACATATTGCCATAGTTTGAGCATTTTCCATAAACATTTGATTTATTTTGACATCAAAATACTAATTGTAGACATCATGTCCGCACCTCCATCTCCCGATCATCTTCCTGCTATGCCCGAGTATTTACAAATTCTTCCCGGACCCGATGATCCTTACTTTGAAGCAATTGACTACGACGACGAGGAAGAACCTTACGAGGATCTAGACGATGACAATGTAGTAGATTCGGACGAAGATCCTGAAATGGATATGGACATAAACATCGATGATTACGAAGAAGATCCTGAAATGGATATTGACATCGAAGGCATCGATGACATTGAGGAAGTAGAGGAACAAATAGTGGTGCAACATCTATCACCATTAACATCACCACCTCCTATTTCACCAAATTCATCCGAATCTAATCGTACCACTCCAGCTCAAATTCCAAAGTCTACTTACGAAGTCGGCAGAACATCTACATCTACACATATATTCGTGAACTCTGCTCAATACGAAATATACTCTTTGAAACAAGCCCTCAACCTAACCCAACTCAAAGTTCAAAGCATGGCAAGTCAAATGAACGACTATATATCCAAGGTAAATTCTGCCAAAATGGATGCCATGAATGCTCGAGAAGACCTCTATTGGTTTAAGCTTGACATGAGCTATGTCAAGGGAGACTTGACTCATGTTGGGGAAATAGTCTTAAATCCCTTGACCGGCTTGGATGACGTCAAGGATAGACTTACATTGGTTGAGAGGGCCCAAGAACAAGATACGGTACAAATTCACAAACTACTTAACCGCCTAAATACCGCAGAAATCCGATTGGATGTTGCTAACTTTGATCGGTATCAACTCAGGGATGAGATGTATGGAATGCAATCTCAAATGTATGCCATACAACAAAGACTATACCAGAAGGATGTCGAAGAATACTATCCCAATGATAGTGTGGATGTGTTAGCAACATACGAAAATAATAATCCTTCCAGACTACAACAACCTTCCAACCGATGTTAGACTAGTGTTATAGTACTAGTTATCTTTTGTACTAATCCATGTAATAGCTAGCGATAGTAGAAACGTTGTAATTACTAAACTGAAAGTATCAGTTAGTAAATTTTGAAGAAGCTTGTAATAGGTTTCGATTTTGTAAATCAATCAACGTTATATGAATAAAACTCTTGTTTTATATACTATCATGTGTTATGCTTTTAAGTTTCAACATTATTATCATATCATTCTTATAAAAAATTGTGTTCATTTCACAACTCTCTAATTACGACGTATCTTTTGAACAATAGAATCATGGAGCCTGACTCCTCCTAAACCAACCAGTCAACCGGGTGCAGTTGATAGGCCCACCTAGGAGAAAGTGCAAGTATTTTTAATCCGTGGAAGTACAGGGAAATCCCCGGGTCGTTAAATCCCAACGAGATTGAAATTGTATTTTGAACGATTAGAGGAATGAGTGGTACTGAGGACAGTAACAAAAATGATTGAGGGATGATTATACTACTGATTACTTGGTATTTGGATAATATGAAATGATATAAACAATAACAGAAATACATACAAAAGCACAAATAAGAAAATCAGATAACAGACAGAAACAGGTGGGTTTTAACAAGTTACAAACTACAGGGGGTACAAGTGAAACTTTTTTAAAACTTAAAATTAAAATAAAATTGAAAATGAAAATGAAATTATGAAAATGATTATTTTATTATTTAAATATTATTTAATTAATAAAACTAATTAAAATCTAATTTAAAACTTAGTTAAAATTATCTAAAAATAACAAGGATTACAAATTAGACTAAAAATTAACAAAAATATTTTCTAAACCTTAAAAAGAACTTGAAGAAAGTATAAAAAATGAAAATAAATATTTTTGTCTTTTTATGAGTTTTCTATTAATTAAAAACTATTTATCTTATTTAAACTAATTAAAATATTTTAAATTACTATTAATACTAAATTAACTTAGAAAATTATGATAAAATTTATAAAACTATTTAACCATCACAGGAATCCAACAAAATTATAAAAACTTCTAAAAATTATATTTTAGGCTATTTCACTAATTAATTACTTATTAATTATTTTAAATCTAATTTAATTAAATTAAATAGGAAAATTGGAAAATGGACAGTGGAAATTATGAAACTATTTTCTAAAACTTAGGAAAAATATAAAATTCTACTGTTGTTAATTAAAATTAAAGAAAACTATTTAATTACTAATATTATCTATTTAATTATTTAAACTACTTTTAATTCTAATAAATAGTAAACTGTTTAGGAAAAATCTAAGAAAATTATTTTAACTACTTAAAGGTACTAGGAAATTAAGAAAATTATAAAATTGGAAAAGTGCTTATAAATAAGCTAAAATGAAAAATGAAAAAGATAGTTTCTATTAAATAGAAGCTATCACTATTTTTATGTTTGCTTTTTTGGAGTTTTTCTTTTAGATAGCTAAATATAAAATGAAAATAAGATACTTTTGTGAAACAACTTCTTACAAAGCTTAAAAATTAGCAGTGTGCACCCCCTTTACTTAAGCAGTTTGATTTTTGTTGACAGAGTAAGCAAATAAGCACAAATGACTGAAGGTGGGGTCCACAATGATAAAACTAGGTATAAATAAGCTAAACAAACTTAAATAAGCTGAAAACAACTAGCAATGATCACTGATAAGCTATTGGGAATGAAATAAGCACTTATGCAAACTAAAACTCAACACAGAATTGGGACAGACTTTGGGGTGGATTCCAGGTGGGGTCCACTTGTTCCTAGGTCAAAACAAAGGTTAAACCTTATTCCCTGGTAGGAGGGGGTTGTAAGAACCAAGATTTAGAGTATGGGACCCACTGGTGTGGTCACAATCAACCACCAAAGTGGTGGTGGTGAGATGATGGTCTGTGTGGCAGGGGAACCTCTTTCCCTGCAAGTGAAATTGGAGATATGTGGAGCCCACAACAAAAATCCTAAAAATGAGGTGAAGGTAGAACTTAAGAGTTGAGCTGGGATACTATTAACACAACAAGTTTTAGACCTTGAAACCTAATACAAAATTCACAATAAATCTTGAGATTTTTGGTTTTCTGCACAAAGTGGAATTTTGACTTTTGAGTTTTAACTCCTAAATTGACTTATATGAACTTTGCTTGATCCTAGCTGATTATATATGATATGATAAGCTTAAATAAAGTCAACTTAGGCTAAAGATACAACTAATGAGCTTATGTAATGATTTATTGTAACAATTCGCATTTTCGGATTACTATTCATTTTTACTATTCACTTTTACTATTCACTTTCACTATTTATCTCAGAAATTTTTATTTCATATTCTCGTAAGTTGAACTATTTTAACGATAATCCGAGAGTTTGGCGCTCGTCGGATCATTTCTGCAAAAATCACGAAGCCGTGTCCGAGATTTACTTTTGGGTTTAAACGTCGTTCCAGCATCCCGATATGTCCACAAAACACTATAAACAATAAAAATATGATTTTCTCTCATTTTACGACAATTCTAAAAGTTTTGGAATTTTACGTTTTCCAGTTCAGCGTTTTACGCGAATTACGCGTTTTAGACCTGCGTTTCCAGTTTTTACAGCATTTAAGCAACCCGATGGAACTTACCATTCATTTTATATTTTATTATGGAGTATTTTGACAAGTTTAGTCATTCTTTCAAGTTTCATATTTTTACGATACCCGGATTTACGTTTCGCGATTTAAAACTTTACGGTTTGCGATTAACGAAACCAAAACCGACTCCGTGAACCAGATAACACCAAGCTTCCTACATACTCATCCATACATGTGCAGCCCCCTCCCCATGTTACTTGAACTTCACCACTTATTTACCATAATGCCATTAAATTAGATATTTCATACAAAAACACCTTTAACACATTCATATTGTTTTCAAGAATCATAAAGCAAGGTTTTCTCCCTTTCCTCTCCTCCCTAGCCACGACCCAAATTGAAAACACAAGCAAGATCCATCAATTTTTGAAGATCAAGACATAATCAAGCTCTACTTTCTTTCCTTGTTAGGGTTTTGTGATAAAAACCTAGGTTTCTTAATCCATTTCTCATCAAACTCCATGTATATTCAAGTAAGCTTCAAGTGTTTTTTTTCATCATCTATTACCTTCATTTCATTAGTAACATGTTGTATTTTCATGATATATTGGTTAAATATGCAAGTAGTTATGTTATGTATACCACTTTTCAAGTATTTCTTAATTATTATGAGATTATAATTAACCTACGATTATCCCCATGAAACCCACCAAGGTTGGTGATGTTTAGGACCCCATGACACCCTAAGAAGGTGTATGGTAGGATTAGACTAGATTTGTGGTGATTGGAGTGGATTTGGACAAATATTAAACAAGAAAAATGAATTTTAGCCACTATATAAATGTTGCTGTCCCATTTTGTAAAATCCAGAAAAATCAGGGGATTCCGGGTAACTTTGGGCTAAAGATTTAGAAAATACTTTCAAAAACGAAGCCGTGGGCGAAAGAACGGATTAAAACGAGTTTATAACGAATGAGATATGATTTTTGCAATTTTAACGACGAAAACTATTTTCTGAAAATTTTACTTGCTGTCCCACGATTTTCAAGGTCCAATCTGAGGTGTAAAACTTGATCTAGCCATCCCGACTTATCAAAAATATATTAGTATGTTGTCCCACGATTCCGGGGATATAAAGAACGTAGAAAACAAGCTTATAACGACCAAGATATACACATTTGAAAATCGACGAAACTCTATTTATTTCCATCAGCTTTTTAGCAAAATATTACTAAGTATAGAAAAACAGTTTTTGTAATACATCATGTTGAGAGCCAATTTACTCATTGATAAACTCATTTCTGGAAAATTTACATAATTGACAAAAAGTTAGCTCACCCAGCCTAGTTTCCAAAACATCCACCCGTTTATCAAAAGGATTTATAACGAATAACTTATGGACTTCCAAACTTCCCAAAAACTGCCCAGAATCTGCCGAAACAGCCCAAACACCTTAATTCATGGCTATATATCTTTATGATTGAGACCCGTATGGACAAACTTCAGTTCTATGACTTTTTAGTTAAGGTGAAAGTCTTTCTAAAACTACTGAGCTTCTTTCCAAACTCTTAATATTCACCATTTCGCGACTAGTTTTGCGAGACCACTTTGGCCATATTTTTCAAGTTATGAAAAGTGTCATTTTACGTCGAAAACCTTATATTTGCCGATAGAACACCAAACGAGGATCGTGGAGTACCGTTTCAACATATTTATACGAAAAGTGGTTATTAACTTAACGAGACGTCAAAAACGTATTTTTCGACGATAAGCGTTATTTTCAAAACTAACGAGTGGTATCGATAACATACGTATTTGCATGTGTAGCATCATTTCATTTCTTACATTAGACCGTATCATCCATATTAGGTTGCGGTTAGAGATCGAACCTCATTTCTGTGTATCCACTTTATCATCGTAGCTATCGCATCAGGTGAGTCATAGCCCCTACTCTTTTTATACTTGTTTTAACTCTTTGGGGGAGATACATGCTCAACTACTTGCTTACTTGTACAGATACTCAAAACATTTATACTTGATTACATTTATACTTGATTTCATTTATACTTGATAACACTTATACTTGATTGCATTATACTTGATTTCATACATACATGATTGATACATGCACAAATACTTACTTGATACTTGAAACGTTTAAACTTTTTATACTTTGGGAAATGGCACCCAGTAATCATACATACATGATTGTGAAACTTCCAGTGGCTCCAAATTAAGTTGTTGGATGACCATTGAGACATACATACAAACGTGAGGTCTTCGGAGATGAAGTGTAGACTCACGACTAATTGCTTAACTGTTGTGATGAACTTATACATGTTTTGCTCATACTATATATGTTAGCAGTGGGTTGTGAACACACAGGTTACAAGTCTCTTATGGCGGGACTTGCAACTGAGTGGATTTACGATGCCTTTGCTGTGTGATCATTTTTTATAGACTTTTTTTTGTTAAACAAACTCTATGAACTCACCAACCTCGTGTTGACACTTTAGCATGTATTTTCAGGTTTAATCAATGGCACGCTACTGGAGGTTTTGGCAGGGCATGGCATGGTCATAGAAGACTCTGATTATTCATATGGGGACCATTTAAACTATTTTAAGGGCCTACTTCCGCACTACTTTTAACAATGTAAATTCAACATTTTTTTATTAAACTATTTTATTCTAAATGATTGAAGTGAAAACTGTTGGAACCTAAGTTTTTACTATTTTGTCAAGTCTCGGTCATTTGTAATAATAGGTTGCTTTAGTTATTTATTACTTACACTAATGTAATGTTACAAGTTTACTAGGCTTAAGTATAATAGTCCATGGGCTTTAAGCCCATACGAAATTCATGAAAGGAAGGAGAGGGTATGTTGCCCTAGCTCCTTCCCTATAAATAGAAGCCTTAGGTCTATGTAATACTTGGTTGGTTATGTGAAATATTAAGGAACCTCTTGCAATTCTAATTCTCTCATTCTCATAATCATCCCATTCTCATTCTCATCTCTTTTCTATCATTCTAATACTTGTGTTTACATAAAGTGTGACCTAACAAGTGGTATCATTCGCCATATGAAGGTGTAGCTTTTGTTTTTCATTGATTTTTTCTTAAACTTGTTCTTTAAATTCGATTTTTTGTGAAATATTAGTACTTTCTTGCTTGTTTCTTGGTTTTTATCACATATCTGCTTACAAACTTGTGCTACAAATCAAAACAAACAAAAAAGTTCCAATCTTTTCTTAAAAAATTCGAATAGGGTTTTTGTACTATTTTTCGCAATTTTTGAAATTTTGAAAAAATTCTTAAAGTTTTCAACTTTCTTAAAGATCTCTTCATTTTACACATAAAAGTACAAGAATCTTGAAATAAAAACGAGTTTTTGGATTGCTTTCTTTGAAAAACAAAAACTACCAAGTTATCGAGATCTTTCATTGGTACCATTTCGAGATCTCCTCTACGTGCACTACCTCGACTTCGTTTGTGTGGACTCGGTATTTTCTTTCTTGTATAAGAAAGTTAAGTACTTCGACTTTTGGGAAAGTTTTCGAAATTGTATAATTTCGAAAACTGTGTTCGTCACTTTGTGTTTTTTTTCGAAAACTTCCAATTTTTCGAAATCACACAGTTTTCGCAAACTTAATTAAGTTTCGAAATCTTATCATTTCGCAAACCTAAAAAGTTTCGCAAACCTTGATTTATCTCGAAATTTCAAGTTCTCGAAAACCTGAAAAGTTTCGCAAACCTTGATATTTTTTTCGAAATTTCAAGTTCTCGAAAACCTGAAAAGTTTCGCAAACCTTGATTTTTTTTCGAAAACCTGAAAAGTTTCGCAATCCTTGAAACTCAAAAGTTTCGCAATCCCTGTTGATCAAGGTTTCGCAATCCGAAGTTGTGCAAAGTTTTTTCGATACTTGGTTAATTCTACACTTTCTACAAGATCCATAATTACACAAGTTTCTTTCTAAAAAATTTTCTTTCTAAATCTCTCCTTACTATCTTCTTGCAATTCTAAAAAAAAAAAAAAAAAAAAAAAAAAGTTTTTTGGCGGGAAAATTTGAGTAAAATTTAATTTTTACAGGAGATTAAACGTTCAATTTTTACGTGAAATTCAAATTTTGGTTTAACAGTGAAAATTTTGGCCCAAAATTCAAATTTTTAGGCCAAAATTCAAATTTTTTCGGTTAAATTTGGCGGCAAAATTTTTGAAACTCAAATTTTTTCTGTAACCTTAGAATTGCATTTTAAAGTGATTTTCAAAATTTTGGAAGAGAAAAATTTTCAAATTATTTTGGAGGGAAAACCAGAAATCACTATTCTGACCTTGAGTGTGACATTTTGTTTGATTATTTCGATTACGTCGCAACAATCAAGGGGGAGAGAAATGTCATCTACAATGTCTCAATCATCTTCTTCCAACTACCAATATTCTCATCAGCATCAGTACCTTCTTCCAACTACCTTCCTCACGAATATTCTCATCAGCAACAGTATCATCAACAACAAAGTCACAGCTCCCTCATTCGTCATATTCTGATCTTTGGCGATGAAACAAGGCCTCCAATGTTACTACCAGGAACATATACTGTTTGGAAACGGAGATTTCTACAATGGCTCACAGATCGTCCTGCTGCAGATCTCATGCTTAATTCCATTCAAGATGGTCCATACATTATGATACTTCTTGCTGACTCAAAATGGATTATCAGACTACAAAATGATGAAGATTTGAATGCTACTGAACTTGCTCAGTACGATGTTGACCAACAAGCTGCATGGTTCATGACACTAGCCCTTCCCAACTCAATTTACATGAATATGGACTTTCAAGCCAGTGCTTATGAAATGTGGAAATATCTTGAAGCTTTGCATCGTACCGAAGAACTTCATCACATCAGAATGAAGCAAATTCTTGAATCTTGTTTAAGCATGAATCCACTGAAGACCATTCTCCCTGCTCCACTATCTCCAGATATTGATCATGGATCACTAATCTACACTCCAAATGGTCTCTTCTTCAATCTTCCGAATGCACCTGAGCCTTTCTTCATTCCACAGTACCATCCTGCAACACTACATAATAATGTGCAATCTCTTCTGCAAAATCTAGTGAAGATTAGTCAAGTATCTTCCAAGAAAGGCAATGGCGATATAACTTCAACTTCTGAATGCTTAAACACAATGAAAGATACTGATGATGAAGAAGATCTTATCGAACCAAACATGACATTTTTGGCATATACAGAAAATATTGCAGATGTGGAAGATCAAGATTATGATTCAACTCCACTCTTTGACGATAATGTTGAATACAATGCCACACTTAGTCAAATGGAAGTTGAAGGGGGTAATCTCAACGCTGTTTTGCAAAGGGTCATGGGAGATATTCCATCTGATGATGAATATGCAGATTTGGAATCCAATACAGCAGATTTGGAAGCCGATACAGCAGATGTGATGTTAATGGCAAACATGCAGGAACTTCACATGGATGGTACAGACCCAGTGTACGACACTAATGATACTGATGATTCTGAAGATCCATTTGAGAAATACATGACATCTTTTAGATTACTTCAGACACACCTTAAACTCCTTAATCGCAATAACTTTGCTGAAGATTGTTCCGAGCGTGTACTCAATTTCTTATTTGAAGACGTCTTTGGAGAAGAAGTTGATATTTTCACTAATACGATGTTTAACAACGTAAACCAACTTGAAAAACAACTTACTACAGAAGAATTTCACGAGAATGAATCCAAGGCTGCCTTCAGAGTGCTCAAGGAACGGTTTCAACATTTCATCAATTATGACTGTGAAGATGTAAGCAAGAATTTTTTTGATTTCACTCGAATCAAGGCTCAAACCTTCAAAGATGTCTTGCTCCAACACATGGATGCTATTGAGAAGTCAATTGCCGAAAGAGTACTTCACAAAGAAGAGTATGAACAAAGGGTAAATAAAAGGAAGTTGCAGATTCATGAAGAGCAAGTTCATAAAGTTGATGTATTGGAAGCTAATTTGGTTGTCGTGGAAAGCAATGGGACAGAATCAGATGAACAGGATGACAACAGAAGATTGGGGAATGATACAGATGCAGACAGTGCAGAGATCAGACCCTTCAATGACTCAGAGCCCAACTTTGACAAAGAACAAATAGTTGAGGTACAATCTACTGTTGATCATATAATGCCTGCTAATGAGAAACAACAATCTGAGCAACCTTACTTCAGTAATGAAGGAGAGGTTGACCAGAATGTTGTTCAATGTCAAGACAAACATTCATAGTCTGAGTCTTTACATGATAATCTAATGACTGAAACATCAAATCAAACTCTTGAGTCTGAAAACCTTCTTCTCAAAAAGACCATTGCCCAGTGTCATAAAAATTTTTCAAAACTAGAGGCACATTGCATCTCACTTGAACTTCAAATGCAAAACGAATCTCTAAATTCGGGCAACAATGGTCAATTTTTGAATGAACAAAGAAAACGTGTGGATACATTAGTTAAAGAAAATGAGCTTTTAAAAGGTCAAATTCAAGAAAAGGTGTTTGCACATGCTGCATTGCAAAACAAATTAAGAAGACTGACTGGCCAGAGTGTGGATACTAAGTTTGCAAAACCATCAATCTTGGGGAAACCTCCTTCTCAAACAAACAGAAAACAATCAGTGGTTAGACAACCTACTGCATTTAAATCTGAAAGACTTAAATTTTCAAAATCTCGGTTTGCCTCCCAAGTTGTTGTGAATAACAATTTGACAAAACCAGTCACTCCACATTCTTGGCCAAAGGAAACTGCATCTGTGTCTGCTAAATCTCAACACGTGATTATACCTGGCTCATCTAGGATTAGTTCTACCACAGTGTCTAAAACGAGCATTAAAAGTAAAGAGTCTTATGACACATATGACATGTACAAGAACTATGATCTAGAAAAGGCTAGAAAAAAGGCGCTACTTCAAAAGGATGGAATTCTAGGTTCAAAACCTCATATGATGCCTTCCACTGTAGTACAGAACACTGCTTGTAGTAGCTCTCCAAAACCTAAGAGTAAACAACAAACTAATAGGAATTGGCTAGCTTCTAAGAGTAGTTGCGTAAATAATCATGTTGTTTGTGCTTTAAAATATCTTCAAAAAGGAAATTCACTTGAAAAGGCTCAATCGACTAAGACAAACAAACCCGTTGAACCAAAAGTCATAAGTCAGAAACCTAAGAAGTGGATCAACATAGGACGTAGGTTTTCTCTAAGAAATGATGCTCCCACATTTCATTCAACTGCATCTAAAAGGAAAACATCTCCTAGATCTAACACTAGGTGGGTACCCACGGGTAGAATATTCAAATCAATTGGTCTTAGGTGGATTCCTACAGGAAAGATTTTAGACATTTGCACCAAAACTAATGTGATCTCCACAACTTCTACCTCTGAGACTAGAATGAAAACCATCGGTATTGTGTGTTCGAGTGTCAAGAAGTTAATTGACACTACATCTTTATGCTTCTAACATCTGGAACCCAGTTACTCTTGGAGATTCGTGTTCTCTGTTTTCTTGTCTCTTCTTTCTTTCTGTGCAGATTCAACAGGAATGGCTTCGGAATAATTCAGTTTCGGACCCGCACTTCAGCAATGGCTTCTGAGCAACACAGCTTAGGACCCGAATTTAACCGTCTTAACTCTCCGGAATCTTCAGCTGAACCTTTGCCAATTAACCGCAAAGAACTAGAAACCCTGTTTGCTCCACTATTTGATGACACAATTGAATACCGTCCTACTGAGGTCTCACCTAATTCTGCTGCTCAACCTGATAACATTCCAGTACCAGACTCACCTCAACAAACTACTACAAGTGTTGAGAGAGACGGTCCTCCAATTGTATCACCATCTACAGCAGAACAAACTGGTTCTACTTCCCGCCATCCAGCTGAAGATCCAACACCACAATCAGTTCCACAATCCGCAGAGCATGATCCTGATGCGTTCTTTAATCCGTTTGCACAAGCTACTACAGTTCCTGATATAGCTGAGTCGTCAACACGCAACTTGGATCCTGCCAACATGCGAGATACATATCAACTACACCCTTCAACACATAAATGGACTCGTGACCATCCACTAGTTCATATCATTGGCCATCCAGATGCACCTGTTATGACAAGACAACGACTTCACACAGATGGAGAAACTTGCATCTATGCACTCACAGTTTGTCATGAAGAACCCAAGAACATTAAAGAAGCAATGACTTATGACAACTGGATTGAATCTATGCAAGAGGAATTTCAACTGTTCATACGATTAGAAGTCTGGGAATTAGTTGAAAGACCTGACGGAGTATTTGTCATCGGGTTAAAATGGATCTGGAAGAATAAGCTTGATGCAGAAGGGACAGTCATCCGCAACAAATCACGTCTGGTAGCGAAAGGATACTCCCAACTTGAAGGTCTTGACTTTGCTGAATCCTTTGCTCCAGTGGCAAGACATGAAGCTGTTCGGATCTTTTTGGCTTATGCTGCTCATAGGAATATGGTGGTTTACCAGATGGATGTGAAAACAGCATTTCTGAATGGAGAACTCCGTGAAGAAGTTTATGTCAGCCAACCTGAAGGCTTCATTGATCCTGAGCGTCCTAATCATGTCTACCGACTCAAAAAGGCTCTCTACGGACTCAAGCAGGCCCCACGGGCGTGGTATGACAAACTGTCCACTTTCTTACTGGCCAATAAATTTTCCAAAGGATCGGTGGATCTCACACTATTTACAAAAACCTACGGGGAGGACTTACTTGTTGTTCAAATATATGTCGACGACATCATTTTTGCCTCAACAAAACGAAGTTATTCTAATGATTTTGCAAAATTAATGAAAGATAATTTTGAAATGTCCATGATGGGTGAACTTTCGTTCTTTTTAGGACTACAAGTTCATCAATCACCCCGTGGAATTTTTATAAATCAGTCCAAATATGCTCTTGAAATTTTAAAGAAACATGGAATGATGTCTTGTGATACTTATAATACACCAATGGGCTATACCACAAAACTAGATGCTGATTTACATGGGACTCCCGTTGACCCTACCAAATACCGAAGTATGATTGGGTCCCTCATGTATCTCACAGCTAGTAGACCTGATATAGTTTTTGCTGTCTACATGTGCTCTCGCTATCAGTCCAGACCAACTGAAAAACACCTCAGTGAGGTCAAAAGAATCCTTCGATACATAAAGGGAACCATTAACTTGGGAATCTGGTATCCGAAGGATTCTGGTTTTGAACTAATTGCTTTTTCAGATGCTGATCATGCAGGATGTTTAGACACACGCAAAAGTACATCTGGTGGATTACAGTTTCTCGGAGACAAACTTGTGTCATGGCAATCTAAGAAGCAGGACTGCACGTCACTGTCATCTACAGAATCTGAATACGTAGCCATGTCTGCTTGTTGTGCTCAAGTCATCTGGATGAGATCACAACTTAAAGATTATGGCTACCTATTCAACAGGATTCCTATTTACTGTGATTCAAAGAGTGCAATTGCTATCTCCTGCAACACTGTACATCATTGCAAATCCAAACACATCGATCTCCGTTATTATTTCATCAAAGAGCATGTGGAAAGGGGTACAGTTGAACTTTATTTTGTTGGAACTGAGTACCAATTGGCGGACTTACTTACCAAATCCTTGGCACCATCAAGGTTTGCCAGTCTAGTTCACCAAATTGGTATGAGATGTTTGACACCAGAGGATCTGGAAAAGTTTTTAAAATACCACTGATCGTCAAACATCACAACTATCTCTGTATAATATTTTTGTTTTCTCTCTTTACTATAAATTAATATAAACACAAAAAGATTTTTCACATTTTATTAAAAAAAAAAAAAAAAAAAAAAAAAAAATGCAAGTATATCGCTTCCATTCAACACCTTGTTCTTACTTTACAAGTGTTGAGGGGGAGTCACGCTTAAATCTTTTACCAATTTTAATTGGTATACTTGCATGTTTCTCGTATTTTACGGTAGTTCAGAGAGTGTGTGGACGATTTCTTTTACATCACTTTGTCTCATTTGTTTTACGTCTTCATAAGTTAGCTTAACAAATGCATATCTCAATGTTACCTATGTTTGCAAGTAACTTTAGGTCACAAGTTTGCTTATCTAAAAGACTAAGGACCTAAAGTGTCAAATACTTAAAAGTTCAAAAACAAATAAACAAACAAACCGTATAATTTAAAACCCACAAACTCATAAACCCCTAAAACCCTTTTTCTAACCTACGGTTCAAATTCAATCCAGAAATCCAAGACCTTGATCATCAATTCGTAAGTTCCTATGTACTCACTAGGGTATTACACACATAGGATCTTGGTTAATTGTATTTTCATCGGTTCGATTTCCTGTTTTCTTGATGTCGAGAACTAGGGTTAGGAATTTCGAAAAATGCTCTAAGTGGATGATTCTTGATAGGGATTTGTTAATTAGCTTGTTTATAATATATCCCCATTGTTTTCCATTCCTTACATCATGTTTACTGTGATTCTCGAATTCGTAATTTTGGGTCGAATTGGGTGCATAAGGTTCTGTGAATATTTGCTTGATTTTATTGGTGGGATTTGTTTCTTAGGTATCATGTATGCATGTTTGACATATCTTTGATGATTTGCATCATTGTAACTTGATTCTCGATAAACAAAAATGCTTCGTTCGTTAATAATATCGAGCTAAATGAGTCTTATGTGTTGACTACTGTGTTTATATGTCATTATAAGCTTAATACATGTAGTTGTGATATGCTAGACTCTATGTTACTCATTTGTCTCAAAGTTGGGTAATTATCGAGAACTTGTTCATGGCGTATATCGAAATCTTTGTGATCCTGTCTAAATAGTGTTTAATCTACCTTGGTGACAGGCCAAAATCATTGGAAAAGTTCTTTGTGAAGGAAATGTACGTGTAACTTCAATAAAATTCGATTAGATTCTTGTACAAGAATTTTTTCGAGAAATTTGTGAATTATCGCAAACATTGATTAAATTATCGAGAAAATCATGTTTTCGAAATCATTCTTTGAACTAAACTTTTTCGAAATCATCAGATTCTCGAAAATTTTATCGAAAAATGATGTTTTTCGATAACTTAATTTTTTCGCAAAAACCTGATAAAGGAAGATCTCGATAAATGTTACTTATGAGGATTTTTTTCGATAAAGCACTTTCTCGATAAAACTTCTCTATAATATTTTTCGAAATCTTTTCTTTACTCAGGTTTGCGATAACAGGTCCATGATATATTTTCGAAATCTTGTTTTTGGCCTTGTCATGTTGTGCTTATTTGCAATATGCATTATTTGACTCATAACAAAATGACGCATTTGTGCTTAACTGTCTCAAGTAGATATCTGTATCCAAACTCTAAACTGTGCTAACACATAACAAATTTGGATGTTTGGTTTATGGTGATACTTTTCAGATTAACATGGCTGAACACAATGAAAACGTCGCTGAACAAACTCTTCCATTACTCACCATGGATGACATCACTCCCGAGAACTACAATGTCACAATTGGTAACAACAATCCTCGAGTTGATTTCAACAAGTTGAATATCACAGAGAAATCATGCATGATTGTGAAAGATATCCTAATGGCACATCCTTGCAAACCTCTACTCACCTGTTCTACTTCAGTTCCGCTGTTCTACCTTCATCAATTCTGGCTTACCGCTCAGGCTAACTTGGATGATGAGTCTTTCACTGTCACATTGGATAGCCAAGAATACACTGTAGATCATGACGTTCTAACTGACAACGAATTTGCTCCTGTACTACCTGACCTGGATCTACTTGATTTCTTCATTGAATTAGGATATGAGGTTGATGATGATGTACCGCTAGTCAAGATTTCCCAATTTAATGCCAAGCATATCCCTCAGCCTTGGAGAACATTCTGTCTGTTGGTGGTAAGATCTATATCTGGAAGGAAAAGTGGTCATGAACATCCAAGGCTCGAACATTTGCAAACATTTTGGGGAATGGTGACTCTGACACCGATTGATTTTGCAGTTCCTATCATGAATGATATAGTCCACAGTATTCAGACCGAACGTGTGAAGACTATGATACCATTCACAAGATTCACCAAGCTTCTAATAGAACATCTCTGCAAAAGCTCTCCAGAATTCATCAAGAGGATGGCTGATCCTAATGAGCCGAAGCACCTCTTTGAGGACGACTTCACCATCTCATTCATCAAATCGACCACTTCCTCAACCAAGATCAAAGGAATGAGGATTCCCGAATACCTTCTGGATGACAGTATTAAGAAAAGGGCGAACTTCAAGTTGTATGATCTGGCTTACAAAGGGGAACAGGAAGAAGCCACAATAAAGACTCGAAGCAAAGGAGGGGTAAAGTCTGGGAGTACCACAAGCACCACTGGATCACCTCAAACAAGATCAAAGTCTGCTCCAATGGCAAAACCCAAGACTGCTACCACACCTAAACCTACCTCCAAACCCAAACCTGCTACCAAGCCAAAGAAGAAGGTAACTCCTGAATACATTCTTCGTGATGAACCTACACCTCTACCGTCTGACACCGAATCCGAGTTCTATACCGAATCTGAAGAAGAAGAACCAGACTATGAACTGAGATACAGAGCACCTGAAGAAGTATTTCCTGCAACAGAGATCGCAATACAACAAAGTCTTGAAACCTATGAAGAAGAGACAAGGAAGAGAAAAGGAGTCACTATCAATGAACCTCAGGATGATGAAGACGAACCAATCGTTGAACCATTGGTTGATAAACGCAAACTCAAAAGTATAGTTGTCGACACTAGAGCTGAAGAAAAGCGGCTTAGGAAAGAACAGAGGAAAGCAACTCTCGAAAACCGACTCATGTCTCAAACTCCACCACCTATCGATCAGTCAGAACATGAAGGAGCTACTAGCAGCATGAATCCTCCCGTTGTGTCCACAACATTAGAATCAGCCTCACAGCCAGATAACACAGTTAAAGACATTGATAAAACTGGAGATGTCAATATGACAGAGACTGCTAACGTAGAGGAGAATGTTGGCGGCCAAGAGCAATTTGTTACGGATCAGGAACACGAATACCTTATTACTCCAGAGTTTCTTGCACGAGAAGCAGAGGAAGCAGAAGAACGTCGCAGAAAAGAAAATGAAGAGAAGAACCAGTTCGACACCAACATATTTCTTAAGTCATCTTCTCAGCAGACTTCCTCAGCACAACCTCCACCTCCTCAAGTCTCTCCACCAAAGGATCCGACTCCTCCCGCTTCTTCTTCAAACTCTCACAACGAGTCATCGTCCGAATCATCACCTGAGCACTCATCCCCCACACCTTCTGAAACCGCATCTAAACAGCATTCGATCAATGAACCAAAACAACCAGTTGATCTTCAGGAGCAAGTGAACAAACTCACCAACATGGTTACCAATCTTACCAAACAAGTTGAGGACTTCCAGGAGTCAAAGCAGCTGATCGACAAGTTCTTGAACTTTGATTACGAAGGATTTATCAGAACTGCAACACATGATTTTCTCACTGAAAATTTGGTTGATATGATCATTCCTACTGTAGCAAACCTTCTTGAACCAATCAATGACAACTTGGATCACAGAATCAGAAGTGTTACAAGGAAAATGTTGTCTACTACACCATTCACTCTTCACACCGCAAAACCTTCTACTATGGCTCCAACCGTCCCTGAATTGTCCTTCAATGACATGCTTACCAAACTCTTTGACAACATTGCCTCCAAAACCACACAGACTGCAGAAGAAAAGGCACTGTATGATGCTATGGTGGCTTACATATCAAAGGAGTCATGCAAAGAGGCTGCTGGAACCCGAAAACGGACAAGAAAAGATGACGATCCTGACCCAAACTCCAAAGGCAAGAAACCTAAGTCTGGAACAGGTCCCTCATCCTCTCTACAACCACAAAAGGACTCAACTCCTCCTGGAAATCAACAACAACCCTCAACTACTGGTAAAGGTCACACTGAAGATGAAGAAATTTTCATGGAACACACTGATGACTTCCAGGATCAACTTGACACCGATTACCGTGCTCCACCTACTCATGATTCTCATGCTGGACCATCGTCACCGTCCAAAGCTAAAGACAAAGATGCTACATCTAAGTCTACGAAACCCAAGAAGAAAAAACGTCATACATGGCTCGACAATGACGATACTCCTCTTAATGACTGGTTGACAGACATGGTTCAGGAACAACCTCCTCTAGAAGATGAAGAACCCCTTCCGGGCAATACTCTACAGTTCACCCAAGTTATCATGAAGGATCTTCAGATCAACAAACTTACAAAGACGAAGCTAAGAAGAATCAATAAGGACGCACAAGAGTTTCTCAAGAAAAGATCTGGAAACAAAGTTGAATACGAATTTCATTTGCAGAATATAGCCAGTGCAATGTCTGCCGAATTTGACTGGCTAAATCCTGAAATGAATATCGATTTCAGTTCCAAGAACCATGAAAAACCTTACTTCACTGACTGGACAAAACCATTACCTTTGACAGGATTTCCTGATAAGCCCAAGTTACCCTACAGCTATTTTTTCAACAAAGATCTTCAAAATATCAAACTCACCCAAGTGAATACCAAGAAGAAATATGCTTCATCACTCACAATCTCCGTACCAGCCGCCAGATACGAAATTCCTGCCATCGAAGAAACAACTCGTGTTTTCAGCAACTCCATCATAGCTTACGACAGAGATGCCCTACACGGCATTCAACACTGGCCAGACCGTCGTCGTCTCGGTTATACTAGCAGATTGGGAGAGAAATCTTTGGAAAATGTGAAGCATAAATCTAAGATCATCGCCATCTTGGAGATCCACGAGTCGCAACGATTTAACTACAAATTCATGCATGAAATTGTTGTTAAACGACAAGATGAAAAGAAGTACAAGTTCTCTGAAGCAGACTTTCCTGACCTTAATCTGAATGATATCGAAGATATGTATCTCGAAAAGGTCAAAGGAAGAATGCGGGGTTTCGACAGAGATGTCCAGTACAACTTTATGGCATCACTACTTCTCTACATCTGACGACTAATAGTTCAAGAAAGGGTGGAAGATCTTCAACTGGGTGTGGAAAGTTATCAACAGAAGATAAATTTGACAAAGCCGCAATTCACGTTTGATGGAATTTATCAAACGTCACAGTTTTCTCTCAACCAAGATCCTTTTGGTTTCACTTACATCAACAGCAAACAGCTACAAAGTTTCATGAGATTCGATGAGGTGCACAAATTCTGTGATGTTACACTCAAATCTGTTTGTGATGGGCTGGTCAAAAGGTTGAATGATGATCGACGAAAGATAGCTAAGGGGGAACAACCGAGATGGAAATCCAGCACGAGAAGACAAGTTCGTAATTTTGTCTTAAAGATTGAGGAAAGGTTATTTCGACGGGACAGATCAGACGACTGGAATGCTACATCGGCGTCAGACCATCGTTTCCTGTCAGAAACTTCGAAAGACCTGAACCCAAGTTCACTGACTTTGATGCTCCACTTCCTGACGAAGAGTAACTTGGTACATTTGATTATTTCATTTGATTGAATGATTTTTCATAATGGCTTGTGCACACATATCAGTGTACAACCCGCACTTGTAATGAAAGGACCCTGAGGTACGCTTCAGTGCCTCAATCCTTATATAAGGAGCGAAGGCTTCTTACTTTTGAGTAGAATTAATCAAACATTTTCTGATTTTCATAATTCTACTCAAAAGACAAGTATTTCACCTCAATAAGTATTCACTTGTTGAGGGGGAGCACTTGAAAACTCATCGTTCTCAAAATCAAAGAAGTTCTTGTTGATTTCTCCTCATAAGACTCAAAAGGCATATTTTAATCAAATGTTTCTCAAAAACAACATCTTATATGCTATTTTTGAGGGGGAGAAAAGTGAAAGTGATTAAAATATGAAAGTTAAATATTGCTTAAATGTCAAACCTCATGCGAGCTAGACTCAGATTCACCCCGGAATTGACGGAACATAAAGTTAGTAAATTCGAAAAGACTTTTCCTCGACGGGTAATAACATCAAGTTAGTTACTAGAGCTAGTTGTCACCTAAAAGCCGACAATGGAACTCTTTAACTAGCCACGTAAGCGTGTCTCGAAAAGGATTTGTCTTAGTAGAAATGTACCGTTTCGAGAAACTTTCTGTAGACTTGACCAGGCCGAGTAATAACTTCAAGCTAGTCTAACTAGTGATGTAAGCGTGTCTCGAATCGGTCTTGTTCACTGAAAGTGGATCAATTCAAAGTGCTCGCTCCTCCCGCATGTGCAAATTTATTAAATACATATGAGCACATGTGAAGGGTGAGCCCTTCATAAGAAAAACATAAAACTCTCAAAGTGTTAAACAAAATGTTTGATAAACACAAACACTTTGAGAGATTTTCAAAGGTTTCAATGGCAATTATAGGATAGTCATGGAGTTATAAGGTGACTAAGGTTAGGAAATAACCGTCCTATGATCCGCCTAAGCCGGAGGGATCTACCCAAGGACAACACCAATAGTTAGAGCTAGAAGTCCTTAGGTATGATACGAAAAAAGGAGTAAAGAATGAAAGGAGAAAGAAGGGGTTGAAGAATTAAAAAGAAAAGTAAAGAAAAGGGTGAAAAGAAATAGCCCTCCATCTGTTCAACCTTAGGGCAGACACCGGGTTCAACTCATATGCTACTGGTTGTTGCTAAGGCAACACCGGTATTGAAGATAAAGTCGTCATGGACCTAGTGACGCAATGCACTAAACCTGCTTAACCACTCAAGTTCTCTTAAAAGAACTTGTTTCATTCTCACAGGGAACCAGTGTAATCTATCGACTTATCTCTTAGAGATAGTTGATATTGAAGCAGGAGACCCCTCCCTAGTCTCCGTATAGGAAACCTAAGTGAGTACTTATCGAGTCTAGAGCCATGAGATACATCAAAGATCTCTTAGGAACACTTAGTATTTCTACAACTGGTGTTCTACATCAATGGGCACCAGCTGTAAATTATCGAGTCCTTCGCAGATCTTAGCAATCTGCCAAGAACGTTTATGAGAGGATTACATATGTATTTCTCAATGATTGAACGGAAACTCCTGCCAGGGTCAACATCAAACAGCCCTGACAGCAGGTCACTTCGGTAACCCCACAAGGGTTACGCTTAGTGTTTGCGGTGATTCCATTACGGTCTATAGTCGTGGAGTGATCCCCAGCGACTCACCCAGTCATTGAGCTACATAGTAGGTCTAGTAAGCTCCCTCGGGAGTATCTGATATGGGAACGGCCTGGATAAGGATTAGAAGGAGTCTTCACACTATGCTGTTGACGAGCTCTAATTCCTTATCCGTAAGTACCGGTTGTTTTATTGCTAACTGTTTACTCGCAGGTACCTCACTTCCATGATGGTAGATTCCAACATGCTCATACATACATCTTGAAGCCAAAGAAAGCTCCCCCAAAGATCTTAGCAACACAAAGTTCAAAGAAAGATTCTACACCATTAACGAATCTACAAAGTATAAAGACAAAGATCTCAAAGTATGAAAAGGAACTTCTTGTACGTGAAAGTCTAAGTCCAAAGATGTATGAGTATGTTGGAATGGCGGACAACCACCACAGACGCAGGAGTGACGAATGGCAGATTACTTCGTAAAGCAATCACTACAACATCATCAAAGAACAAAGACAAAAGGCAAAGTATATCCATCATTATTCTAGTCATTTCCGAAGACGTCTGAAGCTATGAAAGTCAAAGATTACAACAAAGACGTCAAGCAACCATGATGACCGATCCTTAGGGGGAGATTGTTGGAACCTAAGTTTTTACTATTTTGTCAAGTCTCGGTCATTTGTAATAATAGGTTGCTTTAGTTATTTATTACTTACACTAATGTAATGTTACAAGTTTACTAGGCTTAAGTATAATAGTCCATGGGCTTTAAGCCCATACGAAATTCATGAAAGGAAGGAGAGGGTATGTTGCCCTAGCTCCTTCCCTATAAATAGAAGCCTTAGGTCTATGTAATACTTGGTTGGTTATGTGAAATATTAAGGAAACTCTTGCAATTCTAATTCTCTCATTCTCATAATCATCCCATTCTCATTCTCATCTCTTTTCTATCATTCTAATACTTGTGTTTACATAAAGTGTGACCTAACAAAAACTATTTTTATACTTGTGTTGTGATATCAATTGAGTTACACCCCAGCTGTATGTATGCTTCCGCTGGACCCGATTTCGGGGGTGTGACATTTATGGAACTCAAAACATCACACAGTTAACTGTGAGGTAGTGATTCATGTAATTTTGACTTTGGGTGTATAAGACTACAATTTTATGCCTTAATTATCCTAAATCTCACTACTGTAATCTATTGAAACTCAAATAAACATCAAACAACAACAAGAGCTTAGCTCACTAGCTTGTTCCAAACACTCCTATTTTACTGATTTTGTGATTACCAAAGCAAAACAATGATTTGACCTTCAAATCTGTTTCTAAACCTTATGCTATCATTAACAGAGATCAAAGGAACATGAATTAACAATAACCTAAGTATGAAACCAAGATATGGCTCAAGTGAATTCTTGACTGTGACATTTTTAGAAAATGAGTAACAAGTTATTCTACTTAACAACCTAGCAATCTCAAATCACAAATACACTTGAATATACTAATTAAACATAAGAAACAAAGATAATGGCAATGATAAGCTAGAACACAGTTAGATGTAAAAATTTGTAAAGAAAACTTACAATAAGCACTTCAAACTAAACCAAGAACAAGAACCAGAGAACAATCCTATAGAATCTCCACAGATTCACTAACCCAAGGCCATCCAATATTTGCCCTGCTCCATTGCTTATCACCAAGAACTTGGAACTTTGACTTTCATTGGCTGTTTTTAGGTTTATGAGTTTTTTATATCTAAATCTTGTTTTAAGGTATCTAAAAGCTTTAATGAGCTTCTTAGGAGCTTATGTGAGCTTAATAATCTCTATAATCTAACAATAACAAGTACACAGCTTATTAAGAAATTTGATATGAAATTGAAAGTTGCATTAACTGAGATAACAAAACAAACTTGATTCTTATTAACTGCAAAGCTTACTAGTAATGCTAACCTGAAACTTTGAAAGCTTAAATTACACTTGAACTTTGAAACGAAACTAATACGACATACACTTATTGAAATTAAACTAGATATGCTTCCACATTGCTTCTCTTGATCTTTATAGGTGAGAATGAGCATCCAGGTGTCCTCAAGGACTTTTCCCACTTCATCTGAGCCTTTGATTTTGTCCAATTGATCTCCACCGTTTAAACTAAATTTGGCGCCAAAAGTCATACACGTTAACTTGGGCCCAAAGGCCTGTAATTAAAGAATTTTGGGAACATGTGGAGGTGTCAGGGGACAAATGGGAAAGTTTGGAGGCCAAGTTGAGGCTATATGATGAAAACAGAGGATGTGGAGTGGTTTGGAGGGAAAATTGGTGGGAATTGCATTTAATGAGGTGTGGGATAAGGTTGTGAGGTGGAAAGGAGGTTAGGGGATGAGGTGGAAGGTGGTGAGGTGGTGGAAAACCACCATGGTTTCTGGTTTACAGTGGTGAGGGAGGAGGGTGAATAGTGGTGTGTGGTTTGGCGGTATTGGGAGGTCAAACGGGGGTTTGACCCGTTCTAAATAATAAAAGGGAGTGGGCCGAGGGTTGTTTGGGCCAAGAAAAGGAAGGGTGGGCTAGGGTGTGTTGGGTTTTGGTTTTGGATTTATAATAAAAGGGTCCGGTTGGTTTTATTTTTACACAAGGACCAAATTTGTAATTTGACCAAAATTAAGGGACTGATTTTGTAATTTTCCCAAACTACTTATAAGGACCATTTATGCATTTTATGAATATTCCAAGGACCAAAGATGTAATATTTTTATTTTTAAAATCCAGGGACCTTTTCTGCCAATTTCTCAAACTCCAGGGACCATTTATGTAACTTTGGATTTTTAAGGGACTGAAGATGTAATTTCTCAAAATGTTATCATAAGGACCAATTTTGTCATTTAAGAATAGTTTAGGGTTTATTTTTTATACTTTTCATTTTTAAAACCTTAAGGACTATATTTGACATTTTTCAAACTTGAGGGACTAAAGTTGTCATTTTGCAATTTTTTAATTTTAAAGGACTAAACTTGACAACTTATGAATCCCTAATGACCTTTGATGATATTTTTTATGTTTTGATTTACTAGGGACTAATTTTGACAACTTTTGAAACTTGAGGGACTGAAACTGCCAATTATGCAAACTTTGTATGTTTTTCATCTGTTTTTGATTATTTTGCATCTGAAACATATAAAACACACTTCTAAGATATTTTAAGTATTATGATGCATATTTGAGTGTTTTTGGATGTTTTGGCAGTTCAGATTGGTATAAAATGATGAGTATTTAGACACTCATCAGCGCCAAAGAAGAAGACACCACCAGCAATGACTCAAGCTGCTATTCGCAAACTAGTTAAGGACAGTGTCAACGCAGCACTCACAACGGAACGAGCAGCCGTAGCTGCAGCAGCTGCCGAATCCGCCACAGCTGCTGGTGCTGCAGCAGCCGTTGAAGATGCTGCAGCAGCTACTGATGCTGCAGCAGCCGCTGAAGCCGCCACTGCTGCGGAAGTTGCTATAGCTGCAGAAGCTGCCCGAATTGCCAGCCTTAACATTGGAGGACCAAGCCCAACTATCCCTCCAGTGACAAATGTTGCTTCAGTACCTAAGGGTTGCTCATTCATTTCCTATTTGAAATGCGAACCCATAAAATTCAAGGGTACTGAAGGAGCTGTAGGTTTGACCCGCTGGTTTAAAAAAGCGGAGTCGGTATTTTTGGTCAGTAAATGTACTGAGAGTGATAAAGTTCAGTATGCCACGAGCACACTGTTGAATGAGGCATTATCATGGTGGAATTCAATATCTCAACCAATGGGCATTGAAAATGCTTATAAGATTTCTTGGGATAATTTGAAGAAAATGATGATCAAAGAGTACTGCCCTCGCAGTGAAATGCAGAAGTTAGAGGTAGAATTCTGGGATCATTCTGTTAGGGGAAATGACATCATAACCTACAACCGTCGATTCCAAGAATTGAGGATACTGTGTCCAACAATGGTTTCCACAAAAGAGAAATTGTTGGAACGATATATCTAGGGACTTCCATCAAGTATACAAGGGAATGTAACTTCAGCAAATCCCAAGGAACTTGATGAAGCTATGCGGATGTCTCGCAGCCTCATGGATCAAGTGGTGCGTATGACAGAAACCCGAAAGCAAAACAACACCAACAACACCAACAACGCCAACAATACCAATAACACTTAACAACTCCAACTACCGTAACAACAACAACAATAAGAACAAAAACAACAAGAAGCGACCATGGGATGGTAACCGTGGAAGTAACAACAACAACAACCAAACCAGAAACAACAACCATCACAATCAGCAGAACAAAAGACAAGAAGCCGCGACGGCTTATGTTGCTGCACCAGCCGGAGGTAAATACGTTGGTACTCTACCACAGTGTACCAAGTGCAACTACCATCATGCAGGTCCCTGCCCGGCCAAGTGCAACAAGTGTCTAAAGCCCGGACATCTTGCCAAGGATTGTAGAGGCAAGGGTGTAGCTACTGGGGCTAACACTCAGCCAATAGTTACATGTTTTGGGTGTGGTAGAGCCTATGTCATGGGAAATGGAGAACCACACCAAGACCCAAACGTGGTTACCGGTACGTTCTTACTCAATAACATTCCTGTTAAAGTCTTATTCGATTCTGGTGCTGATATGAGCTTTATATCTACTAGAATTGCGCCTTTACTTGATATTCCATCAATCACTTTAACCACTAGTTATAGTATTGAACTAGCTACCGGTGACTTAGTAAATACTAATACCGTAATCCCAAACTGTACCCTTAATCTCTTAGACCACCCCTTTAACATCAATCTTATGCCAATCGAACTCGGAAGTTTTGATGTTGTCATTGGCATGGATTGGTTGTCTAAACATCAAGCTAACATCATTTGTGGTGAAAGAGTTGTGCACATTCCATGTGACAATGAAACTTTGATCATTCGTGGTGATCAAAGTGGAACTCGAATAAACATCATCTCATGTATCAAAACCATGAAGTACATTGAGAAAGGATGTTATGCTTTTCTAGCCCACGTAACCGAAAAGAAATCCGATGAAAAACGCCTCGAAAATGTTCCTATTGCCCGCGAGTTTCCTGAAGTCTTTCCGGAAGATTTACCCGGACTACCACCAAATCGTCAAATAGAATTCAGAATTGATTTAATACCAGGAGCGGCGCCAGTTGCCCGCGCACCATACCGGCTAGCACCTTTAGAGATGCAAGAGCTATCAAATCAATTACAAGAACTTTCGGACAAGGGATTTATTCGACCCAGTTCCTCACCTTGGGGAGCTCCAGTTTTATTCATGAAAAAGAAAGATGGGTCATTACGAATGTGTATTGACTATCGTGAACTAAACAAATTAACCATAAAGAACCGATACCCACTACCAATTATTGATGATTTATTCAATCAATTACAAGGTTCAACCTATTACTCAAAAATTGACCTACGGTCAGGTTACCATCAAGTTAGAGTTCGTGATGAAGATATTCCAAAAACAGCCTTTAGGACACGATATGGTCACCATGAATTCCAAGTGATGCCATTTGGGTTAACTAATGCACCGGCAGTATTGATGGATCTCATGAATCAAGTGTGTAAGCCATATTTGGACAAATTCGTGATCGTATTCATAGACGACATTCTCATATATCCCAAAAACGAAGAGGAACACAAAGAACACCTGAGAACAATTTTAGGATTACTCAAGGAAGAGAAATTGTATGCAAAGTTTTCCAAATGTGAATTTTGGATTCAATCAGTAGAATTCCTTGGGCATGTGATTGACAAGACCGGTTTACATGTCGATCCCGCTAAGATTGAAGCTATCAAAGATTGGCCAACACCTACGACACCTACAGAAATTCGTCAATTTCTGGGTCTAGCCGGGTATTACCGAAGGTTTATTGAAGGATTTTCCTCAATAGCAAAATCTTTGACTAAGCTAACTCAGAAAAACAAGAAATACGTATGGGATGAAAACGAAGAAAAAGCTTTCCAAACCCTCAAACAGAAACTTTGTAGTGCTCCTATCCTAGCATTGCCAGATGGGATAGAAAATTTTGTAGTCTATTGTGATGCATCGCACCAAGGTTTAGGTGCCGTGTTGATGCAACGTGATAAGGTCATGGCTTATGCATCAAGACAACTCAAGGTTCATGAGGAAAATTACACCACTCATGACTTAGAGTTAGGAGTTGTGGTCTTTGCACTAAAAATCTGGAGACACTATCTATACGGTACTAGATGTACTGTGTACACCGATCATAAAAGTCTACAACACATTTTGAACCAAAAAGAACTAAACATGAGACAACGTCGTTGGTTGGAATTACTAAGTGATTATGAATGCGACATTCGTTACCACCCAGGAAAGGCAAACGTAGTAGCCGACGCCCTGAGCCGAAAGGAACGGGTTAAACCACTACGAGTCCGAGCCTTAGTTTTAACCATAAATTCAAACTTTCCTACTCAAATCCTTCGCGCTCAAGCTGAGGCGGTGAAACAAGAAGACATCCAAAAGGAAAAGTTGGATGGCATGATACAGAAGAAATTCGAAACCCGTTCAGATGGAACTCTATGCTTCCAAGGTCAAAGTTGGTTACCACTTTATGGTGGCCTACGAGACTTGATCATGCATGAATCACACAAGTCTAAATACTCCATACATCCAGGATCTGATAAGATGTATCATGATCTTAAACTACTCTATTGGTGGCCGAACATGAAAGCCGATATTGCAACATACGTTAGCAAATGTCTTACATGTTCCAAAGTAAAAGCCGAACATCAAAAACCATCCGGTCCATTGCAACAACCAGAGATTCCTATGTGGAAATGGGAAAGAATTACTATGGACTTCATTACCAAGCTCCCCAAAGACATCAAGCGGTTATGACTCCATCTGGGTCATAGTTGATCGTCTCACAAAATCCGCACACTTTATACCAATCAAAGAGACTTACAAAATGGAACAACTAACTCGACTGTACGTCAAAGAAATAGTCTCAAGACATGGTGCACCGATATCCATCATATCTGACCGAGATGGTAGGTTTACTTCCAATTTCTGGCAGTCACTCCAAGACGCCTTTGGAACAAATCTAGACATGAGTACAGCGTACCATCCTCAGACTGATGGTCAGAGTGAACGAACCATTCAAACACTTGAAGACATGCTTCGAGCTTGCATAATAGACTTTGGAAAAGGATGGGATACTCATCTACCATTAGTTGAATTTTCCTACAACAACAGCTATCATGCAAGTATTAAAGCAGCTCCATTTGAAGCACTTTACGGTCGAAAGTGTTGTTCACCTGCTTGTTGGGCTGAAGTGGGAGAAGTTCAACTCACTGGTCCAGAACTCATTCGAGAAACAACAGATAAGATTGTACAAATCAAAAGTCGACTACAAACCGCAAGAAATCGACAGAAAAGTTATGCCGACACACGACGCAGACCCCTAGAATTCCAAGTCGGAGATAGGGTTATGCTAAAGGTATCGCCTTGGAAAGGCTTGATACGATTCGGTAAACGAGGAAAACTAAACCCAAAATACATCGGACCATTCAAAATCCTAGCCGGGGTTGGCCCTGTGGCGTACAGACTTGAGCTTCCATCAGAACTCAGTAGTGTACACCCCACTTTCCATGTATCTAACCTAAAGAAATGCTTGTCAGATGAATCACTCGTGATTCCACTTGATGAAATTCAACTTAATGACGATCTACAATTTATCGAGGAACCCGTAGAAATCATGGACCGAGAGGTCAAACAACTCAAGCAAAGCCGTATTCCAATTTTCAAAGTTCGTTGGAACTCACGACGTGGTCCTGAATACACATGGGAACGAGAGGACCATATACGTAAGAAATACCCACATTTTTTTTACCAATGAAGCTTCTACTCCCAACGCAAATTGATCTCCGGGACGGAGCTCTCATATGGGGTGGAGACTGTAACAATTCGCAATTTCAGGTTAATTACTATTCCCGGAAAATTTCACTATTCACTTTTACTATTCATTTTTACTATTCATTTTTACGATTTATTTTCCCGAAATTTGATTTTTTGTTTCTTGGCCTCGAGTGATAAATCATTTCCATGGCAAATTAAAAGTTTGACACTCGTCAGATCATTTTCGTGAAAGTTAATAAGGAATTACACGTTTTAGGGTAAAACGTCAATAAAAAATTCTACGCACAACGAAACTCGACCGCGTTAATTTTCCCCGTATCAGAAAAATGTTTGATACACTCATGATTTATTTGAGAATAAATCATGACTGTGAAAAACATGACCAAATAAACCTCGGCCATGAAAAACTGGAATTTTCAGTTTTAAGCATTTTTACTCAGCCGTAACCTGAGTCTATACCTGCACCACATTTCTAAGACGATTTGAGTTTTCACATTTTTGGAATAAGTCAACATATTTTTCCCTCCTCCTTTGACCAAAAATCATTCCTTGATTTTATAAGTCATTCCTTGATTTTTAGGCTTACGGTTTGATGTCTAAAAGACATTTAATACCAACCGACACTAGACTGAGCCCAGTCTAGACATTATAAGTCATTTTAAATCATTTATATCCTATTAGAAAAGTAACATTTTACTTTTCTCAATTTTACATAATATTCGTACATTTTACGTGTTACGCGTTTTAGACCGGTGTTTTCAGTTTTAGCAGGGTTTTACCACCTCAATGGAACCTACCACTCATTTTATATTTTATTATGGAGTGTCATGACATGTTTAACCATACTTTCAAGTTCCATATTTTTACGACACCCGGTTTTACGTTTTGAGGCTTAATCATTTACGGTTGGCATTTCCCGGAGTCAAAACTCATCCAAATACTTAGGATAATAGCAAGCAAGGCACACCTCACCCCCTAGCTTGTGTGAACCGCCAATAGGGGGGAGTCACCCCATGGTGTGGCTTGATCTTGTACAAAATGGTCTATGATGTATACATGTGTACAAGTGTGCTTAGGAAGCTTTGACTAGTCCTATAATGTAACCTCCTCATGAGCATATAAATACCCCCCCCCTCCCCTTTGTTTGCCGTCCATACCACACACCACAACACTCCACACTTAGCTTATTTCCTTCTAAATTCAAGCAAGGTTCAAGTACTTCTTCAAGATAGAAACCCTAGTTTCTTTTAGGTAATCAAAACACTTCCAAAACCTCATATACTTTGGTGATTTCTCTTGAGTTTGAATCCACTCAAGTCACCAAAACTTTCATCATCTATCTTTCAAGAATACAAGAGTAGAAAGATTGCATGAAGTGAAGTGGGTTGAAGCTAAAGTCTATCAAAGTCCTTTTCCTTACATGCTACTTACCTTTCGTTGTTGAAAGCCAAAAGTTGTAAGCCAAACCCTAACATGATTCTTATTAAATATCATAATCATGTTATTTACATATCATTTATGCTATATTATGTCTTGTATTCATGTCCATGATGTATAAAAGTGAGTAAAACAAGTTATTGTATATGATTGTTAAGACAAGTTATTTAAACAAGTAAACTAGTGACTTTCTTGGTATAATCTGATAAAAATGGTAAAATTATGATATTGGATCATTACATATTATAGTAGAGGACCTAACAAGGAAACCATAGCAATTTGAACCACCTAAAACGAGTATACGAGTCAAAAGTTATGACCATTTGAAGTTACCAAAACTTTGCGGCAAAGCTGCCAAATAGCTTCTGTTACAGAAACATAAAACACACAAAAAGAGGCCTTTCTGGTCCGTTTCATGAAAAAGTTAAAGCACGAAAGTTGTCCGGAATCATGTTTTCTTCAAAAACTCAGGTGCACGTCTCCAGAAAACCAATAACGAATGAGATTTTTATCAGTTTCTTAACAGCTATTTACATATATATAAGTCACTATATAATGGTTATGTTTTAAAAAGACCAAGAGGTCTTATGACCTAGAATCAAGACCACAACCATGGCTAGAGCCAAGGTTGAGTCTCAAGACCATGGAACAATGACCAAAGGTCATGGCAAGGCCATGACTAAATGACCATATAAACTTACTTAGGCGAGAACATGAACCAAAGAGTTGGCGATAACTTGAACATACAATTTGGATCTACTTCATCTAAAAGAACCATGAGATAATACAAAGAAAAATGGTCATACAACTTATAAGAAACTTACCCTAATAACAATCTTCATGTAATAATAAACTTTCCTAAGTTTATTCAAATATTGGACATGTAATTTTTTGGATCAAAACTTATATATATATACTTTATCAACTACTACAATAGTAGGGAGCCTCATGTGAGGAGTTCATTATGTAAGCCGTCGAGATGAGTTGTGGATTTACGAATTAAAGTGTCCTGGCTCCTCGAACGTTTACTAACATGACTTCTGAATTATGTCGGCCCGAACAGTAGTAAACGATATATAAAACATACATGTTTCATGAATCATTTCTTTCAAAGACTTACACTATACATCATACCACATCATGGACTAAATGCAAGATATATATATATATTTAGGCACATCTTCATATTCTTTACTCAAATCCTAAGTCGCAACATTCTATTATAGGTTGCTCGTAGAAACCTTCACGATCCAACCAGTACCTTCATTACTTGCTATCTTACTTAAGGTGAGTTCATAGCCCCACTTTACATTACTTCAATGTTTTACAAACCCTTGGGGGGAATACATGCTATTTTAAACCGAACACAATGCTTTGAAACTGTATGCTGCCTGATAGTTTTATTATTACTAAGTACCTACCTTGCCAATCCTAGGCCCCATATCATGAACCATTTAATCACTAGTATTAGTGAGCGCGAGTATTGTGAATAGGCCTATTGGGATTGATGAATCCCATTTGTTTGAGTAGATTAGTTCAAACAAATGCACTATATTTGAAACATTAAGTATGACGGCAAAGTACTTACCGGGGCAACAAAACCGCCGATTGATATTGGTACCTGTTAACGTATTGGTTGCATGAGCTTAGTAAATAATAATAACTGTTTTGTTTTCCAACATAAGTATGAGTCTAATTAACTCATACCACCATCATACTGTGTTCAGCCATTAAACAAACTCTATGAATATCACTCAACCTTTGTGTTGACCTCTTAAGCATGTATTTCAGGTCCATGATAATCAAGAATGGAGCGGAAGGGCACGTACTAAAGGAAGAAGGCTATAAACTACTATGTCATTCGATAAAACATCAAAAGACTTTATATTGATGTATTTTGAAACATGGAACCTTTTCGGGACCTAACTATGTAAACTCTGATATGTTTGAATAAATTCGAATGATAACTCTTTTTAATACGACTCGGTTAGAGATCGTTTTCTATTATTATGACTGTTATGCCGTCGAGTAACACCCAAGTTGAATTCCGCTGCATCATGAATTGGGGGTGTTACAATGCGTGACACCCTCTATCAATATAGTTCATGGTTTTGATGCAAGATATAATGCTTAATCTGGTCTTACTTTGATTACCTCGGATAATCAAAGTTTCATCCTTGAATGGAATGTGAACCACCTTCTCGTCACATATGATTCTTGCATGGTACTTGGATAGCCAGCCCATACCGATGATAACATCAAAGCTACCGAGTTCAATAGGCATGAGGTCGACGTTGAAAGATTGGTTTAGTAAGGTTAGTGTGCAACCTTGGATTATTGAGTTAGTGCTTACTAATTTTCCATTGGCTAGTTCAATTTTGTAGGTTTCGCTTAGGGCAGTGGGAGTAAGCTTAAGTAAGGATGCAAAAGGGATAGATATAAAACTTTTATCAGCTCCTGTATCAAATAATACTTTAGCTAGATGTTGGTTAAGAGGAAACGTACCCGTGACCACATCCGGGTTATGCTGAGTGTTTCCATCTCCTAGCAAATAAACTCTTCCACGGGCATTGTTGTTCTGGTTGGCATTCTGTTTTGGGCACCGATTCTTGTAGTGTCCTTTCTCACCACATCCGTGGCATATCACGGTTACCGGCTGCAAATTAGCACCAGTGACTCTGCAGTCTTTGGCTTGATGGCCGATCCCCTGACATTTTGTACACCTAACAGTGCAAGGCCCATAGTGATGCAACATGCATCGGTTGCATAAAGGAAGTTTTCCAGCATAATCACTTCCTTCAGTAGGTGTGGCAACTTCCTGCCTGCGGTTCTGTTGATTGTGGTGGTTGTTGCGGTTTTGCTGATAATTGTAGTTATTGTTGTTGTTGTTGTTGTTGTTGTTGTTGTTGTTGTTGTTGTAATGAGTGGTTCTTTTGTCATCAAACTTCCGTTTGTTGTCATTATTCCCTTGTGTAGAATTACGTTTGATTTCTCGGTCCAGTAACTTTTGAGCAATATCAATGGCTTCTTCTAGTGACTTCGGTTTAGATGCGGTAACATTTCCTTCAATACTTCGAGTCAGAGCTTTAGTCATGACCAATAACTTGGAATTGCCATCCAAAATTCTTAAAGCACAGGCTGAGGCAATAAAATAAGAAAACATTCAGGCTGAAAAGTTAAGAGGTATGGACAACGTGTTTGAAATACGAACTGATGGAACCCGTTGCCTAAAGGGCAGAAGTTGGTTACCACTTTTTGGTGATTTACGAAATGTGATTATGGATGAATCACATAAGTCAAAATATTCCATTCACCCAGGTTCTGAAAAGATGTATCAGGATCTCAAGAAGTTTTACTGGTGGCCAAACATGAAAGCTGACATCGCTGAGTATGTCAGAAATTGTTTGACATGTTCACGAGTTAAGGCTGAACATCAAAAGCCATCCGGCTTGTTGATTCAACCAGAGATTCCTGAATGGAAGTGGGAAAGAATAACCATGGACTTCATCACCAAGCTACCTAGGACATCAAGCGGGTATGACACTATTTTGGTCATCGTTGATCGTCTTACGAAGTCAGCACACTTCCTACCAATCAAAGAGACAGAGGAAATGGAAAGTCTCGCACGATTGTATCTGAAGGAAATAGTCTCACGACATGGGGTACCAATTTCCATTATCTCAGATCGTGATTCTCGTTTCACATCCCGATTTTGGCAATCGCTTCAGAAAGCTTTGGGTACTCAATTAGATATGAGTACTGCTTACCACCCTCAAACAGACGGACAAAGTGAAAGAACCATCCAAACGTTGGAAGATATGCTTCGGGCATGTGTAATAGATTTTGGAAAAGGATGGGATAGAAATTTGCCTTTGGTAGAATTCTCATACAACAATAGTTATCATGCCATTATCAAGGCAGCTCCATTCGAAGCACTTTATGGGCGGAAGTGCCAATCACCCATCTGCTGGGCCGAGGTTGGAGAAGCCCAACTTACCGGACCAGTTATCATTCAAGAAACCACCGATAAAATAGTGCAAATTCGACAACATTTACAAACTGCCCGAGATAGACAAAAGAGCTATGCAGATGTAAGGTGAAAACCTATGGAATTTGAAGTTGGGGACAAAGTGATGTTAAAAATATCACCATGGAAAGGTGCTGTTAGATTCGGAAAATGGGGAAAACTGAATCCCAGATACATCGGGCCATTCAAGATTCTTGAGAGAGTCGGCCCAATAGCCTACAAACTTGAGCTTCCTGTAGAGCTCAGTAATATACACCCTACCTTTCACGTTTCTAATCTGAAGAAGTGTTTATCCGATGAAACACTTGTCATTCCAATGAAAGAACTTCAACTCGATGACAAACTCAATTTTGTGGAAGAACCCGTGGAAATCATGGACAAAACCGTATCCCCATCGTTAAGGTTAGATGGAACTCTAAGAGAGGACCAGAATTTACCTGGGAATGAGAAGATCAAATTCGTACTAAATACCCTCACCTTTTTCCCAACACCTCAACCAACACAGACTGAATCTCGGGACGAGATTCAATTTGACGGGGGAATACTGTAACCACTGGTAAATTTCACTTTGTACTAAATTAATATAATCCATTTTCTACGTATAATTTTTTTTTGATTAAACGTTATCAGTTTATATAATCACAAGAACCAACTAATGGGACGTAACTCACATTCCTAATAAACTGCTCACACGCGGACCGACACCAACATGCCTTATGTTTATTTCACATAAACATCATTATATGTCAAGTATAAACGTTTTCAACTTTTATTTGCCACATTACGTTAATTCGTTAACGTACGATTATTAAACGTTCAAACTAAATGTTTGCTATTAATTTGGGTTTTCGCGAAACCAAATCTATTATAGCTATGAATTTATGTAACTAAATCACAAACCCTAAAATATAACACATCAGAGCTAATGAGCAAAAACCCTTGATTTTACATTATTTCCCGTTACAAACCCTAATTTACAAATCTATGATTTTATGTAAATAAAAATCACAACCTTTTATTAATACATACATGTACAAGCCTCTCATGATCATGTACAAGTACCAAAAGAATAAAGATCAAAAAATGTATTTTCTTTTATTATAAATTTTGCTAGCAACCATTAAACCAAACTAAAGCCTTTGAACTAACTTAATTACAAGTTCCTAAACTGCTAGTACAACATATCATAGCTCATTTACAAGGTTTGAAGCCAAACCCAACACCTTTCATTCTTGTTAGCCACGACAGAAATCAAAACCAAACCAAACGAGCCCTATCCTAATTATAAACCAACTAAAGCCCTTACTAACCTAATGTGAATATCATTTAAACCTAAAATAGTTCCTTGCAACTTGCCTTGAAGATATTTAGCCATTGAGTCAACAGTATCAAGCCATTACATGGCCACCTTCTTTGTTAACCAATCGAACCAAAACACAAACCCACTTGGACATTACTAAACTCCATGAATCATACTATCTTGTTACTTGCTTACAAAGTATAACATGTGCCGAAGTAATTTCATGCACGCTAATTCCCTCGTCTATATATATGTCGAGCAACATGAACAAGTTCCCTTCATCCCATGCAAGCTCTAATTACCTCCATATATATAACCAAACAGGAACCTTTTTCATCTCATACTTTATTCTCAAACACTAACCACATTCACATACTCTTACCTACTGATGTTCTAAGTCCAAAGGGAAGGAAGGAAAGGTTTGTACAAGAGTTTGAAGCCTTGAAAGGCTTTGTGTTCAATTTTGAAGTCATTTTGGCACATTTCTTTCTAACTGAGCACCATAAAGAGTTGTACGCCTTTTTAAACTCTTTTAATTGCTTTTATATTTTTACCTATTACCTACTTATGATAACAACCTAGTAACATGTGAGAAACAAGACCAAAAATAGATTTTTCTTTTCTTTCTTTTTACCGAGAGTGCAAAACAAACCAAACTCCCTCTCGTTATTTTTGGTTAATCTTAAGCTTTAAGTCTAAACTATGGGTCATTTGGATAAGATAGTATAAGTCATGAGTTTTAAGGTCTAAACTTTAATTCATTTTCTTTTTCTTTTCTTGTCGAGAACCAACCCAAACACCCTCTTTTGATCAAAATTTTAACTATAAGTTAAGGCCTATAAATTCAAACCCTTTTAGCCACTGTATTAGTCCCCTGGTCAAGTGTTGAAAACCACAAAACCCTTGCCAAAAATCTCCCAAGACCACGCTATTTTTCTGTTGTCGCAACACAAAACCATACGCACCCTGAATGGGCTGTAAAATCCATAAGCTAAGTAAAGCCCATAAGCCCTCAACAGCTCATTTATAAGCTTAAACTCAACTATCTTAATAAACCAAATCAAGCCACATCCCTTTCTAAATCGAAAACGCAAAATTTGCGAAATAAGGGGTTTCGTGTACTAAAAATGAGTACAACGCTAAGGTGTGGGAAAATTAATTGACTTTACTAGCCAAGTAATATGACTTAAATGGTCAAGTAATTATGATACGGGTTTAAACACAAGGGTGATCCTAATGCCTCTTTTCATGTAGTAAATCCTACCACACGAATATAGTCTCACTAGCGGTCTCGGAATGCATCACTAACGCAAGTTCTAGAATCTAAATGCTAACGGTACACTCATAAGCACTAATAGTAAATGCTTTTCCTATCAAATCTAAAGGCGAACCTCACATATTTGGGTGGAAAATTTTTCTGAATAGTACGGTTTTGTGCTAGTCATACAATCTCCTATCCATGAGACGCTTGCTAAGGCTAAAGTTTCACTCCTAAATGTTGTAAAAAATTTTAAATTTGGCGCTAAAATTACACTAACAAGTATTTCTCTTAGTTTTATTACACACTTACCATCAAACAAACAAACTCAAGCGAAAGTGTATCCTATGAGGTATCATCATTTACCCTCCCCTTACACTTAGGATGTACATTGTCCCCAATGTTCAAGTAAAGAATGTAAAAGTAAAACAGGTAAAAGAATGAAATCACATACTCCCCTGATTCTCTCGGTATGGATAATAAGGTAACCAAGTTAGATCTTCCTCCAAGAAAATGAACAATCAAAGCTTCCCTTCCAGAATATTAATCATCTTCTTGTCATATATAACCTGTTAAACCTGAGAAAACAAACAAGGCAACCTCGCGTAAAATCGGCGGCAATCTATATATGCTAACAAATCCTAGAAAGCAAATTAAGATATAATGCTTGTGGAATGATGTTTGCAGATTTCCTAGAGATTATAAAACTAAAGAATTAACAAAAACTTTAAGACTCCGTTAGAAAAACAAAACTGGTAAAATTTCCAGAATTTTACACGTGACGCCGTCAGGAGTTTCTTCCTGACGCCGTCAGAAGTGACCTGCAGAGATTCTTATGTTAAGTTTCCGGAAAATTTCTGGAAAAACTTTGTCCTACTTCCTGGAAAATCCTGCAAAACATCATTATGATTCGATACAAGCATTTGACTCTGACAAATACGAATATACATGTTCATTTAATATTATGGAGAATCATGATTGAGTTTATTTCTTAAAAACATATTTGGGGTTTCTCCTTACACTTATCTTTTGCGAAATACCTTTGGATGAAGTTAAGACTAAGCCAAACAACAAAATAAAGTATTTTCACCATTTAGTTTTGAAACATGATCTACCAACAATGAAAATAAAGCATGCATACGGAAACAAATAACAATCAAACAAAATAAAAATCACACAAAACATGGGTTGCCTCCCAAGAAGCGCTTTTCTTTATTTACGAGTCTTGTAGCTAGACTCAAGGTCATGGGTTACTACGTGACCTCATCCCTTGAGATGATGTACCCCATGTAATTGCGATCATTACTATCGTGGTGGTGGTGTCTCAATCTGTCGATACTTGCAATCACCTCTCCTCCTCCTTTACTACTTAAGTTAGCCATCCCATCTTGGCTTATGCCCTTAATTGTGAATGGCCCATACCATCAGGGACTCGGTTTATCGGGAGGTATCGTTATCTCCAAGTGTCTTAAGAGTACTAGGTCCCCCTTTTTGAATGGTATATGGTTCCTTGTTGGTTGACTATGTTCGAACTCGACATGAACTTCATTGATTTTCCTTTTGCTTCTTTCATGTTTAGCCTCTTTGTAGCTTTTGATTCTTGCCTCCTATGCAAGTATTTTCTCCTGAACATGAATAGGCGATGTGTCAATGTTGTTTTTGAGCCTTCCCCCCTTCAAACTCTCTTGCGCATATCGCGGGGTCATAGGAAAGCTAATCTTTCTTTTTCCTGATTTAAGCTCAATTTTCCTATTTTCATACTTAATGACAGCTCTTGCGGTGGTAAGGAATGGTGCCCCAAGGATTATTGGCATGCATCCATCTCCTTTGTCATCGATGATCATGAAATCAATGGGGTAAATGAATCCTGCGACATTGACCAACACATCTTCAGCGATTCCCAGGGGGTACATGTACGAGTGTCCAGCGAAGGATAGCCTAACACGAGTGGTGGCTAGCATTTTTGACGTTAGTTGGGTGTAGATAGTTAGGGGCATAAGATTTGCTTCCGATCCTTGGTCGGCGAAAGCGTTTAGATATTTCAAATTTTTGATGTTGGCCGGTATCTCAAAGTTCCCACACGCCTTCTGCTTAGTAGCCACTTTTTGTACCAGTAGTTTCTCGAATATCGGTCCCCCAAGTAATGTATCGTACTAATCTTTTCCCTCTTCCTCCTTCTCTGAACCCTGTTTGGAGGATTGATTACGCCCGTCACCCTTTATCCAATTTGTTATAGTGATTTCGTTTATATCATGTTTCAGGTAGTAACTTAAGGATTGGGATTTTGGCGGTTCTTCTGTGGTTTGTTCACTAGGGGTTTCTACTTTCTCATTATCCGTGTGGACAATTGTGATGGAATTAACAAACCGGGTAGTGGGGATGACGCTTTCTTTCCTCAGTAACATCCTTTCAAGGGTTTTCTGGTTGGCATACTCCTCCATTAGGCTCATCATCTCATTCATTTTCTCTTGCATCTTTTCTTTTTGTTTATAAACTGCTTCTTCGAATCTAGCAAGCCGCTCAGAATGGGTCGCCATATATTCCCTCATTCTGGCTTCAAATTCCGGGCTAAGTTTCTCGGGAGGAGAATAAGGTGGGGCATAGTTTTGAAAAGTCTCAACATTCTCCCTAGAGGGTGACTCTGATAACGGCGTTGAAGTCATTTTTGAGACAGAATTGACAGTAGCCCGTCTAGGACTTAAGGGTCTCTTTTTCGTTTCCTCAAAATAGTCAACTTTTGCCTCAAGTTTGCAAAGGAGTTCATCAGAGATTTGATTAGTCCCTCCAGGTGTCGAGATTGCGTTGATGGCCACTTTTATAGTGTGATTAAACTACCATAACTCCTGATTATCGGCGGCAAGCTCGTCAATAATTGCCTAAGACTCCTCGGCGTTCTTATCACGCAATCTACCTCCTGCGGCTCTATCGATGGTACGTTTAGTGTGATAGTCGACATGGTCATAGAAGATCTGAACTAATAACCAAAGATTTATACCATGATGAGGGACTTTGTGGAGTAGATCCTTGAAACGAACCCATGCTTCGTAGAAAGTTTCACCCTGATGTTGTTCAAACATCAAGATGTCATTCCTCAGCATCGCAGTCTTCTCTGGTGGGAAGAATTGGGCAAGGAAACGAGTTGTGAGATCATCCCATGAGGTGATGGATCCCGCGGGTAAACATTCAAGCCATTGACTAGCTTGATCACGTAAAGAGAATTGGAATAGGCGTAATCGGATTGACTATCTAGTTGTAACATCAAGGTCTACAGAATCTACGATTTTAAGGAAGTCCTTGAGATGTAGATTTGGATCTTCGGAACGAAGTCCATGGAATGCACATCCGCTTTGCACCAACCGGATGGTGTCGGATCGCAAGGGTGACACATTAGCTCCTTGGGTGAGGTCAATAGTGTTTCGATAGCCTTGGTGGCTAGGTCGGGAATACTCTCCTAGGGTTCGAGGCTTAAGAGGTTGTTTTGCTAGTGGTGGGTTGATGGGTTCAAAGATGTTACCACCTTCCATGATGTTGGATGGTAAAGAGTTACGAACAAAGACACGAAGAAATGAGATAGACTAAAGAAAACCTAAAAATAAAAATAAAATCTTACTAGAAAGGAATCTAGCAAGTAGACCTAATAAAAAGAAATCCTAACCTAGACAATAACTATTCCCCGGGCTGCGGCGCCAAAAACTTGATGCGTGGGAATTGCACCAGGCTTTACCTCTTGAGGGATCTCGAGAAGCTTACAACCCCCACCAGGCAGTGTACCTGATCGTTGTAGTATAGTATAGTAACAAGTACCGGGGGATTGATCGTTCAACTCAGGAATAGTGTCGCTAGGATTAGAAAGCCTAAAATCTAGGTTTAGAGGTGAGGGATGATTCTCTTTGTATTTTTATGTTTTTATGAAAGCAAGTAAAATCTAGGGTATTGGAAGAGTGGCGAAATTAGTTGCTAGTCAACTAACCCAATAACTAAGATGCAATCAAAATAAAATAACAAAAATGTAAATAAACTAAATTAAACTAGTGGTGTGAGCAATATATGGGAGAATTGTGTTTACTTAGATTTCACTACTCCCTAGATATCTTTTACAGGTTAATTACTTGTTACAGTTGCGTGGATGACGGGTTATATTCCTTAATACCAATCATGGGGTGGCGTACTTACTTCCCCAATTCTATAAGCTCCTACTTCACTCCTATGTCGAGCCGGCTAAGAAGCTCCTAACATGGGATCACTAGAATTCGCTCATGCATTAAATACAACTATAAAAACCTAGTACACATCAGTTCATGTTTCTTAAGACGTTCAAGCAAGTTACACAATGGAGATCTGCCAGTTTTCTTAAGCCTAACATTGAAATCATTCATCCATTACAACTATAAACAAGCAATCAACCTATAATCAACATCTAGGTTTCATTACATCTAAGCAAACACACAAAAGATCTAGCATAGCATGTTAAAATCAAGACAAGCATAAGATATATTCAAACAACACATAGACATATTGAATGAATTGAAAGAAAACTTATCTCAATTGAACATGAAGGGTTTCAAGAGGTGAAAACCCTTGAAAATACTGTTACAAACGACCTAGGGTTTATTAGGTTCGGCCCTAGAGTTCTCCACACAAGTTCCTCTCTTAATGAATGAAAAATAGAAAAGTATATATAGATTTTGTGAGGTGACGGCGTCAAGAGTAAAATTCTGACGCCGTCATCTTGCCGCCAATAAAGTTCTCGGACTGCCTAGATCTACTTCTGACGCCGTCATGTGTATTTCTGCTCCAGGCCGTCACCAAAATTACTCTTGACGCCCTACTTCTGACGCCGTCACATTTTCTCTGGGTCGTCATCCATTTTGCTCCTGACGCCGTCATAAAATTTTTCTTGACGCTGTCAGGTACTGTTCCCAGCAAGGAAGATTAAGTCTTTGCCGTTTTCTTCATTTTTATGCTCCAAAAACGTCCAAAATGCTTCCTTTTCCAGAATTCACTCCCAAAGTACCTAAAATCACAAAAGGAACAATTTAGGGCAATATTTGATCAAATAAATTCCAATTCTGGCTTAAATGACCCCCTAAAAACGGTTCATTTTTCGCCTCATCACATGACCACGCTATTTTTCTGTTTCTTTTTCTTTTTCTGTTGTCGCAACACAAAACCATACGCACCCTGAATGGGTTGTAAAGTCCATAAGCTAAGTAAAGCCCATAATCCCTCAACGGCTCATTTATAAGCTTAAAATCAACTATCTTAATAAACCAAATCAAGCCACATCCCTTTCTAAAACGAAAACGCAAAATTTGTGAAATAAGGACTAGAAATGTAACGCCGAACATGCATGGGGTAAAAACACTAAACATGGAGTTCCTTGGGTCAAAACTGAAAAATTAAGTAATAATATAGAATAAGGACTATGCATGTGATTTTCAAATTGCATGAAGGGCTTGTTTTGCTAATATTCTAAAACTAAATACATAAAGGATTAACTTTAAAAATTAATTAATGCATGGGGATAAAAAGTGTAAATTATGAATTAATAAATTATAAAAAGAACTTTAGTGTAAATCATATGTAATCAAGGGTATAAAGTGTAACATCTTATATTATTACGGGAATATACCGTTAATATATATTGACTCGGGTTTTGATAAAAATTAATATACGAAGTGTCTCTATATCATCATCGATCGACCAAACCTTAAAAATGAAATATGATAAGACTTATCGTCCGTTAATTTTGAAAGAGACTTCAAAGTTATAATCCTATCGTTTATACTTTTCTCGTTCAACTGTACACGTTGTTTTAATTCCACCTAAAGATTAATAATAATACACATGTTGTACTATTACTATAAGTATTATTCAGTAATAAGGTTTTGAACGACAACAAACATACTGAAACTTGACATACCAACTCAGGTCGCGTGTCGGAGCAGTTTATTCACACAACTTGATTAGTTTCCAACAAAACTACTATATCATCAAGGTGAGTTCGTAGTCCCACTTTTTATATGTTTTACAAACTTGTGGGGAGATACATGCTACAAACCTGAACACAAGTATTTTTCTGTATGCTATCCTGATTGATATTGCCTAAGTTTCCACTTGTCACACCCCCAAAATCGGGTCCAGCGGAAGCATACATGTAGCTGGGGTGTAACTCAATTGGTATTACAGCACAAGTACAAAATTTGTTTTCACTTCAATCATTTAGAGTAAAATCGTTTAACTAAAAGTATTGAGTTTACATTGTTTGAAATTAGTGCGGAAGTAGGCCCTTTAAAAGTAGTTTAAAACGGTCCCCATATAAATAATCAGAGTCTTCTATGACCATGCCATGCCCTGCCAAAACCTCCTGTAGCGTGCCATAAGCTAAAACCTGAAAATACATGCTAAAGTGTCAACACGAGGTTGGTGAGTTCATAGAGTTTGTTTAACAAATAAAGCCTATAGAGAAAAGATCGCCCAGCAAAGGCATCGTAAATCCACTCAGTTACAGGTCCCGCCATAAGAGACTTGTAACCTGTGTGTTTACAACCCACTGCCAAAAGTAATAAGTTTACGTGAACAAAAGTAATACTTGAATTTAAATTCCCAGACAAATATAGCAAAACGGCTATATAAATAATTCAGTCAATAAGGTCATATGATAAATCAGTCAAGCGGGAAAACCCGTAATAAGGTTGATGCAAAGGCATCGCAATTCAGTCAAGTAAGGGAACAGTAATATTACGTTTGACATCACAGCCAAGTGGGGAATACCACAATACGTTTGACATCACAGCCAAGTGGGGAATACCACAATATTACAATGGACATATAGGTCAATCAAGTAGGGAAACAGCAATACTACGTTTGACATCACAGCCAAGTGGGGAATACCACAATACTACGTTTGACATCACAACCAAGTGGGGAATACCACAATACGTTTGACATCACAGCCAAGTGGGGAATACCACAGTATTACGTTTGACATCACAGCCAAGTGGGGAATACCACAGTATTACAATGAGCATATAAGAACAATTGGGGACTATGAGGTCATATAAACAAAGCTGACAATGTCGCCAGGTAAAATAATATTGACAATGTCGCCAGAGATCTAATACTGACAATGTCGCCAGAGATCTAATAAGTACTAAAGTTTAAGAGACAAGTCACATGAAATACAGGTAATCAAGCATACCAATGAAATGTAGGAAATCAACCATATATATAGATAAAGCTGAAAATATTTGAGTAATCAACCAGGTAAAACAAGTAGTGCGTTTAAGTAAAACGAGCATGTATTCTCCCCCAAAGAGTTTACCAAAACAATTGAAAAAGTAGGGGCTATGACTCACCTGGAGCGATAGCTACGACGACAAAAGTGGATACACTGAATTTAGGCACGATCTCTAACCGCAACCTAATATGAGTAATAACGATCTACCTTAGATCATGACATAATGAAATGAATGCACGTGCACATGATGCCTATACCACTCGTAACTTGGAAATACTAGTTATTGTCAAAATATAATAGTTTCCATACTTAGGAAAAATAAGTCCAATAGGAGTTATAAAAACTTGTCGTAGTATATCGTATAAAAATGTTAGTGTTATATTCCTCGTTTTTGAAAACCTTGTAACAGTATCTAGAAGTCGCGTCATTTAACCTTGGGCGGTACGGGTCTCGATCGATGAGAAAATCGACTCTTATCGTTGTTACTTGAAAGTATTATGTTCAACACTTAGAAAATTTCATTATAGTAAAAGCTGTCAAAAATATATAGTTTATCGGGTATATAGATGAGGTCGTAGTTTATTCGTTATAAGTCTATTCGACGAACGGCCAATTGATTTGAAAAGCTTGCTGGAAGGTCTTGATTTTATAAAACTACGGCTCGGACTCAAACTGACCCGATCATAAAGAAAAACAGCCGAGAAAGTGGTGTTTCGCAAAGACAGTTTTACGGCAAAATAATAATAGAAAAGCTGATGGAAATTTGTAAAAATCGTCTAAGTTCAAACGCTTGTATCTTTTTCGTTATAAACTCGTTTTCTACGCTCTTTATATCCCCGGAATCGTGGGATGGCATACTAATATATTTTTGATAAATCGGGACGGCTAAATCAAATTTTAGGCCTCGAAACAGTCCATGAAAATCGTGGGACAGCAAGGTGTTTTTCAGAAAATAGTTTTCGTCATTAAAATTGAAAATAGTATATCTTTTTCGTCGTAACTCGGATTTTAGTGATTCAAGCGGCCACGGTTTCGTTTTTGAAAGTACTTTCTGAATATCCAACCCAATGTTACCCGGAAACCCCTGAGTTTTCTGAAATTGGCGATTTGGGACAGAACCTATATTTGAAAGTATTTTTCGTTCTTAATATTCGGAAAATCATATCTCCTTCGTTATTAACTCGTTTTTATCCCCGTTTTCGGCCATAGTTTCGTCTCGGAATGTATTTTCTAAATCTTTGGTCAAATATTACCCACAACCTACTGAGTTGGCCACGTTTTCAAAATAAGGACAGCCACTTTTCTATTAGTGCCAAAAATGAGTTTTCTAGTTTGTAACTTGTCCCAAAACCAATCAAACCACTTTCAATCATCACAAGACTAGTCTAATCCTACCATACACCTTCTTAGGGTGTCATGGGTTCCTAAACTTCACCAATCTTGGTGGGTTTCATGAGATTACATGTAAAAATCTTTAGATCTATGTTTATAAAGAAAATAAACAATAAGTGGTATATAACATATGATTACTTGCATGATTTGCACAAAAATGTAATAGATCTTGTATGAACTTCGTAAAACTATAAAGAAAAATGTTAAGTAACTTACTTGAGATGATGATGAGTTTTTGTGATATAAAACTTAATTAACCTATAGGTTTTTATTTCAAAACCTTAAAATAGATTACTTATTGGACTAGATAAACACTTTAATCTTGAATAATTGTTGGTTCTTCCTTGTTCTTGTTCTTGGCCGATCCTCACACAAGGAAGGAGAGAAAAAAAGAATTTTGCTAGTTGTTTGATAATACTATGTGCAAAAATGAAGTGAAATAATCTTTAGTAAGTCTTGGTCAATTGTTAAATTAAATAGCACATGGTTTAGGGGGCTAGGGGGGGCGGCACATGGAAGGAAAAAAGGAAGAAATTGTGGCTAATTAATAAACTTGTCTCACAAGTGTATGTGTTAGTTAGTTTAAATTGTGTATTGGGTGTTATCGGGTACCGAGTTAACTAAAAATAAATGTTACCGAGGTGAAATAAAATACGACGAAGTTGTAAAAGTTGTAAAATATTATTCCTGGTGAGAAACGAGTATTAGAATAATTATCGGGTTGAAATATCGCAAACCGACTGAGTAATAAGCTCCGACCGTGAAATATAGTAATCAATCTCAAAACACCGGGTAAATTAATAATATAATTTTTTTTATATTATAAGAATGAGTATAAAAATATATTGGGATCATAGTCGGGAGTGTCGGACGTGTTATTCTCGTTTATAGTTCGCGTATTAGTGTTTATTTAAAATAAACATACGTAATTCGTTAATTATATTAAAAATATAATTTGAATACCCTACGAGTGGAATAGTATGCAAGTGCCTCAATGATGATATGAAGACTATTTCTAGTCCGTATGAGATGTCCCAATGATAATGCATGAATTCGCTCCTGAACCAATACGGTTACACGAATTTTGAATACCCGTAAACTAAGTTTACGATGAAATGAGTAATGCACGTGAATAGTGGTTTTCTCTCGGAAATGAATAGTGTCAAGTGAATAGTAAAATTTCCGAATGTTTCTCGAAATGTCAAATTGACCTCAAAAACGATGAATAGTGATCGATGAATAGTAAGTGGTGAATAGTAACTTGTGAATAGTAAATTGTCGAGGTTTGGAAAAATGACCGGAAATTACGAGTTGTGACAGTCTTCCCTTCTAACAGGAACTTCGTCCCGAAGTTCAGTTTTGGTTGGTCTCTGAAGTATATTGGTAAAAAGATGATAATAATTGAGAATTCCAACGAACTTCCACGATAGGAATTCGACTCCGCTTCAACCGTTTGACCTAACGGTCCATGATTTCTATTGGTTATTACCAAGTCTACGTTTGTTCTTGGGTTGGGTTCCTTTCCAAATGGGATCACGAGTGACTAATCTGAAAGTCATTTCCTGATATTTGAATAGGTGAAACATGGTTGTGTAATCCGGTTGTTCTCTAACAAGGCTCAAGTCTGACGGCCACCAGGCCTACTCTGTCTGAAATATTACGTGGTCCAGTGTATATCGGGTTCAACTTTCCCAGTTTTCTGAATGATATCATGCCTTTCCTAGGCAGAACTTTCAACATGATCTGGCTACCAACTTGAAGTTTTAATGGTTTACAACTTATAGAATTTGTAATTGATTCTTGACTTGTAGGAAATTTCTGGTTATTTCATGAATGCCTACTAGACTAGTGAGTTAGGATTTTCCAATTTCAATTCGTCAATGGATAGGGGCACTTCGACCATAGAGTGCTTTAAATGGTATAGTCTCTAGGCTCGTGTGGTAACTATGGTTATAAAGGAATCTGATTTATGGGAAATGGTTAGTCCAACCATTTCTAGAGTCAATCACACCCGATTTGGGCATATCTCCCTATGTTTAAATCAATTTCAAATTCTGACCATTGGTCTACAAATGATAGGTGGTGTGGTTCCAAAGAGATCTTAATGAAATCGCTAGGAGTTGAGGTGAATTAAATTCCTTTATTAGGAATAATTGAAATGGGTATCATTGCTTAGTGAGCACTCGTATCGAAATGAATCTTTATAATTTAGTTAAGCCAATACTTTCCAGATGATGGAAAAAATTTTTTTTTTTTTGGTGATTAGGCCAGTGATAGTGGTTCGAATGGTTTTGTGATATCTTGGGATTTCTGTTGAGTTTTGAATGGTCTTATTGTACCGAGGGATCCTCCTCATAGATGGTATGGAAAGTCTTTCCTAGGGAGGTCATTGATAATATCCACTTATCAATATTGATAGTAGTGAGTGATGAGTGACATAGGACTCTATAAGGTGTCACCTAATTCCTATATATATATGGGGGTGGAAAAGGAAATGATAGTGATAGTAAGAAGGGAAAAGACTGTGATAAGTGCGACAAAACGAGATTGTGATAAAAGAAAATGTAAGTGCATTGTGTATAAATATGAAGATTCATGAAATAAAATGACTAGTTGACAAGCTTCCAATCGGTGGTTCACGAAGTGATGAAAAGTAGGAATGTTATGACAACGAGAGTATACACACACGTAAATGAAGCATTTAGAAAATGAGTTGAGAATTCAATCCAGACATAATCTTATTATAACCATTCTCAGTGTTGCAAAATTCATCTCTGAGTCAGACATAGGTGGTCAGCCTATATCTCACTATCCCGGGTTGAATATAGATGACCAGTCTATATTCCACCGAGGTTCCATGAATTTTGAAATACTCAGTTCAGTTATACTAATACCATGTCCTTCCCAATACCAAGACGTTCAGAAAGACTAAGGCAGGTGACCAAACTCGAGGTCGAATGATGAAACTATGCAGGGAGAAACATAACAGGGTGACATATATGATACGTGAACATGCTTATACGAAAGACAATGATAGAAATCAACTAGAATAAGTGAGTATAATATACCAGATAATGAGACACAAATCTCATCACCTAAGTTAGCAACAAACCACAAGTGAGGCATCATCTTGGCAGGCAGGCACGTGACGGTCATAGGGTTAAGTTTTTCGTAAAAGTAGCTATAGTCTAGGTTTTAAAAACACTTAGTTCGCTATAGCCAAAGCTCTGATACCAATCTGTCACACCCCCAAAATCGGGTCCAGCGGAAGCATACATGTAGCTGGGGTGTAACTCAATTGGTATTACAGCACAAGTACAAAATTTGTTTTCACTTCAATCATTTAGAGTAAAATCGTTTAACTAAAAGTATTGAGTTTACATTGTTTGAAATTAGTGCGGAAGTAGGCCCTTTAAAAGTAGTTTAAAACGGTCCCCATATAAATAATCAGAGTCTTCTATGACCATGCCATGCCCTGCCAAAACCTCCTGTAGCGTGCCATAAGCTAAAACCTGAAAATACATGCTAAAGTGTCAACACGAGGTTGGTGAGTTCATAGAGTTTGTTTAACAAATAAAGCCTATAGAGAAAAGATCGCCCAGCAAAGGCATCGTAAATCCACTCAGTTACAGGTCCCGCCATAAGAGACTTGTAACCTGTGTGTTTACAACCCACTGCCAAAAGTAATAAGTTTACGTGAACAAAAGTAATACTTGAATTTAAATTCCCAGACAAATATAGCAAAACGGCTATATAAATAATTCAGTCAATAAGGTCATATGATAAATCAGTCAAGCGGGAAAACCCGTAATAAGGTTGATGCAAAGGCATCGCAATTCAGTCAAGTAAGGGAACAGTAATATTACGTTTGACATCACAGCCAAGTGGGGAATACCACAATACGTTTGACATCACAGCCAAGTGGGGAATACCACAATATTACAATGGACATATAGGTCAATCAAGTAGGGAAACAGCAATACTACGTTTGACATCACAGCCAAGTGGGGAATACCACAATACTACGTTTGACATCACAGCCAAGTGGGGAATACCACAATACGTTTGACATCACAGCCAAGTGGGGAATACCACAGTATTACGTTTGACATCACAGCCAAGTGGGGAATACCACAGTATTACAATGAGCATATAAGAACAATTGGGGACTATGAGGTCATATAAACAAAGCTGACAATGTCGCCAGGTAAAATAATATTGACAATGTCGCCAGAGATCTAATACTGACAATGTCGCCAGAGATCTAATAAGTACTAAAGTTTAAGAGACAAGTCACATGAAATACAGGTAATCAAGCATACCAATGAAATGTAGGAAATCAACCATATATATAGATAAAGCTGAAAATATTTGAGTAATCAACCAGGTAAAACAAGTAGTGCGTTTAAGTAAAACGAGCATGTATTCTCCCCCAAAGAGTTTACCAAAACAATTGAAAAAGTAGGGGCTATGACTCACCTGGAGCGATAGCTACGACGACAAAAGTGGATACACTGAATTTAGGCACGATCTCTAACCGCAACCTAATATGAGTAATAACGATCTACCTTAGATCATGACATAATGAAATGAATGCACGTGCACATGATGCCTATACCACTCGTAACTTGGAAATACTAGTTATTGTCAAAATATAATAGTTTCCATACTTAGGAAAAATAAGTCCAATAGGAGTTATAAAAACTTGTCGTAGTATATCGTATAAAAATGTTAGTGTTATATTCCTCGTTTTTGAAAACCTTGTAACAGTATCTAGAAGTCGCGTCATTTAACCTTGGGCGGTACGGGTCTCGATCGATGAGAAAATCGACTCTTATCGTTGTTACTTGAAAGTATTATGTTCAACACTTAGAAAATTTCATTATAGTAAAAGCTGTCAAAAATATATAGTTTATCGGGTATATAGATGAGGTCGTAGTTTATTCGTTATAAGTCTATTCGACGAACGGCCAATTGATTTGAAAAGCTTGCTGGAAGGTCTTGATTTTATAAAACTACGGCTCGGACTCAAACTGACCCGATCATAAAGAAAAACAGCCGAGAAAGTGGTGTTTCGCAAAGACAGTTTTACGGCAAAATAATAATAGAAAAGCTGATGGAAATTTGTAAAAATCGTCTAAGTTCAAACGCTTGTATCTTTTTCGTTATAAACTCGTTTTCTACGCTCTTTATATCCCCGGAATCGTGGGATGGCATACTAATATATTTTTGATAAATCGGGACGGCTAAATCAAATTTTAGGCCTCGAAACAGTCCATGAAAATCGTGGGACAGCAAGGTGTTTTTCAGAAAATAGTTTTCGTCATTAAAATTGAAAATAGTATATCTTTTTCGTCGTAACTCGGATTTTAGTGATTCAAGCGGCCACGGTTTCGTTTTTGAAAGTACTTTCTGAATATCCAACCCAATGTTACCCGGAAACCCCTGAGTTTTCTGAAATTGGCGATTTGGGACAGAACCTATATTTGAAAGTATTTTTCGTTCTTAATATTCGGAAAATCATATCTCCTTCGTTATTAACTCGTTTTTATCCCCGTTTTCAGCCATAGTTTCGTCTCGGAATGTATTTTCTAAATCTTTGGTCAAATATTACCCACAACCTACTGAGTTGGCCACGTTTTCAAAATAAGGACAGCCACTTTTCTATTAGTGCCAAAAATGAGTTTTCTAGTTTGTAACTTGTCCCAAAACCAATCAAACCACTTTCAATCATCACAAGACTAGTCTAATCCTACCATACACCTTCTTAGGGTGTCATGGGTTCCTAAACTTCACCAATCTTGGTGGGTTTCATGAGATTACATGTAAAAATCTTTAGATCTATGTTTATAAAGAAAATAAACAATAAGTGGTATATAACATATGATTACTTGCATGATTTGCACAAAAATGTAATAGATCTTGTATGAACTTCGTAAAACTATAAAGAAAAATGTTAAGTAACTTACTTGAGATGATGATGAGTTTTTGTGATATAAAACTTAATTAACCTATAGGTTTTTATTTCAAAACCTTAAAATAGATTACTTATTGGACTAGATAAACACTTTAATCTTGAATAATTGTTGGTTCTTCCTTGTTCTTGTTCTTGGCCGATCCTCACACAAGGAAGGAGAGAAAAAAAGAATTTTGCTAGTTGTTTGATAATACTATGTGCAAAAATGAAGTGAAATAATCTTTAGTAAGTCTTGGTCAATTGTTAAATTAAATAGCACATGGTTTAGGGGGCTAGGGGGGGGGCGGCACATGGAAGGAAAAAAGGAAGAAATTGTGGCTAATTAATAAACTTGTCTCACAAGTGTATGTGTTAGTTAGTTTAAATTGTGTATTGGGTGTTATCGGGTACCGAGTTAACTAAAAATAAATGTTACCGAGGTGAAATAAAATACGACGAAGTTGTAAAAGTTGTAAAATATTATTCCTGGTGAGAAACGAGTATTAGAATAATTATCGGGTTGAAATATCGCAAACCGACTGAGTAATAAGCTCCGACCGTGAAATATAGTAATCAATCTCAAAACACCGGGTAAATTAATAATATAATTTTTTTTATATTATAAGAATGAGTATAAAAATATATTGGGATCATAGTCGGGAGTGTCGGACGTGTTATTCTCGTTTATAGTTCGCGTATTAGTGTTTATTTAAAATAAACATACGTAATTCGTTAATTATATTAAAAATATAATTTGAATACCCTACGAGTGGAATAGTATGCAAGTGCCTCAATGATGATATGAAGACTATTTCTAGTCCGTATGAGATGTCCCAATGATAATGCATGAATTCGCTCCTGAACCAATACGGTTACGCGAATTTTGAATACCCGTAAACTAAGTTTACGATGAAATGAGTAATGCACGTGAATAGTGGTTTTCTCTCGGAAATGAATAGTGTCAAGTGAATAGTAAAATTTCCGAATGTTTCTCGAAATGTCAAATTGACCTCAAAAACGATGAATAGTGATCGATGAATAGTAAGTGGTGAATAGTAACTTGTGAATAGTAAATTGTCGAGGTTTGGAAAAATGACCGGAAATTACGAGTTGTGACACCACTGTTGCCACTAAAAGACCCTCATATCATGCACCATTAATCACTTGCGAGTGAACGCGAATATAGTGAATAGATCTATTGGCAGTTGACGCCCCATTTGTTAGCCGGATAGGTGAACAAATGCACTATATTTGAGAATAAGCGGAGAATGGCAAGCTCCTGCCCGAGGGCACTATTATAGACATGATGTCTGTACTAACATCATTTTTATGATGTCCAACTGTTAAGGTTTGCGTGTCATGAGACTTAAGGCAATATACTGTGCTGCAATATTACTGTTCTACTATGATTTAACTTGTGTTCAATTGATTATTATACAAACCCTACGGATTCACTCAACTTTTGTGTTGACCTTTAGCATGTTTTATCTCAGGTAACTAAAGCACGACTTAGCATGGAGTGGCTATGGACTTTCTTATAAAAAGGGGCGTCCATTTTGTTATCATTCAAAAATAAGTACTTATATATGTATCTCAATAACTCCCGCTGGGACCTCTCTTTTGTGTAAACTCTGATTAAATAAATGAATGATAACTGTTTTATCTAAAACGTCTCTTTTTTAGTCGTTTTCTATTATTATGACTGTGATACTTGAAGTAATACCCCAAACTTAATTCCGCTGCGTATATCAAAATATGGGGGTGTTACAGTTGCAGTAGCCCAGAACTCTTGAATCCATGGTCCAATGATGTCAGGATTGACCAACAGAGCATAGTTAATTGAAGACCCAGTGAGGAAATCAATTATACCATGAAAATCAACATTCAATTGAGTCTTGTCTAGGTTAGCTATCATATTGTGCTTATTTACAGATGGACGATTGGCCATTGAATGATGTTTGTGAAAGAAATAAGTGCGTCGGCGTTTAATTGGATGAAGGTTTGAAAATATGGGAAGGGATAACAATAAGAGTAAAAGAATATGGAGGAGATAATCACAAAAATGGATAATATACAAAAAATCGCGGCCCAATAAATGCTTTTACCGTTATTCTTGGCAAGTATCTCTTCCGTAAATTAGTTATCCCCTATTTTTGACCGTTGGAACAGTACCCTGACAAAACAGTACTTTCCATTAAGCGACAAGCAGTACTTTCAAGCTAATGTTAACCATTACTTTGCTCAAAAGTACTTTCCATCCTCTTTGCATCAGACAAAAGCATCTTCAAAAATACAAATGTGTTGCCTCCCCTCAAACACAGGCTAGATACTAATGCCTCCCCTCAAATGTAGCTTAATAATTAATCATCCCAATGCTTACCACCAAATGATTGAATCTTGAAACATCAAATCCCTTTGTGAGTAAATCAGCTACATTATCATCTGTGTAGACTTTAACCACATTAATAAGCCTGTGCTCATAGCAATCTCTAATAAAATGATGCCTAATCTGAATATGCTTGGTCTTGGAATGATAAACAGGATTCTTCACAATAAAAATTGTACTCTCATTGTCAATGTTGATAGGAGTATTCTTGAAATTGAATCCATAATCCAAGAGTTGATTCTGCAACCAAAGAATTTGTCCACAAAAACTTGCAGCAGCCACATATTCTGCTTCAGTAGATGATGTTGCAGCAACTGTTTGCTTCTTACATTGCCATGAGACTAATCTTCTTCCAAGATATTGGCATCCTCCAATGGTTGATCTTTTATCATAATTGTCCCCTGCATAATCACTGTCTGAAAAAGCTTCCAAGTGAAAAGGTGAATCCCTAGGATACCACAACCCTAACTTAGGTTGATGCCTGAGATACCTAAAAATCCTCTTGACTGCATTCATATATGAAACTTTGGGTGAGACCTAATATCTTGCACATAAGCATACATCAAAAGTGATGTCAGGTCTAGATGCAGTTAAGTACATAAGACAACCAATCATATATGTTAGTACAGACATCATGTCTGTAATAGTGCCCTCGGGCAGGAGCTTGCCATTCTCCCGTTTATTCTCAAATATAGTGCATTTGGTCACCTATCCGGCTAACAAATGGGCGTCAACTGCCAATAGATCTATTCACTATATTCGCGTTCACTCGCAAGTGATTAATGGTGCAAGATATGAGAGTCTTTAAGTGGCAACAGTGGGAACTTAGGCAATATCAATCAGGATAGCATACAGAAAAATACACGTGTTCAGGTTTGTAGCATGTATCTCCCCACAAGTTTGTAAAACATATAAAAAGTGGGACTACGAACTCACCTTGATGATACAGTAGTTTTGTTGGAAACTAATCAAGTTGTGTGAATAAACTGCTTCCACACGCGACCTGAGTTGGTATGTCAAGTTTCAGTATGTTTGTTGTCGTTCAAAACCTTATTACTGAATAATACTTATAGTAATAGTACAACATGTGTATTATTATAAATCTTTATGTGGAATTAAAACAACGCGTACGGTTGAACGAGAAAAGTATAAATGATAGGATTATAACTTTGAAGTCTCTTTCAAAATTAACGGATGATAAGTCTTATCATATTTCATTTTTACGGTTCGGTCGATCGATGATGATATAGAGACACTTCGTATATTAATTTTTATCAAAACCCGAGTCAATATATATTAACGGTATATTCCCGTAATAATATAAGATGTTTCACTTTATACCCTTGATTACATATGATTTACACTAAAGTTCTTTTTATAACTTATTAATTCATAATTTACACTTTTTCTCCCCATGCATTAATTAATTTTTAAAGTTAATCCTTTATATATATAGTTTTAGAATATTAGCAAAACAAGCCCTTCATGCAATTTGAAAATCACATGCATAGTCCTTATTCTATATTATTACTTAATTTTTCAGTTTTGACCCAAGGAACTCCATGTTTAGTGTTTTTACCCCATGCATGTTCGGCGTTACATTTCTAGTCCTTATTTCGCAAAGTTTGCGGTTTCATTTTAGAAAGGGATGTGGCTTGATTTGGTTTATTAAGATAGTTGATTTTAAGCTTATAAATGAGCTGTTGAGGGCTTATGGGCTTTACATAGCTTATGGACTTTTCAGCCCATTCAGGGTGCGTATGGTTTTGTGTTGCGACAACAGAAAAAGAAACAGAAAAATTGTGTGGTCTTGGGAGATTTTTGGCAAGGGTTTTGTGGTTTTCAACACTTGACCAGGGGACTAATAAAGTAGCTAAACAGGTTTGAATTTATAGGCCTTAACTTATAGTTAAAATTTTGATCAAAAGAGGGTGTTTGGGTTGGTTCTCGACAAGAAAAGAAAAAGAAAATGAATTAAAGTTTAGACCTTAAAACTCATGACTTATACTATCTTATCCAAATGACCCATAGTTTAGACTTAAAGCTTACGATTAACCAAAAATAACGAGAGGGAGTTTGGTTTGTTTTGCACTCTCGGTAAAAAGAAAGAAAATAAAAATCTGTTTTTGGTCTTGTTTCTCACATGTTACTAGGTTGTTATCATAAGTAGGTAATAGGTAAAAATATAAAAGGAATTAAAAGAGTTTAGGAAGGCTTACAACTCTTTATGGTGCTCAGTTAGAAAGAAATGTGCCAAAATGACTTCAAAATTGAACACAAAGCCTTTCAAGGCTTCAAACTCTTGTGCAAACCTTTCCTTCCTTCCCTTTGGACTTAGAACATCAGTAGGTAAGAGTATGTGAATGTGGTTAGTGTTTGAGAACAAAGTATGAGATGAAAAAGGTTCCTGTTTGGTTATATATATGGAGGTAATTAGAGCTTGCATGGGATGAAGGGAACTTGTTCATGTTGCTCGACGTATATATAGACGAGGGAATTAGCGTGCATGAAATTACTTCCACACATGTTATACTTTGTAAGCAAGTAACAAGATAGTATGATTCATGGATTTTAGTAATGTCCAGGTGGGTTTGTGTTTTGGTTCGATTGGTTAACAAAGAAGGTGGCCATGTGATGGCTTGATACTGTTGACTCAATGGCTAAATATCTTCAAGGCAAGTTGCAAGGAACTATTTTAGGTTTAAATGATATTCACATTAGGTTAGTAAGGGCTTTAGTTGGTTTATAATTAGGATAGGGCTCGTTTGGTTTGGTTTTGATTTCTGTCGTGGCTAACAAGAATGAAAGGTGTTGGGTTTGGCTTCAAACCTTGTAAATGAGCTATGATATGTTGTACTAGCAGTTTAGGAACTTGTAATTAAGTTTGTTGAAAGGCTTTAGTTTGGTTTAATGGTTGCTAGCAAAATTTATAATAAAAGAAATACATTTTTTTATCTTTATTCTTTTGGTACTTGTACATGATCATGAGAGGCTTGTACATGTATGTATTAATAAAAGGTTGTGATTTTTATTTACATAAAATCATAGATTTGTAAATTAGGGTTTGTAACGGGAAATAATGTAAAATCAAGGGTTTTTGCTCATTAGCTCTGAGGTGTTATATTTTAGGGTTTGTGATTTAGTTACATAAATTCATAGTTATAATAGATTAGGTTTCGCGAAAACCTAAATTAATAGCAAACATTTAGTTTGAACGTTTAATAATCGTACGTTAATGAATTAACGTAATGTGGCAAATAAAAGTTGAAAACTTTTATACTTGACATATAATGATGTTTATGTGAAATAAACATAAGGCATGTTGGTGTCGGTCTGCGTGTGAGCAGTTTATTAGGAATGTGAGTTACGTCCCATTAGTTGGTTCTTGTGATTATATAAACTGATAACGTTTAATCAAAAAAAAATTATACGTAGAAAATGGATTATATTAATTTAGTACAAAGTGAAATTTACCAGTGGTTACAGCAACATCTAGTTTGGAGGAAGAAGAATCTTTTATTCATGCTACAATGGCTGGAAGATCCATTCATATCACAGAGGAGGCTACAATCAGAGAGGATTTACTATTTAATGATGAAGGAAGTAATGTTCTCTTTGATAGGCAGGTACTTTGGGCTACACTCAGGGATATAGGGTATGAAGGTGCTCTTACTAAACTCACTTTTTAGAAACCTTTATTTAGTCCTCACTGGAAGTACCTTATTCATGTTTTACTTCATTGTCTGAGCCCTAAAAAAAACTGCTTGGGATCAATTTGGTCAATACATAGCTTCTGCATTAGTGGGTTTAGCTACCAATAGACCTTTTAACTTTTCCAACATGATTCTAGATGGTATGCTTACCCATATCAATAATGGTTCACCATTCTTGATGTACTCTAGATTTATTCAGGTCTTCCTGAACAAACAACTTGAGGATTTACCTAAACCTCACAATTTTTTACCCTCTGTTGCACTTCCTGAAAAGGTGTTTACTTTTATGGCTAACCACAATGTCAAATTTTCTGGAAGAAACACACCTTCGACTGATCATATTTTGGAAGTGGCTCAAGCTGTTAGAGATCAAGCTGATGCATCCACTGCATCTGAGTATTCTGAGAATTATGAGCATTCTGATTCAGCTCACACTCCAACACCATCTCTTGCATTACCTGCACAAATTGCTTTGAGTGCAAGAAGTACTTCAATACCAGTTCATGATTCAAGTGAAAGTGCTTCTCAGCATTCTGCTTCAATGAAAAGTACTTCTCTGCAAGATACTGCTCATTCAGATTCAGAGAAAGATATCAATCAACCACCTACTCCCAATGATTATACTTCAACAGATGGGTCTCAAACATCTGGAGGAGATGAGGGAGAATTGGACACTTATGCATTGACAAGAGAATTCAAAAGACTGCAGAAGGTGGTTACTGCTCAAGCTGATCAGATTTTGAAGTTAAAGACTAAGTTAAAGAGGTTGGGAAAATCTGTTTGGCCACTAGTCAAACATCATAGATTGTGGATAAAGCATCAACAGAAGAGTGGTCTGAAGAGAAAGAAGAAATCTAAATCTAAGCCTAAGCAGATTTCTAAGACTAAGCAAAAGATACACAGCAAGCACTCTTCATTCACATTGGGGAGGAATATAGAAGAACATAATTTGAATGAAGGTGTTGCAACTTATGAAGATTTAGATGAAGATGCTCATCTATGGCATTATCAAGATACTGCTCAAAGAAAGAGTGATGAAACAGAACATCAAGATACTGCTCAAAGAAAGAGGGATGAAACAGAACAAATTAATCTTGAAGATGAGACTGTTAATATTGATAGTGGAGATACATAAGAAATAGATTTGGAAGGTACTGCTGCTCAAAGTACTGGTGTTCAAGGTGTTGATGCTCAAGTTACTGCTTCTTAAAGTACTGATACGCAATTTCTAATCACACCAAGGACTTTGAATTTTGAAGAAGAAGCTGGTCCTTCAAATCCTATTCAAGAAGAGCCTACAAAACATACTGCAAGTGATGATGAGACAATTGCAGATATCATGCTAAGCATCACAAGGCCAAGGGGTATTAGTATTCCTGGGGTTGAACAAACTCAAGCTTTACAATCTTCTTCTCAACCTACTCAAGAGGTGGATCCTAAAGACAAAGGAAAAGGGATCATGCAAGAATCAAAGAAGAAGAAGAAAAAGAAGAAGAAGTTCACTCTAGCACAGTTAAGAGCTATAGAAGAAGCTAAAAATGAAGAAGCTGCTAGAAAATATCAAGCTGATTTGGATGCTGAGTATGAAAGAGAATCAAGGAAGCCAGTTGTTCAAACAGGAAGACCATTATCCATTGCTCAAGAGAGAAATTCAATGATAAGTTTTTTGAAGGGCAGAGGATATAAAGGTTTACAAAGACTCAGATATCCACAGGTGAAAGAATTATATGATGCTGTTCAAGAGTCCATTAAAAGAGAGCTTGAAAGTTTTGTTCCTATGGATTCTGAAAAGGAAAAGAAGCTGGAGGAAATAATGAAAGAACAAGCTGATAAAAGAAGGTTAAAGAGAAATAGAGCAGTTCATGATGATCAGTTATCAAAGAAGCTTAAGTTGCTGAGACCTGACACTGTTGATGAACTGAGGAATTATCTAAGAGTTGTGGATTTTGAGAATCCAAAGAAAACAGAAGATTCTGAGAAAAAGTCTAAGATTTCTACCTTTTCTGTTGTTGAATCATCTGAAGGAGATTATCTCATATTTCATAGAGAAGATGAAAGCTTTAGGGTATTCAATATGTTATGGGACATACTGCACATGATAGACAGAGAAGATCTATATCATTTGTATCTACTAGTGCAAGCCTATTTTAAGAATACTGAGCCAACAAGAGTAGGATTAATCTTATTGGGAGATTTAATGACCATCTGGGAGACAAATGAAACAAGTAATGATGCTCTGTGGAATGCTCAAGAGAACTGGGAAATTACAAGATGGAGATTCTTTGAGTCATCAGGAGTACATTCACTTGAATTAGAAGATGGGACCATGATTCACATGCTAGCTGAGAGAAGATATACTCTTTCAAGAGATCTTATGATAAGGATGCTAGATCATGGTATGGAGGTAGAACAAGAGAATGAAGTAGCATTGATTGTGATTGAGCTATTTATCAAATGGACTACTTCAGATGATGATATTGCATGATTACTGGTATGGTTTGTATTATAAATCTTTTTGAATAATAAGAACTTTATTCAAAGTACTTTCAGACAAACAGTACTTTTTCAAAGTACTACTTGCTGCATAAAACCAGTAAAAGTATTTTGATTAAGTTTAAAATAAAAGGAAAAAGAACTTTTGAAGCACAAGATAACAGCAACAAAATGTTTTGAAACACATGGTATTAGTACTTGTACTACACAGTAAATGGTAATCAACTCACCATGTTTAACAGACAAGAAAGAGTTTGACTCATCATGAGGGTACGGCTCTAATGTGATTATCAAATCCATTTTTAGTTGACAATTTACTAAAAATTATATGGTTTTCAACTCACCATATCTGTAATAGTGAAGAATTGGCTAGCCCACAAGAAAATGGCTTATGGTAAAGGTTGTGGAAAAACCATTTATATGGGAATTAGTTCACCATGGTTATGATTGTACTAAAAGAACTGACTAGTCCAAAAGCAAAAGGCTCTTGGTAAAGACTAAAAAAATCGGTTGATAGTTGATGATTTGCTAAAAATCATATGGTTATCAATGTACCATGGTTTTTGTGCTTAAACCTAAACATTGGCTACTCCAGAGTTAATGGCTTTGGTAAAGAGACATCTAAATCCATTAATTTTCAATGATTCACCTCTCACAGGAGTTTACACACCTGGAAGTGATGAGAATAGCATGAAACTTTATGATTTGATGTACATTTGTCATATGATGCTGAGTTGCTGAAAAGATTTGTTGCTGTGAAGATATTATCTGTTGCTGATGAAAAGTACTTTGATACACAAGTCAGAAAGAAGATAAAGATTCAATCTTTCCTTGAAGATAAAGATGTTAAAGAAATACAAAGAAACTTGAAATCAAGCAAGCAGAATTCAAGTTAGGGGAGGATTGTTGGGATATAAAGATCAAAAGTACTTCTGAAGATCAAAGTACTGCTTATGTCAAAGTACTGCTTATGTTGAAAAGTAAAAGTGTTGTTCGTGCATGAAGAATGTTAAAAGTACTTCTATGTTAAAGGACTGATATGCAATAACGAGAAAGGATTGTAATGCAAAGATATTAGAATATTCTAGAATTAGATTAGTATTAGTTTACTTGTCGTTCAAGTATTGTAAACCGACTTAGGGTTTTCCTTATGCCTATAAAAGGATCCCTATGGTGGTATTAGACATATGCATACGTATGATATTAGAGTTATTTAGCGATTAGAGTTTGTTAGTGAATCTGTGTTGTAAAGCAGGTTCAAAGTTTGGTTTAATATAATTATTGAAAGCTATTCTTCTTAGCTTTGTTTTAGTAGATTCCGCATACTTAACAAGGTTACATCAGTGTTTCAATATTAATAGTTTTCGATTTGTTCAAGACTGTTAAACCTATTACAAGCTACATAGTTAGTTTGGTCAGAGTATATCGATCCAACATGATGTATACAATAAAAAAATATATATAACTACACAACAAACAAAAAATGACAAATTAATTGCATTTTCGTGCCTTTTACCCTGCATAAAAAGGAAGAGTTTAACTGTTGGCACATGTGGCCGATCCCACTTTCGCCACGTCCTCTATAGCTAAATCAAATTCCTTAATTTATATCGAAAACAACTCCTTCACTAAAGTATATATTTATTTTTATGCATTGATGATTGTATATTTGTATGTATATTTAAACTATGTATGGAAATTTTAGCTATAAAGGCGTTTGGTAACATAATTATGAATTGTAAAATAACGTAAAAGCTAAAAGCTTTTTTTAACATTTTAAATTGTAGCGCTTTAGCAAAATCCGAAAGATAAACTCTCCTTACCAAACGAGCATTACAATTTGATTGTATTGTTTTCATTTCATTGTGTATAATTTATCTATGTTAAGGTTTATCTGAATGCTTTGAAGTGAAATTAATGGCTTCATGTAAAAATGTGATAGCTAATTGCACTGATGGTCTCTGTGATTAACTAAACAATTATCTTACTTAACAAATTGGAGAAATGATGCATACATTATAATGTACTAGCTTCCAGGCCCGGCCGATGGCCGGCTAGTTTTAAGAATTTTTTGAAAAAAAGAAAAAAAAGAAAAGAAAGATAGTACAATTGATTTTATAATAGATTAACAAAGTAAATTGCAAGAAACTTTGTGATTCTAATTCATTTAGTACGTTGTTAATTGCATATAAGATAAAAATAAACAGCCTAATTACCAAAAAATGCAAACAGCCTAATTACTAAAAGACGTTTATAAAAGACAATACTTAAAACGTACGAAAAACAAACAAACTTTTGATAATCAAATTTCCAGCAACATGACAGATAAAGAAACTTATTCCTCATCACGACTAACATGGAGACGAAACAAAAAAAAAATCATATGTTATGTTGTGTCCTTCTGAAAGAAAAAACCACAAAGATGCATATATGATATACATACACCAACTTCAATTCTTCTATGTACTACCCACCAACACTATGTCAATCTGTAGAAACAATAGTCATTGTTCTTTAGCAATATCTCGAAACGCTTACCATAGGCACAACTAAACACAAATCTTAGATCCATGTTCTTGAGCTGCTCCAATCCTACACGTTCCTCTTGCTCCTACAAATAGTTTCATAATCAACCAATAAATCTATACATGTTAGTATCTTAACGAAACTAATGTAACCTACTTCATGATGCTATAACATTGATCTCAATATATTAGCATTATAAGCATTTACTAACTTAAGAAGTCCCGCCTCCATTTACTTGAAAAGTTTTGAACCTTTTATTATGTGAACTTACCTTCTTCATCTTAGAACCTCGTCCATCGATGATGCCCATTCCCAAGTAACGTTCTTCGCCTCTGGCTTTCAATAATTGACCATAAGCTATAAATTTCTTGAATTTTAGTTAATTCACCAAATAAAAAAGCAAAATATCATGCTTCTTTAAATCGGTCATTAAAATCAAAACTAAAGTTGCAAAGAAATTGATGGATGGTGATAAAGATGTATGTATAAGGCCAATGAATACATGCCACTAACAAACTTTTCTAGACGTATGGCTTGGTAGAGATCATAATAGATTAGATTCACCTTAATCTAATCACCAAATATTTTTCAACTTTAACCACATTAGGACTACTATTGAATTTCAAAACACTTGTTTTTAGAGTGTTGATAGCTGTGGATTATTAGATAATAAGGAAAAATAACATCATTCTAGCAGATAGACGGTAACTGATTCAACATTAATAATAAGACCCTAATTCAACAACAATAAAATAAACATGTTATCTCCACAAGTTATCATTAACCTTTTATATTTAACTAGCTTCATAACCCGCCCGGTGGGCGGGTTCGCTTCATATTATTTTTTTACAAAATTAAACTGGGCGTAAGTAAATAATAAATAACGGCAAATATGAGGCTTATGTTCAATAACCTTATTCACAAAAGAAATATTGTGATGGATAAAAAGCGAGAAACACGTAAGTATTGGTCATGACTCAACTTGATAATAGATTATATTTGAAATTGGTTAAAGACAGGTAAGAACTTAACCGATCATACTATGCCATTAACTGGCTTATGAGCTTATTGAACATTGAAGAACTCATAAGTTCCAAATTTTGGGCTTATGAGCTTGTCAATGCGAGCTTCTGGCTAATTGGCGTTCATAAGCTCAAGTTGATATGCTTAAGATCAATATTTTCAGCTTATGAGCTTGTCAATAGTTATATATGACAGTTCAACATCTATGTAGAAAGTAGGAAGAGAGCTGTAATTGTGACATCCATACGTCAAGGCAAATAAATAATTGTAAGAGTGCATGACCTTTGTTCGAGACCACTAAACCATTGCACAACTTAACATTTACGATACAATCACCTCTATCAAAGATTTATCAATTTAAGAGGTTGTTTGTATAAATACACAACTTAACATCATGATACAATCACCTCTATTGAAGACACTAATCATAATAAAGCACTTCTTCACTGTAAAGCAATCTGACTGAAGGTTGCATAACTCGAAAAAATGACCTTGTAAGTCTTGACGGGTAAACAAACGGAAATTTTGTACTCGACACCAGCTCCCATACAGAACCTTACATAATAGAAATAAAAATACTCAAGTTTTAAATAATCAATACGCACAAGGCATGGATTAAATTAGATGCAAGAGGAAGCATATAAAATAGACACAAGCCAACATAGAAGAATGTGTTTATGCCTCCACTTTACTAAATTGTAGGAAAAAAAATAAGAGAAGCATTTTATTTTTATTTTTTTTCTTTTGGACTAAGAGTAAAATTTTAAGCAATCATATTACAAACTTGATTGTAACAATAGAAAAACTAAATGAGTGAAGATAGATTACCGTTAACTTCCCAATTGAGTTTTTCAGATACACCAAGAGACTTGGTAAAAGGATCAATACCCTTTTGATAAACTGGCATTCACCTGATAAAAAATCGTATTAACCTAAGTCATATTAACTTGAGGCACAATTAGCTTACCAATAACTAAAACTAATGTCTTATTTTTTTCAGAGATGGAATATTGGTTTATTTTGGCACAGAAGTTGGAGACATGTCAAAATGGGTTATTTTGGCACGGGCCTAGCATATAGAATCAAATGATTATTTTTGATGTCATAATCAATAACGGTCCTAGCATATAGAATCAAATGATTATTTTCTATTATACCAGCTAAATTCCACTAGCTAAAACATTCGCAAGAAAAGGGTAAGTTTAAAACTGATAATAATAGGAAAATAAAACTTTCTAAATGAATGTAAAACCAAAACAATGAAAGACTTATAACCTGATCCAAACACTCCTTGGTGCTGCTGTAGCCTAAACCAAACACACCTTATTACTGCAGTAGCTTAATGTAAGCACATCTTAGTGGGGCACTTGGCTGATCCGAATTCACTTTATCTCTACAGTTGCCTATTCCGAACACCCTTTGTTTTTAAATACTTTAATTATGTAGTAACTGTCAAACACACTTAATTTAGGCAGTGAAGGCATCCTTGAAACCATTGCAACAATATATAACAATATTATTACAAACAAATGAAAATTACCTGGCTTGACATGCTGAAAACATTCAACATTTATGATTTAAATTATAACATTTGTTAGGGCATAATGGAGTGAGATGAGGTCACTTGCAGCAAGCACATCGTCAATGTGCCCATCCTCATGCCAGTAACAGAGTAGGTGTAGGTGCGATTCGTTTGTTCTTCTCCAGGTCTGATTGAAGTCGCTCACTTATTCTCATTAATGCACAGAGTTCTTTCAGACATTTTTCAACCTGAAAGAGTTGCAACAACACTTAAATGAATATCATTATCAAATGTTCTAGGTCTGAAAACATAATATAGCTAACACTCACAGCAACAACAATTTTTAGGGCCCTAACTCCGAGAATGTTTTCCCAAGCCCACTGGCTAAAATATTCGCAAGAAAAGGGTAAGTTTAAAACTGATAATAATAGGAAAATAAAACTTTCTAAATGAATGTAAAACCAAAACAATGAAAGACTTATAACCTGATCCAAACACTCCTTGGTGCTGCTGTAGCCTAAACCAAACACACCTTATTGTTGCAGTAGCTTAATGTAAGCACATCTTAGTGGGGCACTTAGTTGATCCGAATTCACTTTATCTCTACAGTTGCCTATTCCGAACACCCTTTGTTTTTACATACTTTAATTATGTAGTAAATGTCCAAACACACTTAGTTTAGGCAGTGAAGGCATCCTTGAAACCATTGCAACAATATATAACAATATTATTACAAACAAATGAAAATTACCTGGCTTGACATGCTGAAAACATTCAACATTTATGATTTAAATTATAACATTTGTTAGGGCATAATGGAGTGAGATGAGGTCACTTGCAGCAAGCACATCGTCAATGTGCCCATCCTCATGCCAGTAACAGAGTAGGTGTAGGTGTGATTCGTTTGTTCTTCTCCAGGTCTGATTGAAGTCGCTCACTTATTCTCATTAATGCACAGAGTTCTTTCAGACATTTTTCAACCTGAAAGAGTTGCAACAACACTTAAATGAATATCATTATCAAATGTTCTAGGTCTGAAAACATAATATAGCTAACACTCACAGCAACAACAATTTTTAGGGCCCTAACTCCGAGAATGTTTTCCCAAGCCCACTGGCTAAAATATTCGCAAGAAAAGGGTAAGTTTAAAACTGATAATAATAGGAAAATAAAACTTTCTAAATGAATGTAAAACCAAAACAATGAAAGACTTATAAACTGATCCAAACACTCCTTGGTGCTGCTGTAGCCTAAACCAAACACACCTTATTATTGCAGTAGCTTAATGTAAGCACATCTTAGTGGGGCACTTAGTTGATCCGAATTCACTTTATCTCTACAGTTGCCTATTCCGAACACCCTTTGTTTTTACATACTTTAATTATGTAGTAAATGTCCAAACACACTTAGTTTAAGCAGTGAAGGCATCCTTGAAACCATTGCAACAATATATAACAATATTATTACTAACAAATGAAAATTACCTGGCTTGACATGCTAAAAACATTCAACATTTATGATTTAAATTATAACATTTGTTAGGGCATAATGGAGTGAGATGAGGTCACTTGCAGCAAGCACATCGTCAATGTGCCCATCCTCATGCCAGTAACAGAGTAGGTGTAGGTGCGATTCGTTTGTTCTTCTCCAGGTCTGATTGAAGTCGCTCACTTATTCTCATTAATGCACAGAGTTCTTTCAGACATTTTTCAACCTGAAAGAGTTGCAACAACACTTAAATGAATATCATTATCAAATGTTCTAGGTCTGAAAACATAATATAGCTAACACTCACAGCAACAACAATTTTTAGGGCCCTAACTCCGAGAATGTTTTCCCAAGCCCACTGGCTAAAATATTCGCAAGAAAAGGGTAAGTTTAAAACTGATAATAATAGGAAAATAAAACTTTCTAAATGAATGTAAAACCAAAACAATGAAAGACTTATAACCTGATCCAAACACTCCTTGGTGCTGCTGTAGCCTAAACCAAACACACCTTATTGTTGCAGTAGCTTAATGTAAGCACATCTTAGTGGGGCACTTAGTTGATCCGAATTCACTTTATCTCTACAGTTGCCTATTCCGAACACCCTTTGTTTTTACATACTTTAATTATGTAGTAAATGTCCAAACACACTTAGTTTAGGCAGTGAAGGCATCCTTGAAACCATTGCAACAATATATAACAATATTATTACAAACAAATGAAAATTACCTGGCTTGACATGCTGAAAACATTCAACATTTATGATTTAAATTATAACATTTGTTAGGGCATAATGGAGTGAGATGAGGTCACTTGCAGCAAGCACATCGTCAATGTGCCCATCCTCATGCCAGTAACAGAGTAGGTGTAGGTGCGATTCGTTTGTTCTTCTCCAGGTCTGATTGAAGTCGCTCACTTATTCTCATTAATGCACAGAGTTCTTTCAGACATTTTTCAACCTGAAAGAGTTGCAACAACACTTAAATGAATATCATTATCAAATGTTCTAGGTCTGAAAACATAATATAGCTAACACTCACAGCAACAACAATTTTTAGGGCCCTAACTCCGAGAATGTTTTCCCAAGCCCACTGGCTAAAATATTCGCAAGAAAAGGGTAAGTTTAAAACTGATAATAATAGGAAAATAAAACTTTCTAAATGAATGTAAAACCAAAACAATGAAAGACTTATAACCTGATCCAAACACTCCTTGGTGCTGCTGTAGCCTAAACCAAACACACCTTATTATTGCAGTAGCTTAATGTAAGCACATCTTAGTGGGGCACTTAGTTGATCCGAATTCACTTTATCTCTACAGTTGCCTATTCCGAACACCCTTTGTTTTTACATACTTTAATTATGTAGTAAATGTCCAAACACACTTAGTTTAAGCAGTGAAGGCATCCTTGAAACCATTGCAACAATATATAACAATATTATTACTAACAAATGAAAATTACCTGGCTTGACATGCTAAAAACATTCAACATTTATGATTTAAATTATACATTTGTTAGGGCATAATGGAGTGAGATGAGGTCACTTGCAGCAAGCACATCGTCAATGTGCCCATCCTCATGCCAGTAACAGAGTAGGTGTAGGTGCGATTCGTTTGTTCTTCTCCAGGTCTGATTGAAGTCGCTCACTTATTCTCATTAATGCACAGAGTTCTTTCAGACATTTTTCAACCTGAAAGAGTTGCAACAACACTTAAATGAATATCATTATCAAATGTTCTAGGTCTGAAAACATAATATAGCTAACACTCACAGCAACAACAATTTTTAGGGCCCTAACTCCGAGAATGTTTTCCCAAGCCCACTGGCTAAAATATTCGCAAGAAAAGGGTAAGTTTAAAACTGATAATAATAGGAAAATAAAACTTTCTAAATGAATGTAAAACCAAAACAATGAAAGACTTATAACCTGATCCAAACACTCCTTGGTGCTGCTGTAGCCTAAACCAAACACACCTTATTGTTGCAGTAGCTTAATGTAAGCACATCTTAGTGGGGCACTTAGTTGATCCGAATTCACTTTATCTCTACAGTTGCCTATTCCAAACACCCTTTGTTTTTACATACTTTAATTATGTAGTAAATGTCCAAACACACTTAGTTTAGGCAGTGAAGGCATCCTTGAAACCATTGCAACAATATATAACAATATTATTACTAACAAATGAAAATTACCTGGCTTGACATGCTAAAAACATTCAACATTTATGATTTAAATTATAACATTTGTTAGGGCATAATGGAGTGAGATGAGGTCACTTGCAGCAAGCACATCGTCAATGTGCCCATCCTCATGCGAGGAACAGATTAGGTGTAGGTGCGATTCATTTGTTCTTCTCCAGGTCTGATTGAAGTCGCTCACTTATTCTCAATGCACAGAGTTCTTTAGGCCATTTTTCAACCTGAAAGAGTTGCAACAACACTTAAATGAATATCATTATCAAATGTTCTAGGTCTGAAAAACATAATATAGCTAACACTAACAGCAACAACAATTTTTAGGGCCCTAACTCCGAGAATGTTTTCCCAAGCCCATGGCTTTTAGGATGCAAATGCCTTTAAACTTCGTCCCTATTGATTCCTTGAGCAGTATTCCATAGCCAAGTACTGGATAAGATTTGAATGAAAATTAATAGCAAATCACATTTCTGAACTAATATAAAATTATGCTTATTACTTATACTAATAATTATCCAGTGTCGACACCATAAATATCTTGAAGTTTTCCTTTAGAAAACTGCAATAGATATCCAACGGTATTCACACCGAGGTCCATTTGAAATGAACTCCCAAGCTTCCTACCAAGTTGTTTTGCGATAGTAACATGTCACCTAAGTATGATAAGTACATAAAAATATGTAAATATGCGTAAAATATCTAACATTTCTTTACATGCAAAGTTTCAAAAAGCTCTTTCACTGATGCAGAAGTGACAATAGTTTTTTGTGCAGGGTTATTCATACGTCCTGCTAATTTAGCCAACATCTGCAAGATTACCCGAACATAGTTGCATGTGATTTATGTATTTCTCTTTACGTTGCTAAAAAGTACAGAAAATAAAAAAGCAGAAATAATAATACTTCGTTATGAGCAACGGCTGCAGAACATGTAAAATCAGTCTCCCGTAGAACTTGCAACCTGATTTCAGCAACAATAATGGCTCCACATGCTAACAGCTTATCACGGTGATCAACAACTTTGCGCAGCTGCCATTATCTTACAGTTTTTTTCCATCCTTTCCATCCTAAATAGATATACGTACACATGTTATTACAAATCTAGAGGCTTTGTTTTCAGTTAAAAAGTAAGATTTTATTCACAGCAGTAAATCCCAATTAAGATTCATCAGGCTCAAAACTATTAGACCTTATTTCTTAAGCATAATTCGGTCTTTAGACGCAAAACCTAAACTTACATCAATAGAATTCAAAAGTGTATACATTACCATCCATTTGAAAAAAAATTAGCAAAGCATGTTGTCTTACCGAACTAATAACACCAAAATAAGGAACTAAGACTGACAGAACATTACTATAAAAAATATATTGAAACTATTACGATAATATTATGGCACAGTTATGGTCAAAGTAACCAACACTATTAAGAGGAAAATTATCAAAAAGATATTTGAATGACTTCCATACGTTAACAATCCATACTTTTAAGCTCTTCTTTTCATTTGATCATTTCATCACTCACTTTGTACACTGAGTATTAAATCAAAAAACAATTACCATGAACTTGCACTGATTTTCCATGTCGTTTAATGGCCAGCCCGTGTATTCTTTCCAACCATCCTTCAAAAATATCTACATAACCCAAGGAGTACTGGTAAAATCGCAAAAAGAAGAATCAAAAAGTAAAGCCTGAGATTTCACATCTTGCTTGATTCAGATCAGTAAAGCCCGAACTTTCACATTTTCATTTTGACAATGCAGACTGAAATAATCAGAAATAAGCATATACACATATCATCAAAGAAAAAAAAAGTTTTCGTTACTTAGAATCATCCATTTACCCGATAATATGATCACCATTGATTACAAATGATTATAGGAATACCATATTAGATTAATGACACACCTAAAAGTTTCAAACCAAACAAAGTCCAAATTTAAACATACCATGGCAGCATGGATCAAGATAAGGATTTCCTTCGTAACCTTTACAACTGGCGATATCCACCAATGTATGTATTATTGCATAAGCTGTTGTCTAAGCAAGACCACAGTCTCGTACTCAAAACCAGCGTTTCTCAAGCAAGACCACAGTCGGACGTACAAAGCTAACTTTGTATACATTTTATCAAACACCTGGTGTGCATAGAATCTCATCATGAAATTGATTATGAATCCAAATTATAGTTTCACCAAAAATTAATCATAAAAGTATATAAATCAATAAACATGTCATGATTTGAAAATTTGTAAAAATCAATGGCATACGTGTGTCATTGTGTTTATAATCCTGATAGAATCGTGAAACAAACAAACATAAACTGATTTTGTCAAAAATAAGTGCGAGCATAATGGATCATGACCACAAATCTTCAAAACGATTAATCATACAATGAATCATCCACACCCTATTTTTTGGATAATAATGTTTTATTATTCGAATGAAAAGAATGATTTAAATGGGAATAAAGGTCAAACATACCTTACATTGATCGTCAATAGTTAACTCCGAATAAACAATCCCATCAGTGAGTCATCAATCCAATCTACAAAAACCATAAACCTTATTAGTTACAACTCATATAAACATGATTATGTGATTAAATAATTGAAAATCATATGAACATGATATATGAAACGGATTTGGAAGAATGAAATTCCCTACTGGCATTGTTTACTTTGATTTCAGATTGGGATTTCTAAGAATAAACTTGAAGAGGTGATAATGTGAATGGTGATTTTGAATAGATACACGCTCCTCTTATTTAATTTGTTTTTAATATAGCTACAATTAAGAGATTTTTAAAACCAATTGATTTGAGTTACCATAATTAAGAGCCGAATGAGTATGGAATTGTTATTGTTTTTGAATATTAATTGGTAGTTAGCATTAAAGCATGACATTATTAGATGAGAAAGATTTAACACAAGCATTTAAATGCTCTAGTGGTTGGAGTGTTGATTGTGTACATGAGAGACTCGGGTTCGAATCCCACTTGTGTCATATTTTTTAAAGCAGCACGAAATAATGTTAAAGTGCCAAGTGGAGGTGCCAACGTGTACAAAGGTGATGACTGGGCATATGACTCATATTATCCAGTCAGCACTCTCATGGGTACAACTTTAAAAGCATCATGTGCAAGTCAAAACTTGTCTCATATATATGTAAAGATTTCAAATAAGCACGGATTTGCTCGAGTCCAGTTAATAGTGATTTCATGATCGGATAAATCTTCCATATTGCTACAACAAATCATGTTTGTGCCTTTGTAGTGGCTACGAATGCTATTAACTTGTGAGGGTAAGAAAAAATTACACGTGTGCCAAGTTGTTACAAAGAGGTATAATGGTTTGAGTGACTGAAAAGTAATGAGTAAAATGATAAACGGCATGCCCTGTATTATATACTCGAACCACACGATAAATCTTGTTAGACCATATATATAGTAGTGACACTCACCTTTTCTTTTTTCCTTTCTCGTCGTTGGCATTTCCTTTCCTTTCCTCCTCTTCTTGTTTTTTTTTTTTTAAATTTGCTCATAAAGATCTAACATAATAACGTAACCAACAAAGAGCGTTAAAAATGTACACCAACTAATCCCAGGAAGCAAAGAAGGTATATAGATGTGATAAAAGAGTAAGGGTGAGCAAGTAGTAACAGGTCAAAAGGGATAATTTTAGGATGAGTCCAGTAGGACTTCCTTGTCTAAATTTGCCAAACAAAATTATAAATGATTAGTACATAAATAACTATGGAGTATTAAAATTTGCCAAACAAAAACTAGTACATAATGTATAGTTTATATAATAATGGAGTATTACTTTGCATAAAATGTGTCTTTTTTAATATAATAATTTAGGAGGTTTGCATTATAAATAACACTTATCGAGATTAGTTGGATAAACAAAAATTTTGAAAACTAAGGAACAACCATTTCGATGAAAAGTTTAGGGGTTAAACCATAGATTGAATCAAAGTTTGAGGGTTACAACATCATTAAAAAATTATTTAGTGTGTTATCCATTATGTTGTGATGCATATATGCTTGGGCCTGTGGTAATACCTGTAAATAAGTTGAGGACCTAAATATAATACTGAAGAATTTAAAGTATAGTTGAGGACCCAATATAATACTGCACCATTTAAAGTATAATCACCGACATATACAATTATTTAGTCTATACTTTATAGTAGGGATGAGCACGGTACCGGTCCGGTACCGATCCCGTACCGAATTAGTGGTACCGATTTTTTTCCAAGCATAAATAGTGGTACCGGTACCGGGAAATCGGGTTTTCCCGTTTTTATTCGGGAATTTCCCGATTTGGTACCGGTCCCGTACCGAATTAGTGGTCCCGATTTTTTTTTCAACTTATTTTGTAGTCCCGGTACCGTACCGTATATCGGGAACGGTACCGTTTCGGTACGGTACCGGTACGGTTCCGGTTCGGTTCCGGGATTCGGGTCGAAATGCTCATCCCTACTTTATAGAATAATAAAGCTGAAAAACTTATAATTTTATGAGGCATCCAATTTTCTAATTTATAAGGCATCCGTTTTACGAAGACTTATAGTAAGTTCGGTTTAACAAACAGCCCATTAATATACATTCAATATGCAATCTCAGACAGCCCTCTTGATAAGCTTTTTTAAACTTCACTTGCATAGCAAACAGATACTTAAAGTAAATGATATTTCGTGACTCTACTACAGTACTATGTAAATAGTTACCAAAAATGATAGGCCTTACCAAAACATATATAAAATAAAAAATGGAATTAAAAGAAAGGCTAATGTACTTACATAGCTTCAATTATTTACATACTAAGAAAGCTTTCCTTCACTTTTAAAACAGATTAACTTCAAATTTCCAGTCCCTACTACTACACCACTTTTTCTAATTCCAATATGCTTGTAGAGTGTTTGTTTAACAAAATTTGAAGTTGCATAGTAACATTAATCAATACATATTATGATGTAAAGATTCACATAAATTGCAATTGTCGTATGACATTAGCTTACGTATTTTTTTTATTTTTTTTATTATCATTTTAAGAACAAATGCTGTAAATGCAAGTGTATACTTGGGAGTTGAACTTGGTAATTTACCCATGTAAGGAGTGGCGTTGTCATCCCTAAGGGAAATTGAGTCTTTTACTACAGGAAGAGGTTGAGATTCAACGTGTTTCCCTCTGGAGTCATAGACCGCAATATTCTTGCTCACAACCTGTTAATGTGCATGATTTAAGATGCTTATTGATACTAAATGATCAAATATGTAGAATAAATCATTGAATAAAACCTAATGTGATATTTACCGGAAGTCTTATAACATCATATACATTCCACCCCAAGGAATTGTAGACCACAACTATCTACAGGATGTGACAATAGTCATTAATTTAATGTACATATGTACAAATATGTGCATCATAAGTTTTATACCATTTCTTTGTGTATTGGTAATTATTAGGCCTGAGTTTACCTTTAAATGGAGAAACTACAAACATAGTGAGCGTCTCACTTACCAGTTTTTTGCCACACAGTAGATCATCTTCAGTTAGAGGGCAGTAGCTTCTGTTCAGGAGCGGACACTGAAAAGTTACATGCAGCAAAAAACAAAATACAAGCATATAAAAACATGTGTGAAAACAGCCCGTTTTATGCTGTAAAAAAAATAGCATTCACATGCTGTAAAAACAGCATACAAACCTCTAAAAAAACATGTGTCGAAATAGCCCTTTTTTTGCTGTTCAAACAACACACATCCCTCTAAAAACCTGTGTCCAAACGACCCAATTTCTGCTATCCAAACAACATATTAAAGCTGTCAAAAAATAGTACACAAACCTCTAAAACCCTGTGTCCAAAGAGGCCTATTTCTGCTACCAAACAACAAACTAAATCTGTAAGAACATAACCGATGACAAACTCAAGTGTATGTGTACCGAAAGCACCTATAATTTCCTGTCAATTCACATTCTAATTACTCCTTTTACTAATGCAACTTTTGGTTTCCTTGATCAAATATATTGAGTTTCGGTGTTTCCCTTATCTTCCTTGATCAAATAAGTTTAGCTACTTTTAACCTCATCACATTGACCAAACTGGATAATTGCCGAAAATTTTGTTAGGATAACATTGTAAGAACTCTTTGACTAAAAGGTAAAAATGGTTATTATCATCTATAGTTCTAACCTGTTACCCAACATGAACAAAATGTGCCGCCTTCAAAATATTATTTTCTAGTGATAATTTTTTTCATGAAACATTCATTAGGTTGTTATAAACTTCCATGTTGACAACCCACTTAGATAATATTACCTTAAGCTTCCAAATTCATAAAAGACACTCTTATCAAACATTTGGTGTTCAACAACTCATTATTAACTAAATCTTATGATTTCATAAACCAGTTGCCATAATCATTAAGAATAAAAATTCTATAAACACTCTAATTCAAAACTGATTATAAAAAAATATGTAAAATCCCTAATTGAAAATTTTAAAATCCATAATATAAATTTTATAAAACATAATTTGAAACATGCAATAGGAATAAATAAACAAAAAGCCAAAACCATACCTTTGATCATTTTGGAATTTCATCAACCACTTGGTGTTCATCTCTATATCTAAAGGTAATATTCACATTAAATAATTAAATGGCATAAAAACAAATGTTAAAATTCAAAATTTACCCTTTTCTCGTCAAGAAAATTCATTCAATATTCTTGTCGAGTCACTTAATACCTAAAAACACAAACAAATCACAAGGATTATTGCAGATTCAATCATATTATGTACATAATTTAACCGGTTATTCATTTGCTTATAAAACGTTGAATATGAATATGAAATCAAAGTCTAACAGTTGAATTATGATTTTGAAAATTAGGGTTCTTGTGATTCTAAAGAAATAAACGTATTTAAAAGATAGCAATGAATTATGAATAATCAGAAGAAATTTTTTTACCGTGGATCGTTGTTTTGACAAAAAGGGTTTGAATCGATGCTTTGAATTGGTGTTTTGATCGGCAATATGGTATGGATCAATTTTGAATTTGAATCGGTATGAATTTTTTTGTGGTTTAAAATGGTTGACATTAATGGAGGAATTGAAACTGAATGGGAAAATTAATTAATGGAGCGTGTATGAGAAGAATGGTTGAATCGATATCGATCTTGCATATTATTCGTGGTGTTATTGAATTGTGGTGGGATGGATTAGGGTTTATGATTGAAAAGGTAAGATTAAGAGAAGTGTGTGTTTTTTTTTATAGAGCAGTGGTAGCAAATGAGAGGATGAAAAGGTATTCTGTCCAAAAATTTTGTGCATTGACTTTCTTAGATGTTAAAGCAAGAAGAACCGTTGGATAGGGGGAAATGCCACGTGGCAGGTTTAGAAGATTTTTTGGAGAGTAGATGCGATTGCCTACATTTCTTTTGTAAAAATTTAAAAAAAAAATACAGTTCAGTCCCTGATACATGTTTTCCACCTATTCTCTCCTTTTTGTTTAAAATAAATGTAGGTAATTGCCTACATTGTAATGTAGGTATCATTTCCCCAAACGAATTATTCATGTAACTATTTCATCAAAGAGACGATTTTATCAAATATTTTACTTAACAAATTATTCATGCAAGTATGACATGGGTTTTGCTATTCATATATAATAATCTATTCGTTCTAAATTAATAGTCTACATGTTCATTTTGGAATGTACCAATTAAATTGTCCAATACTAAACATTTAAACATGTATATGAAAGTTTGATCGAGTTTATCGTATTACCCTTACTTGAAATTATTAGAACAAATTAAAAATAATAATAATAATAATTAATTAATTGTTTATGATTAAAACAGTTATTTTGCAAAAATTTAGAAAGAGAAAACAGTAATAATTACGTTTTACTTAAACAGTATGATTAGACTTAATTACTTAAATAGTCCATGTGATTTGTCGTTTATATCGGATTTAATTTTTAATTTTTTTATTGGATTTTCTCCTTGTAGTTTTGACGCAGGTTTGGTCCTTTGACAAACAATTCCGTTTCTTTGAGTGTTAAATGCATGCTTGTATAGACGAATGACAAAAATGCCCTCTCAATACAGTTACTACTATTTATATTTACTTTTATATTTTTTTCAACCTTCTTCAACCTCTTTTTTGAACTACCATCCGCTAATTCTTATTACTTTATCAAATATCAGGAAGCACCAAAACATAAATCAATAACATTAGCACCATACCCCCTTGAAAAAACACGTAAACTTGACATGGGTTTCACTCCAAAAAATAATACAACCCCATCTTCCTCAACTAAACAATACTACACAAGATAACAATTCAAAATACAAATTCAAACACAAAAAGCATAACCATTCAAACTACAGACGCAAACACATCATGATTTGAACCCAAAATCAACTTCTGAAAACTAAAATCACACACTCACACAATCGTGCATGTCTGGCGGCGGTCGCCATGGTGGCTGCATCAATGGCAGAGGCTGGTGATGTAAGTTTGTGTAAGAAAGAGATAGACATGTGAGAGTGGGAAGTGTGATTTTTGGTGTGGTAATGGCAGTTTGTGGTGGCCAAGTGTGGTTATTGCTAGTTCGAATAGTCCTTGGAAATAAAGTCAGAATCGATTATATGATTTATACACATGGATACAAAAAGAAATCGAAAAAAAAAAGACAGAGAATGACCTTCCCTCTGGAGGAGATGTGAAAACAGATTTGGGCACTTCAAAATGTTGAGATGTTGTTGGAGTCCCGTTGAAACGGCTGATAATATGAAATCAAATAGTTTGTTGTATTCAGAACCAACAAATCCTGCTCCAAGAAGGTACTACTAATCTACTATTACATTTATGTATTATTAAAGTCAAGTGATTTTGTATGCTCGTTCATTGTTGATGTGGTTATATCAACTCATGTATATTAAAATGGGTCAAACTAGGTTATGTTTCATCTTTGATGGGTTACTTGGGTTGGGATACGAAAGTCTACTAATTAGGTTTGGAGACATATCTGGTAGGGATTGTAATTATGAATTTAAACAAAGAACTTACAAAATATATCCGTAACCTTATATAGAACCCTTCATTGATAAAAAATAAATAAATAAATTAAGGTACGAATGTCAAGTGGAACAACAATCAAATACATGGCTTAAACCAAGAGCAGTTGCATTAAAGAAACCAGGAAGCGTCATATCAACTTAACAAAAAATACACCTTCTTTGACCATGGCATCTTTTCTCTGTTGGGCTCCGTAATAACAGGTTATAGGAAATTATTGGCCAGCTAGAAATCCCATCCAGAAATTTAAAACCCGTTCTGTAAATAAAAAACAGAGAGTATATCAGAAAACAAGACATTGTTGGATCATGTTGAGCTGAATATTTGTTACTCAAATCTATTTGAAACATAAACAACTATTTTGCATAATATGTTAGGCATGTATAAAGTGCATTGTGAAAAATTGATGCTTCCTTATCAGCCCCACTAAGTTTTTTAATCATTACTGCAAGTAAGTATCTCCCTTTGTTAAGCACGATCCTTATGTAATTCCTTGTAGACCTCAATATCCAAGTAGTATTAAAGTTATCTAAAGCTTTAATCGATTCATCATTCATTATCGTTATCATCATCCTGTATTAAGAGATTGGTTAACTAAGACCAAATGGTTGAGTAAACAACATGTAGTCTATTGTACTTGTCTTTATGACAAGAAGTCAAGAAACAAATGTGATACTACTGAAGATGGACTCTAGCAAAAGAATTGGCTCTGAGTTTTAGTCTTATCATAAAAGTTAAGATAAACAAGAACAAACGTATAAAAATGCCTCATTGACAAAAAGTGGAAAAAGTCAATACCTGACACAGCTATATCCATAACATTCGCAATCCGTTTGATGTGAGTGAATCCATGGAACTAGACAAAACAAGAAATTGTTGTTACTAGGTGAGTTTATCAAACATCAAACCACCGTGATAAAGATATTAATTGCAAGACAGGCTAGAATAACAGAACTCATTCAAAAACATATTTCAATGAAATGAAATTAATAATATGACATGACTTTGATTAGTAAAAATGTGGACTTCAATCAGATATTAATTGGAAGACAGGCTAGAATAACTAGCCCTTTCTGCTTAAAAACCATCCTCAAACGGCACACTCTAACTTGCAAGAATTCAAAAATGCAACTTAGATAATTAAGTAGTTGCACAATCTATCATCCTTCATAATCGGCATTACCTCAGTAAACTTTGGTTACAAAACTAAAACAAATAATTACTTGTTCGAAATATTTTAGATTGATATGGAAAGTTATTATTGTCATGAGTTCCATTTGAAATGAGTAAATGACCAGAACATAAGTAATTAAATAATAAGTTTAGCTGCAATTGATTACGAGTGGCCTGAAAACTTAATTAAATGAGATAACTAACTTCAAAATGCAATTCCAAACACCCCTTCAAATACAGTCAGAAGTATGTGTAAAAAGTTAAAAGGTAGAGAGAGGGACATACCTTTAAAATATGTCGACACGGGGGATATAGGAGATAAGGGGCCAATAGGAGCCTCTTCTACTTGTCTTTTCTTTCAGTTTCTTTGGGCATTGCCATATTTTCAAACTCGAAAGTGAAGGCAACAACATTTCTGGTAGATCTTTCATCTTTGGGCAGTAGTAAATTATGAGATGTTGGAGGGAGGTGAGGTGTTGGAGTCCCATTGAAACTGATGCCAATTTTGCGAAAAACCATAATTCAAGTGTAGTAAGAGATGAAGGAAGCATATGCGACAATTGACTTCCACTAGTCACATCTTCTTCTTCTGCCGATCCACCTAATAGCTTTAGGTAAACAAGAGAAGGTGGGAAGTTTTGTCGGCCAAACTTTGATATGGGCTTCTTCAAACCCCCTATTTGTAGGAAACTCAACTTAGGAGGCCAAACCCCAAAGGAATCAACATCCATACTTTTACAATCGCTTATTCTCAGACGTGTTAGCGAGGTGAGATTCGGCAAGTCGGCAGCAGGAAATGACTCTATACTCGAACAATCTACTATTTCCAATTCGGTGAGTTGAATGAAACAAGTCAATTCATTGATTGAATTTAGATTTGCCCACCTGATTATTGATACAACCTCAAGCATCTGTGGCATGCTTGTGTTGAGAAGCTCTGTATCCGGCAGTTGTTCACATTCATAAATTTTGAGTGACTTGAGCTTGTGCCCTCCTGTTGGGAAAGACACAGATGCAATCGAATCACAATAGCTGATAATCAATTCTTGAATGTTGTTTGGCAAATTGCAACGCTCAAGATTCTTACAATTCACTATCCTAAGAGATGTTAGTTTGTTGCATCCATCCTCCTCTTTCTCTCCTAAACTCACCAATTTTGAACACAACTTTACTTCCAACTTCCTTAAATTCACAAGAACCTTACTTGCTTCTGATTCCCACAAGTATCTTATTTCATTACAACTTTGTATACTTAGTTCTTCAACTGCCCCAAGATAGTCCATAATACCTCTCCACACCTCATCACTAACTCCTGAAATACTCAAAATACTTAACTTGGTGACTGCTGAAGCTACACGAGTCAGACTTCTCAATACCCCATCACCACAACCACTTATATCTAGAACCCTCAGGGAAGGTAGTGCTTCAAGTGAGACTTCAACCAAATTTGGACAGCGCCTTATTTCAAGCTCTTGAAGGCATGGAAACACTGCATCAACAACACTACTATTTGTTGACCATACCTCCCACCCACTCATATTATGAAACCTTAAACTTTCAAGTTTAGGAAATGCAATACCTGTCCCAAGGAACTCTGAACCCACAACTTTCACCTCATTTAGTTCTTGAATATCCAGCTTCTTAAGTGATGGCAGTTGCCCTAGTGGTGGTAGAAACGTACAATTTCTACCTCCCCGAATTGAAACACTAGTCAACTGATGAAATGAGGGATCCCCAATCCACTTTGGAAATACTTTACCTCCATATGACTTGATTACAAGATCTTTCAAGTTATCACTATGAGGCTTGAGTGCATAGAGGACTTCCTTTTCAAGTGTTTCATTTCGAGCATCATTAAAATCGTTACTCCACTCCACATGTAACTCACTAACCCTCTTTTCTTGTAAGTTCACTTCCTGTATATCCCTTGCACTTTGCAATTTCTGCAGCCCATCAATATAAATCTCCGCTTGGAGATTCTTTAAGTTCCTAAGCCAAGATATAAAAAAGGCATTGTTTTCAACAACAACTACTTTGTTGGAAAGAGTTTGTAGGCTTTTCATCTCGCTAATCCCTAGCGGCATCATATTCCAAAGCAATGTATCCCGAATGTCAAAATGCCACAAATTTTCAAGATTTAAGAAGTTTTCGGGCAACTTAGTCAACTGACGACAGCCGGAAACAATCAATGTTTGCAAGTTATAAAGATTGCAGACACTTTCTGGCAAATGTGTGATGCTAGTTCGAGATAAATTAAGATACCGCAAGTGCTTCATATTGCCGACACACTCTGGTACCTCATCTATCATCAATCTACTCAAACTTAGAACCCTTAACAATGGTAACTGGGTAAGTGTGTCAACCAGAATCTTGCTTGATAAGAAGAATGTCCGCCAGCTATCATCTCCCATCGCATTGGGCATAGCTAAAAGCGTTCTCAAACTATTAGCTTTTTCGAATGCCTTAAACTTGTTGTAAGTATTAAATCTCTCACAAGCAAATGACATATGACGGAGATTTTTTAAATCTGTCTTTCTAACATCCTTCTTCACATCTAAGTCTAACCTCACGAAAAATTCTCCTGCAACAAATGTGGCTAAGTCATTCATGAGGTCATGCATCACAAACAACGATTCTTCATGAGGCACATGTTGGAAAAAAGACCTTGACAAAAGCTCTTGAAAACATTCCTCACCCAAGCGTTCCATTGATTTTTCTGTAGTTGAATTGTGCATGAACCCTTCCGCCATCCACCACAATATCAAGTCATCTTTCTCAAACACGTAGTCCTTGGGGATCAAGCAACAGCATGCAAACAACTGCTTCAGATGTGCAGAAAGATCATGGTAGCTTACTCTAAGTGCCGGAACAATACCGCCACCATCTTCTAACATCCATATCTCATTATTCAACAACTGCTTCCAATCTTCTTCATCTGTTTTTGTTCTGAGTAAACTTCCAAGTGCTTTTAAAGCCAAAGGCAAGCCATCACATTTTTTCACGATGCCTTCACCATGTACTCTTAGCATTGGATATGACTCAAAGTCATTTATCCCAGCATGTCGAGCAAATAAAGAAAAGGCATCGTTATGCGACAACTTTTGTAGATCGTATGGACATTTGTGGCCCAGTTTTCTGAGCAATTCAGCCTTTCGAGTTGTGACGATTATTTTGCTTCCATGAGCTACTTCAAAGAATGGGGCTGCTAATGTTTCCCAGTCTTCCAGATTTTCGCTCCATATATCATCCAAAACAAGGAGAAATCGTTTCCCTGCAAGTTGATTTTTAATAGCTGCTTGAAGCAAATTTAGATATGCAAATTTCTTATTTCCATCCCCACCTAAAGATTGAAAGATGACTTTACTTATATTGAAGATGTCAAAGTCATCAGAGACACAAACCCATGCCTTGAGCTCAAAGTGATCCTTCACTTGCTGATCATCATACAAGAGTCTAGCTAAAATCGTTTTTCCTATGCCACCCATACCAACAATGGGCACGATGCTAAAATTTTGACTACATGCTTCATCACCCAGCAGCTTATGGAGTAATTCCTTCTTATCACCTTCACGCCCAACAATACTAGGTGCATCTACCAAAGAGGTCTGGTAATTTCTATTCTTGCTTTTTTGCTCGCCATCTTTCACAATCAAACCAAGATTATTTTTTTCATCTATAAGTTGTTGTAACCTGGTGGTAATACTATCTAATTTGCCCTCCATTCTAGTACTTAGTGAGAAATTTGTGCAACAAGTTGGAATGAGCTTCCTTACCTTGCTACTCATTCCTTGATCAGACTCGTGATGCATAGCGTCTGTTGCCAAAGCATCAAGAATATCATTTATGTCGTAAGCCAAATGTTGGAGACCGTTCAGCCACTGTTTAACAGCTTCATCTGTTACTTCCTTCTGAGAAGCATCATTAAGAAAGGCTCGGATATGTTACAGGTCTTTAATCTCGATATATCCATATCTCCAGGATCGGTATGATCAAACATCATTCATGCCAACATCATACAAGAATCAATAGAAAAAGCAAACAAGAGAGATTGGTTTTGAACCCTTAAAACTGATATATTATAAACGTGGAAGGGTTACTTTGTTTTACAGAATTCCTACACTATATATACTGATGAAACGGCACCATTGAAGAGGTGTATACCGCTTCCCTTAAACGACATAAACTAATAACTAAACGTTGCAATGTTTTCTAAAAGTTACAACCCTAAACTAAATAACCGTTCTATCCTATTGGGTTGGTTGGCCTGAGGCCCAAAACAGAAAATATTGCGGCCTTTTTCTTGTTCCTTTTTGTCTGTGTAGAATTGCAGTAGGATTAATCTTGTAAACAAAGATTAATGGATTAAAACTTTCCAACATATTCTCCCCTAATCTATTAATCTTTGTTTTCTTCAATCTTCTTGTTCTTCTTGATGCTTTCTTGAATCTTGATCTCTTCTATCGTTTGATTACAATTTCTGGTTATTACCACCATCATTGTTGTGATCTTCCTTAAGTCCAGGTTGATCATATCTTCATCAAATGGCCTCCATTATTTCCATGGTTGCTCTTTTCTCTTCTGCGATTTTAAAAGCATCTCTGCAATCTTTCGTCTTCTTTGTCACAGCCTCCTTTTAAACTTGATCTTCAAACTTTAAACTTGATATCTCCATGCTTTAAACTTGATCCTTGAATCTTATAAACTTAAAAACTTGTTTCTTATCATAAACCTAATAAGAAAATCTTAAAAAAAACTTGTTTCCTTATCATAAACCAAATAAGAAAACTCTTGAAACTTGTTTTGCACTTCGACATCTCTTTCTTTTCAATTCTTGAACATGTTTTTTTTTATTCCTTCTTCTTAGTTAACCACCGGATTGATGGTGTAACTATTATTTCTTTTCTTCTCCTTCTTCATGGCTGTGTTTATTAAAAAAACAGGATTGATTCTTGAGTGATGAATGATCATGATTTGTTGTTGTTTGATCCCTTCGGCTCTGATGCCACTTGTTACAGGTCTTTAATCTCGATATATCCATATCTCCAGGATCGGTATGATCAAACATCATTCATGCCAACATCATACAAGAATCAATAGAAAAAGCAAACAAGAGAGATTGGTTTTGAACCCTTAAAACTGATATATTATAAACGTGGAAGGGTTACTTTGTTTTACAGAATTCCTACACTATATATACTGATGAAACGGCACCATTGAAGAGGTGTATACCGCTTCCCTTAAACGACATAAACTAATAACTAAACGTTGCAATGTTTTCTAAAAGTTACAACCCTAAACTAAATAACCGTTCTATCCTATTGGGTTGGTTGGCCTGAGGCCCAAAACAGAAAATATTGCGGCCTTTTTCTTGTTCCTTTTTGTCTGTGTAGAATTGCAGTAGGATTAATCTTGTAAACAAAGATTAATGGATTAAAACTTTCCAACAGGATATGGGATAACTGACTCTCCCATTTCTTCAGCTCGGAATGAATTTCTTTGGAGCGAGTAATCTTGTTCACGGCTACAGATGTTAGCTTCTCAAAAATGGGTTTGAGCATGCCAGAAAGAATGAGTTCAGCCATTTTTGGTTTATGGTGAAAGCACAAAAGAAAGTATGAATGTGGATAGAAAAGGGTGCATAGAATGAAAGGTCTGAGCCAAATACTTGCATATATTATTGTCCAAGTCTTTGTTATGGTCAATGCTTCTATTATTGTTTTGCACATTTTCAATATAGGCTGCTAACAAGATGTGAATGAATGGCTATGAATTAGACAACAAATATTGGGGGTACAATAATTTATTGTACAATTAGTTTAATACACGGGCTTTTAAAAGTAAGAGTTGAAAATTTAACATGTATCTTGATTTGTATTAATGTAAAATTTTCAACTTTTTCTTCTAAATGAGGGGTTGGAGAAAAAAAAAACAATTATTAACTTGTTGTTCAAGCAAAGTAAAATCAAACTTGATCAAGATCTTACGATTCGATTGTCAAAATCGGGATTTTATTAAGATTTTACGTTTGCAAAGATCCTACGTAAAGTCAAATCATTTTGCCTTAGTACAACAACAATACCCAATTCCGCTTGTGCATCATTTTTGCTTAGTAGTATCGTAAATCTGAAGATCATGATCGAGATCTTTATAACAATGGATTTTACTATTACATAATCTTTATGTGTATGTGTCGACGAGCTTCTTAAATAGCAAACTTAATTATTTACAGTAAAAAGAAACATTGTGGTCAATAAATAAAATGTTGAAAACCTAAACAATGAAATTACAAAAGTATTCTCATTGAGGCATATTGGCATTGGGCTTTAGCTTTAGCTTTGTCTACTGTAACATTCAACTTTAGCTTCAACGACTTCACGTTCAACCGCATTCACCATGAGCTTAATGTTCACCTTGACATTGAACTTAAGGTTCACCTTCAGTCTGCAACACTCAACTTCAGATTCGGTTGAAGCCTCTTTGGTTCTTCCGAGTTTATCAAGCAGTAGCCATCACATGTAAATGTACCTACAAATAATGTATATTTAAAAGATATGAGTTCACCAAACATAATAATTCATGAAACTTTCCATACTATGCATAATAGATTCAATGAATTAGAATAAGGCATTTCGGATTTTGGTCAATAAAAGTCATAAGAAGCACCAAACTGACAAAGTGGCCAAAACTAAGGATCCGATATTAGGCTAGTAACAAAGTAAAGGATTGATCATTTAGTTGATTACAACTTGGCTATGTTTTGGTGACTGAATGATTTCACTTAATTTTCATTTATTTTAGGACAACCTACAAATACTTTGAATTATCAAAATATGATAATGATGAATGACCCACTCAGCTGCATTAACTATTGAGGGAATTCATGACATACTCCATGAATGCCCAATTTTTACAACAAAAAAAACGGAATACAATGAAATACAATATACCTTTCATTCTTGCTGCTGTCCTAGGCATTCTTTGAAGAATTCTTTCTCGGTTCAAGTATTGTAAGTTCTAGGCGCAAGTTCTCAGTGTAAGTGTAAAGTTGTCGATTTATACGATGACATTTCTCTGTCTTTTTTGACAAAAGTTGTCAGTTCGTGACGCACAAAAGTTCTTGGTTCAACTATTCCAAAGTTCTCGGCAACACAAATCAAAAAGTTCTTGGTTGACTAAGTTCTCGGTTCTACTATTCTCAGTACCACGTAGGATAGTAATGCATATTGTGAACACCCTTAAAACATGGGGTGTTTAGAACCGAATAAACCGAACAACCCAATAACCGAACTGATGAACACCCCTAAAACATGGGGTATTTAGAAATGCATATTGTGACTGCTTATTAGCTAAGCATCAATAAACACTTGCTGACTTTCAACCCATCTGATATGATACTAGACCTGTTTGAGACAAAACACAACCCACACAACCCAAGTAGACCCATCAATATATAATGGAAATTGCCATTAGCATGGTTACAACTTACAAGGCCCAACACAATCATGCAATTTATAATAGGCAAGTTATAATTTAACAAACTAAAGAACTAATACAACGATTAATAATTTAAATTAGCAACTGAATTTTCGAAATACATGTGAATGGGTCATTGATCTTAGCATGGTTACAAAAAGGCCCCAACACAGACACTATTCTACTAATCCAACAAACTAAAAAGATAATACAAAGATCATTAAAAGGAACTTGCACCCCCATGTGGGTGCAACTCTAAGAAGAGTTTTACACATGAAAAGATGTCTGATGGATCAGCCATTGCACCGGTCCCAGAATCCCCACAAGCAAGCTTTTTTGAGACAGGTGGTAAAAGAGTGATTCCGAGTTCATCTATCGACATGAAATGCTTTTCTGTTAAAGGATTTGACCACATAAACTTGTTCATTGCCGGAGCCACAAATATTGGTTTTCCATAATCCCATGCTCGAATGATGCTTGTCAACAAGTTATCGCACAGTCCACCAGCAATCTGCAGTTCAACATAATGATAAATTTTGTTCAAGACACACATACACATTGTTATGAGAAAAACTGCAACAGTTTGTTTATGAAAGAATCCAAGTTGTATACATTTTCTTTTTGGACCATATTTGATGGATTTTATAAGAAACTTTCGATCAATAGATTATTTAACTACCTAAGGATCAAATAATCAATTTTGTATTATAAATTCATAAAAAGTGCAATAAAACTAATTCCGCAATAGTTAGTATCTGCTACGCACTTGTCTTCAGTATCTAATTATTAGAACTTTAAGCACATCCAATACCTTTGTAATAGCCCATTTTATTATAGTCAATCAAATGTTGCCTTTTTTTTTTAATAATAATTAGAGAGAACTCATGATATAACTATTGGTCACACATATTACCTTGGCAAGGGTATTTGCTGACAACGGGGCAATAACCATTATATCAGCCCATCGACGAAGCTCAACATGAAGCACAGGATCTCCTACTTTTGACCAGGTTGACCACTCATCCTCATCAGTATAAAGAATCATATCTTTTGGAAGTGATGTCTTATCGATAAAATGTAAAGCCGCTTGTGTTGCAACAGCTCTAACATCTGCCCACTCTGAGAAACAACTGCAAAGGCTCCCAAACTTTATACAATCTACACTTCCACTTGCTGCTAAAAGAATCCGGGGTTTTCTAGAACCATCACTGACCGGTTCAACAGATGTCATTTCCTGAAGTAACAACTCGTTATATCATGTATACAAATATACGATACAAAATACAGTATATGACTTGTATATGTGTAGGATCCATGATTACAATACATTGATTTTGTGAGTGAAAATGTCGTGAAACAATTTTTCTTGTGAAGTTGAAAGTCCACCAGATTGTGAAGTTTAAAAACCATCAGTTGGAACTCACAACTAATAGTACCTCTTTTTTGTTATAATCAATGAAGCTTGAACGTGATTATATCAAAATTGCCAACTGAAGCATGTTAATTAAAACTTTCGACATGGGAAACATAAGCAGCCTATGCTTGCATATATCACAATCCTTGGTTAAATACACCAAAAAAGCTAAAAAGATTAAAGCGATACTATTTGTTGGAGAATTTTTAGTTTTTTACAACCACAAATGGGTAGTAGACTAGAAGTGACACTTGCTCTGAACGTGTTAAACTATATGTTCTGCTTTTATTTGAGTTTAGGTGATAAGATATGACATTCCAACTAATTCCCAGAAAATATAAATTTGTACAACCAACTACAACTTTGTTTCCTAATTTGGGTAACCAACTGCTCTGTTCTTGTTTTTGCTATGCATGTCTGTTAGCTATCGACTTTTGCTACATCCGTCACAAACTATCAATTTGTGTCATCCAAGTCCTTGTGTCAATCATTGACATAGAATTTAGAGACAATAAAATGATAGTTCCATTACATATATAACAAAAAATGATACTTAGTTACCCAAAAATGATAGTTAAGTTGCATAGCAGAAAATGATGGTCAATGACCTACATTGCCCCAAACAAAAGGTCTGTTATCCAAATTAAGAACAAAGGGAATAAACCTAGCAAGTAAAACAATCTATGTTTCCCTACATATTATACAACAATTCAAAACCAAGGAAAACCACCACAAAAGTTGAAAGGCCTCATAGATACCTGATCGATACATAAATTATAATGGTTTAGGCTTACCTGATCGATAGTAGGCACAATCGGCGTTGCTGGTCTTGTGGTGGAAGGTCCTTGTTGATGTTGAGGTGGTGCAGTCTTAGCCAGCGCTTTCGAAATAGGGGTCTGAACATCATCTTGCCTTGCTGCAAGCATCTCGGCAAACTCAGCCCGCATTTCCTTTCTCATATCCTCCCTCATTTCCTGCCAAAACTCGCTTGACTTAATTACTTCTTTCACTTGTTGCTTCACTTGATTTTGTATCTCTTCAGAATCTTGTCGTTGTTTAAAGGTCCTCTTTTTTCTAACATATCCTTCTATGCCTTTTTTATATCCAATGTCACCGCCGACCCCTCTAGTGCGACCCCCGTGCTCCGGTCCCAACACCATTATCAGAGGATCTACTCCCGCTTGAGATTCAATAGTCCCTTGAGACAACTTTTCACTTGCTTTTGTCTGTTAATATCAGTATGATTTATAAGGAAGACTTATTCAGAAACAACTATTAATGAGTAATTATAACAATATTATAAAAACAAATAATTAAATTACCAAGTCTCTTGAAACATTAACTAGCTCAGGAGGCACCGTCGTAATCCCATCTTTGTCGCGGGGAGCCCTAGCCAAACAATAATTACTCCCACGACGGTCTGGAATTTTATGAAGTTCTGTTGCCTTATTTGGGTCATTTCTTTCCTCTTGCCACTTTTCTTCAAAACCACGATACCCTTTCGATCCTAACCGAGTCCGAGGCTGATTCATATGTTGTTTTGCTCGTTCACTCAATTCTGCACGCAATTTCTTCAGATGGGAGTAACGAACGAATCAGAAACACCTCAATATAATAATATATCATAGTAACAAAAGATGAAGTCAAAACAAACCAGTTTTTCAGGTGTATTTTCAATGCGGCAGAATTCTTTCCACACATGAGGCTCTATGAATGTCCATTTCTTGATAGGAGATATATTCTTAAGCATGTATTCACCTCGTAGTGTGGTCTTAAATGCCTTCCACTTAGTGCCACACGATACAAGCGTTGGTTTTTTGGCATCATCATTTTCAAGTCTAAAATGCGTCTGTTTGATATCATGGAGCATACTAGCCATATGTCAATACTCAATACATACATTAATTAAATGAAAACACAACTAACAGTCTCAGACGACATTATACCTTGATATCCAGCCATAACGAGTCTTTCTCTTCTTTAGTTACATGCTTCCAATCCTCCTTGAGGATAGAAATATTCATCCGGGTACGACTTCCTATGTATTTTCCAAAAAGGTTTTGGTACTTACCTATAGCTTGACCAAATCGATTAAAATCTACAGATTCACCTGCGGGAAGATCTTTGATTTTATTGATTCCTCTCTTTTTCCGTGGTTGTACTTCAGGGTCCTTAAAAAAACAAGTAAACCAAATTCAACAACATAATAACAGGTGTAAATCAAATATGTATCCAAACTAATTTAACATAATATTTGCCAAATAGTTGGCAGCCCATACTACACAATCACATGACGATCTATGCATATCTTGAACTAGCAATTTCATTTGATAATTAATAAAAGTAACAAGTTCACTTAAACCATTGAACTAAGCGTAATCTATCTATACATGCATAAACAGATAAACGGGTAAATGGAGAGGGGACCCTGTCTAGGCTACCCAAGGAAAGTCGAGCCTCTTTGGTTCTGACGTACACAGTCTAACAAGTATTCCCGTGGCTGTATCCGGACTTTCGCCTGTCTAACAAGTATATCCGTGACGTACACAGATGTTCAACCAACGAGGTTTGAACCCAGGTCTCTTCTAAGACCTTCAGGCCACCTATGACCTAACCACTAGGCTATCTTGAGATGGTTGGATACATAAATATCTACTAGAAAAGTGCCCGCGCGATGCGGGGGCAGATTGTTGGGGTGAAGAGGAGGGAGGTGGGGTGGTGGAAAGTGGTTGTTGGGGTGGTTGTTGAGGTGGTTATAAATTGTTGGGGGTGGTTGTTGAGTTGGTTATAAATTGTTGGGGGTGGTTGTTGAAGTGGTTATAAATTGTTGGGAGTGATTGTTAGGGGTGGTTGTTTCCATAATTAGTAAGTAAAAGTCTGAATTTTTAAGCCTTTCTAATTATAGAATAGTCCCAAATACATTATATAGTAGTATAGAAAATTAAACCTACGTGAGTACGTGACTTACAGGGTGTGTTTGTTGAAACTAGCCGTAGCAGTTTAATTTGTAAAAGTGTTTGGTAGAGTAGCTGTAGATGTAATTTTAATGCGTAAAATGATATAATGTTAAATGCCAAATGCTAAATGCTTATTCAAAGAGCATTGAGAAACTAGCGTTTTTTATAATTTTATAAATGTTATTTGCTTCCTTCCAAACGAGCTTTATAATAATAATGCTAAATGCAAATTGCTCTAAAATGCTCTCAAAAGCTTTCTCCCAAACACACCCACAATCTATTAAAAGAAAATGGCATATTAGACTTGCAACTTTTTATAGTTTTGTGTAGCTATCTATTTTTTGTTTTTATCTATGTAGCATACTTTTAACTTCGGTCTTTTTGGTGTACCGTGTGATCAGTTGTGTGTATTAATTGACCATTTTACCTTTCAATTCCTATAGTCCTATTAAACCAGGAGAAGGGTAAATCAATCAAATAATACACACAACTGATCACACAATACACCCAAAATATGAAATTTATATATCTAGAAAAACCCATAGATGGCTATGCATACCTACAAAAGGTGTCAACTTAGCTACACTTTCGTGCAATTAGCCCCAGCAGATACACTTTTTGCCAGTTTAACTTTCGGATACTGAAGCATCAAAGTTAAAACTTGTTCAAGTAGAGTAATGAACTAATTATTATTATTTTTTTTTAAAATAGGGTAAATAGAGATTAAAATCTAACTGACGCATAATAATTGCATATAAAGGATTGATTTGCACAATTAAGCATAAATGAAGAAATGAAAATGATAAGTAGTAAAGAATAAATGTAATTGTACCATTTTCTTTTATGCAAAATAATTGATAGAGAAGAAGATCGGGATTGTTGGCCGGATTTTGGGGGTTAGGGCTACGGTGGTGTGGATTTGGTAAAGGTAAATATTTGAGCGCGTAATGAAAATGCAAGAGTGAAGTGAAGTGGTGGTTTTTGTTTTTTTAATTCTTCACCGGTCTCTATGAGACTAATGGAGATTAGCCTAATTTTGGGAAGAAAAGTTTCAATCCAAAATTATTAATAGGAATCATTTTATTTAATTATTTTTTTCTTCATAAATACAAGTTTTTTTGTTTCATTTCATGATGCGCTTGGTTCAAACTTGGAAAAAGAAAAGCAATAATAATGGCGGGAAAAGATAAAGAGAAAGAAAAGTATTTCTCCAAATTTATTGGGTAAGTGATTAATAAGTCATTACATTATATTCTACCGGACACTTTTTTTATTATATTTCTCATTCCTCAATCATATAACCCCTACAAAGCATCATTTTTTTCTCTTTCCTATAGTGTAATTGTGAAAACTTTATTTAAGGTAAAAAAATAATAAATAAATAAAAGAATAAAAAAATCCTGACAAAGTCAAGTAATTTTATCATCAATATAAAGAATCAAATCTTTAATAGTTGACATAGTAACCAAAGTTAAATGAGTTTGTTGAGGCAACATGATCAATATCTCTTTATGTTTTAATGATGACAAATAAACCATCAAAACAAATAAAATAACAAACGTTAGCTCAAAATCGCCGGAGCCAATGTCTGCTCCTGGCGTGCTGCCCGCGCGTCAACGCGCGGGTGACGCGCTAGGAGTCTGTATGGTTCCGGGCGAATTTTGAAAGTCGGCTTTCTCCTTACCCGACAAATGTGGATCTTTCAATATATGTATGAATATGTTATGTGCTTAATTGAGAACACTCGAAACGAGTTTTGAGACTTGAGAGATCCTACTTTTAAAACACCCATTTACGGGAAAACGCCAACTCATGATTTCTAACTATCGCCTCTAGCCAAGGCTTTTCTAAACTTAGGGAGCTTATATATTTCACGTGACATCGTGTTGAAGCATCCATATGCTTATATCCCGTGCTTACGTCTTCTCTAATTACGTAACGGGTTTACTCCCTTATTAGTCAAACTAAGTCAAATGTCACTTTGCGTAAACGCATCCTTTCCCACTTGGGTTATGCTTTACATCAAGGCAAAGCACTTAACTTGTTTGAACCAAGGTATTAGTTGAGAACGTCGAGCCGTGGAAAGTCACGAGATATGAAACTATGGACTCTCGACGTTGTGTTACTTGAACTTATAAGTAATCTATGATTTCTCAACTTATAATCTTAATTGTCTAAACCTTCTTCTTAATGACAATTAGATTATGTCTTAATCCTCTCTTAATCCCATTTATACATAAGACAAAACCAATCATATCTAATAATATCTAAATCAAATATTCTCTTACACAATCTCTTACACTCTTACATATTCCCTTACACACTACATCTTAACCATCCATTCCCTTACAACACATCTTATCCCTTCATTTTTAACACATGGGGAATTGTTTGAAACCCTAATAAGGCTCCTCTCATCCAAGCCATTGATTTCAAATTACAACACATCACAACCATCCATCCAACCCTTCATCTCTATATCATCACATGTGCTTGATCCCAACCATTGAATTCAAACTAAACTCATCTCAACCATCCATCCAATCTCTCTTATCTATGCCACCACATGTGCTTGATCTCAACCATTGAATTCAAACCAAAACCATCTCAATCATTGAAATCTCCTTTCCCCCCAAGCAAAGCATATTCCTTCGAATATCCTTCTCAACCCTAACCTAGGCATGTTTGATCCTAGCCATCCATTTCAAATGAGATCATCTCATCCATCCACATTCACCACATGCCAAATTGTTTGAAAACCAAGGGAGGCTCCCTTTGATCCTAGCCATCCAATTCAAACCATTTCATCTCAACCCCCATCACATTCTCCCCCCCCCCCCCAAGCATTGAAATATTCCTTGGCATATTCTTTCTCTCTTTTCTATGCCATGTGATGAGATACACTTCTACCCCTTCCAAATTACCCTATATACACTTTATACCCTTGGTAATTTGGTTTCTCTTTAAACACTTCACAAAACATTTTCCAAATTGGCTATTTGAGTTGGTAAACCTTAGATTGATTAATGTTAAGGTTTAGTGTGAAGTACAATTGGAGGTTTAGCAAGGATAGGTATTTGTAAGATCCAAACACCCAACACTTGGGAAAAACTTACAGACGCCTGGCGCGCTGCCCGCGCGTTGACGCGCGGTTGACGAGCCGGCCTCGGTAAATTTTCCCAAGTTTGGGTTCTTGGCCTATAAATACCACCCTTGCCTCTTGTATTCCTCACCCCTTGTCATTATACTTTCTCTCTAGATTCTTTCTCTCTAAACACTCTCAAATCTCTATCTCTATCTCAATCTCTAATCTTGTGTTCTTGATTATCACACTAACATCTTTGGAAGAACACATCTACTTGCAAGGGAAGAATCACAAGAACCTAATCCACTCTTGTGATTGTGTCGAGGGTCTTCTTTCTTATACCCTTTCTATTACAATCGAATCACAAGGTTAGGTTAGGACTTAGTTAAACAAACATATTTTCATTTATTTAATTGTTTGTAAGGGAAATCTTGTGTCTTGGTGACCAAGCCTAGATCATTGGGGATCTAGTTGGGGTTTAATACTTCCGGGTGAAAGTCTTGGTAGAGATCTTTGTGATCCTTAGGTAAAGTCGAATCGTGAGATTCTTTTGGGTGGTTTCTGAGGGCGGAATACCGTGGGAGTAACTCCTTCTTTGTGAGCATCAATATTGGTGAATATTGGTGGAGTGAATTCTAACGGTTTGTAGTCCACCGAAAGGATTATACTAGTGAATAGTATCGGAGTCACAGATTCGAAATTGAACGTACGGATGGTATAAACCCCCCATCCCGAACCAGTATATATCATTGTGTTCTTTACTAGCTTTATATACTTTGGTTGTGTTTGTGGTTGTTTGGATTGATTGTACAACCACTTGGTTTTCCTTTGGCTTCAAGTTTTTAAACGTCTTAAAAGCCAAAGAAACCGTATTCACCCCCCCCCCCTCTACGGTTCTACAGAGTTGAACTCTAGAAGACAAAACAACTCTACTGAAACCAAATATTGTATAATAAATAAAAGGGAAAAATAATGAAAATGTAACTAACTTGCCACTTTTTACTTTGTTATGTTTTGGCAGTGGGGCTAAAGAGATAGATAGAATCGATCTTGAGAGATCTTTTATCTTCTTTCTTTTGGGATCATTCCGACTTCCTTAGTCACTCAGAGAGAGCAGCCTATTGAATTAATTTCTCATTCGGGTCGGTTTTAGGAAATATCAGGGAAGTTGCGAGTTTTTCACTATCCCTAATGCTTTGCTTTGTCCTGCACATGATTGATGTATCTTTATTTTAAAGCGTATACCTTTGGATGAGGCTTCGATCAAGAAAGATGGTCTCTAAGATAGTGGCTCGTGTATCTGTTCCAAAGTTCTTTAGCGGAGGCTAATTTTATTTTTTCAATTGTATATTTTATACTTTTGAATTCCGTCTATTGTGTGTAACTTATGACTATTTTACCCATACCTGTTAATAGAAGTGTTAATAAACGATAAGGGTAAAACTATTATAAAAAATAATAATAAAAAACAGACATAATTCAAAATTAAGATGTATACAATAGTAAAAATAAAGATAACTACACAACAAAGCAAAAAATGGCCAATTAATTGCATTTTCGTGCCTTTTACGCTACATAAAAGGGAAGAATTTAGTCGTTGGCATATGTGGCCAATCCCACTTTCTGTTGGAAGATTATGTAAATCATAACAATTATATAAAACATAAAATCATCATCAAGCAACGCAACGGAATATAGAATCAAATACATGTAATATAATTAACCGAATATAAAAGAATATGCGTACCGTTGTGATTTCTAGCAAGAACAAGAAATCAAGAATCAAGAACGATATAAACCCTAGATTAGGGTTTAATGTGGATTGACTAGATGAGGGTCGAATAGGGCAAGATCACGTTAACAAAAGTATGCTAACACTTCGTTCTTGAACACACGTACTATTAGCGTTTCAATTAGAAAAGCTAGGTTCTTGATCACAAACAAACAAAACACTTTTGCTTAAGCTTAGTTGATCGCGTAGGAACCCTATAAGGGTGTAGTTGATCGTGCAAGCTCAAGAGGAGAGAAAGAAGAAGAGAAATTTGGCTTGCTAGGAATCAAGGAATGAATAAATGAATACAAGGGGTCTTGTATTTATAGTTTTTCAACCTTGGAGCACAAGTCAACAAACCCTAACCCCCTAGGGAGTTGGGTCAACCGAAACTAGCCCAAGAGGTCCCTTCCAGATCCTTCTTGGCTAGTATTTCCATTCTAGTCCTTCTCTTTTTCCTTTAACGATCGTTTAGTCCAATTACCGTTAAATACTAATTACCGTTATGTGTTTATTTGTGAATTAATAATTATTCATAACTTAATATAATAATTACTAATTAATTGAAACTCATACGTAATGTGTGCAATCCCGAAGTCTCGTGTTCGAGTCCGGACATATTCATTAATTTTATCCGTTACTTCTAACAGCTCCCACTCGGATATACATTAATTAATGTAATAATGACATTAGTTAATCTAGCATAACACGCCAATGTCCCTAGAACGATCACTACCATTGATGATTCATCATCATACTTATCCTTTTGCTTCTAATACTTTCTTAATATGGATATGGATCGAAGTCATTCTATAATTAACTTTCTGTTTCTCGTTATTTATGATCAAGCAAGATTACCAATTCATCTGAACGCATTCCAGATAGACCTTGGGCATGGCCATGCAGACATCTTGTCAATCCTATGAGTGGCCTAACAGTATTAAACTTCAAAACAAATTTGAAGGAAACAAATTATGTATTGTCTACAAGCATAACCCATGAACTTTGCATCACTTCTGGAAATAATCCTTATAACTAGCAGTTACGGATAGCGTTAGACTATCTCACAGAAAATGAGCTACATCCACAGTAGTTACCTGGTATCTCAAGTCTGAGGATAAATATTCATGATTTACTTTAATGACAACATCCATAAGTATAATAATGTATTTGGGATTTTGTCCTGTATTCAATTTATTCATTCTATTGAATATCATGTGAATTTGGCATGTCCTACGCATCAATATACTTTAAGTATATTATACCAAAACTCATATTTGTCTTAATTCAATGATACTCCCATATCATTAATTGACAACTGATTATTTAGAATAACACAAGTTATTCATGGATTAAACATGCAAATATAGAATACAATATTATGAATGGAAATAAACATAACAAAATATTTCATTTCATTAAGATAATTATTGCTTACAATATCCTTTATCCAAATACTGACCACAGATTTACATGAAACTACTAGCTAAACGAAGTCCAATGCCATTGGCATGTTGAGTAAGCTTTTCCTTAGATAAAGCCTTCGTAAATGGATAAGCTAGATTGTTATCTGTGTGAATTTTGAGTAAATTGATTTCACCTATATCGACTTGTTCTCGAACATAGTGATATCTTCTAGGAAAATGTCTGGCGCTTTTCATAACTCCAGGTTCATTGGCGAATGTAACTGCTGCAGAATTGTCACAATACATATTAATAGGTAATTCAATTGACGGCATAACACCTAGCCCCAAAATGAATTTCCTAATCCAAAAAGCTTCCATCGCAGCTTCCGATGCAACAATATACTCAGCTTCTGTAACAGACATTGCAATTGTAGTCTGCTTCTTGCTCTTCCAGTCAACTGCTCCTCCATTAATAACAAAGAAATAACCAGTCTAAGACTTCGTATCATCTTTATCAGTTTCAAAGGACGCATCACAGTAACCTGTAACATCAAGTACTGCATCTGGATTTCCCCATACACTAGAAACATATCTTTAGTATTTCTTAAATACTTAAGAATGCTTTTAACAGCATGCCAGTGCTTTCCACCTGGATTCTGTTGATAACGACTGGTCATATTTTATGCAAACGCCACATCTGGTCTTGTGCATCTCACTGCATACATGATAGATCCTACTGCCGAAGCATATGGAACTTTCTTCATGAGTGCCATATCTTCAAGTGTTGATGCACACAGTTTACTACTTAAGCCATGTTCTACTTGCATTGGCAAATATCTTTTCTTGGAATTTTACATATTGAATCTCTTCAATACTTTATCAACGTAAGCAATTTGGCTTAATCCAATCAACCGCTTTGATCTATCTCTGTAGATTTTGATTCTAAGGATGTATGCTGCTTCTCCTAAATCCTTCATAGAAAAACATTTACCAAGATAGGATTTAACTTCCCTTAAACTTGGTATGTGATTTCCTAAGATTAATATGTCATCGACATACAGGATAAGGAAAGTAACATTACTCCCACTAGCTTTTTGGTATACACATGGCTCATCAAGATTTTGAGTAAATCTAAAACTTTTGATTTCTGCATCAAATCTTTTATTCCATTGACGTGATGCTTGCTTCAATCCATAAATGGATCTTTGAAGTTTGCATACACGTTTTGGAAATTCTGGATTTACAAACCCCTCAGGTTGGGCCATATAGATGTCTTCATCTAGGCGACCATTTAAGAAGGCGGTTTTGACATCCATTTGCCATATCTCATAGTCATAGTAAGGTGCTATAGCTAAGAGAATCCTAATAGCCATAATGTCAGCTACATGAGAAAAGGTCTTCTCGTAGTCAACACCATATGTTTGCGTAAAGCCTTTAGCTACCAAATGAGCTTTATAGGTGTGTTCATTGCCATCCATGCCTGTTTTCTTCTTGTAGAGCCACTTACTTCAAACTACCTTGGCATTGGGAGGAAGGTCTACTTCTATCCAGACTCCGTTGTCTCTCATGGATTGCATTTTCCCATTCATAGCAACATGCCATTTTTCCTTTTCAGGACTATTCATGGCAGCCCTATAACTAGTAGGTTCATCAAGATCCCCTAGTATAGTTTCCTCACACTCTACATTAAGACATAGACGTTCAGGTGCTTTCACAGTTCTTAAAGATTTGCGAATGGATACAACTTCAACTTCAGGTGGAGGACCTAGACTTTCAGGTTCCACAGGAAATATGCTAGTGTTTTCAGAAGGTGATGTATCTTCTTGATCATCTTCTAGATCATAAACTCTCCCACTGAATTCTTGAGATATAAGATTCTTTTCAAAGAAATCTCCATACCTTGCCACAATGACTTTATTCTCTAGTGGAAAGTAAAAGCAGTAACTCATCATTTCCTTTGGGTATCCTACGAAGATACACTTAACATATCTCTGTTGGAGTTTATCTGGTGAATCACGTTTAACAAAAGCGTCACAACCCCAGACCTTTAAGTAAGAAAAGTTGGGAGCTTTTCCTGTCCATAATTCATATGGAGTCTTATCAACCTTCTTAGTTGGAACCATATTCAATATGCGAACCGCAGTTTCAAGGGCATAATCCCAAAAGGATAAGGATAGAGTTGCAAGATTAAACATTTATCGTACCATATCAAGCAAAGTACGATTTCTCCTTTCAGATACACCATTTTGCTGTGTAGTATAAGGAGCTGTGAGTTGCTGGACTATACCACACTCAGCTAAATAATCTTTAAACTTTTGGCTTATATATTCACCTCCTCTATCGGATCGAAGAGCCTTAATCTTCTTACCAAGTTGTAATTCTACTTCACTTTTGAAAACCTTGAATGTATTAAAGACTTCATGTTTATGTTTAAGTAAATAAACACAACCATAACGACTATAATCATCCGTGAATGTTATGAAGTAGCTAGCACCGCGTTTTGACACATGTCTAAGTGGACCACACACATCTGTGTATTAATCCAAGTAGATCTGTAGCCCTTTCCACTTGATGTGAAAAAGGTTTCCTTGTCATCTTTCCAGATATGCAAGATTCATATTTATCAAATGATTCATCATTGATCTTTTGTAAAAGCCCATCGTGTTGCAGCTTTTCCATGCGATCCTTGCCAATATGTGCAAGACGACAATGCCAAAGATAAGATGAATCCAAGTTAGACTTGATTCTCTTATTTCTAATGCTATACATAGAATTATTTCTATTGGACACAAGATTTTCCATATCAATTTCAAACACACCATTTACAGGAATTGCATTAAAGTAAAAAACATTATTTAAAGAAACCGAAATTCCATTATTAATAAATGTGTGAACAAAACCAATATCCAATAACAAAGAAACTGAAACAACACCCCTAACAATGAAGGGTGCATAATGACAATTATTCAATACTAATATTAAACCCGAAGGTAAAACTAAATCAAAAGTCCCTATGGCTTCAACTGCTGCACGTATGCCATTCCCCACGTACAAGTATCTTTCTCCATAGGCTAGCTTCCTTGCTCCTCTAAATCCGTGCGATGTATTACAAATGTGAGTACCACACCCTGTATCATATATCCATGAATTATTCTTATGAGGAACAGAAAATAATTCAATCATAAACATACCTGAAGTGCTTGCGACGTTACCAGGCATTTTACTCTTGTTGAGGCACAACTCCTCTAGAAACGATGGACAGTTCCGCTTCCAATGTCTAGCTGTGTTGCAATAGTGACATGAAGCCAAATCCTTATTAGGAGTCTCCTTCTTCTTAGGAGGAGGATTTTGCTTCTTAGGCTTCTGTTGGTGAGTCGCAACTTGTTTGCCCTTTCTAGCGCCTTTACCCTTGTTGTTCGCATGTTGCGGTTTGTTGGGTTTATTTTTCTTAGTGATCCTTACACCTTGTATTGCCATTACAGCAGGTGTAGGTGCCTTCTTTGACAAACCTTTTTCAAAGTCAATAAGCATTGCATGAACTTCACTTACTGTCTTCCCCTTGCAACGCATATTGTAGTTGCGTACAAACTCACTATACAATTCCTGATTAAGGGATCGCAAAATGAGACCAATTTTTACGCTTTCTACATCCGAGTCGCTCCAATTGGTCCAAATAACGTTTCATCTCCAATACATGGGCACTCACGGATTTTCCTGCTTCCTATTTACAACTGTGCAGAGATTCTATCAAGTCATATAATTCTGCAGTTTGTGGTTTCTCAAACATTCGTCTGAGTTCATTGATCATGTCCATGGGTCCATAGTTCTCAAATTGTTTTTGAAATTGAGTGTCCATCCCAGCCAACATGAGACAAGCCACATCGTTGTGCTTCTCATATTCAATGTTGTATTCTTCATGGGCTGCAGTAGATGCATTCCCTACAGGAGCAGTAAGAAGAGGTTCACCAAGATAATCAAATCTTTTGGCCATCCTTAAAACTATTCTTAAGGATCGATACCAATCATAGAAATTTTCACCAATCAACTTGTCTCGATCAATCATTTGTTTGAACGCAGAACTCTGTTTTCGGGTGTAGCCATTTCTACAGAAAAAATTCAAAAGTTAGTACTTTCGATAATAAAATTTCAAGAAAAT